>KK122146.1:0-31201 GCA_000611955.2 Stegodyphus mimosarum | reverse complement strand
GAAAGATTTTTCTCCTTTTTATTTTTGCTTGGTTGGGTAATTTTCCTTGCCCAGAAATATGGTCTCGAGAAATTGTTATTTGAAGCGAAAAGAAACTTAAAATTTTATTGGGACCGCATATTCGCCCAGCAGATATTTTAGACAGAGAAACGTTCGGTGATCTCATACTTTGTCTGCTGGAATGTACGAAAAATAAACCAAGTTCGCTATGAATCTTAGGAGAAGTCATCGAAAAAATTGATTATTTCTTGGCAAAAATTAGAAAAAAAAGAAGCCAACAAACTACAATCACAGAGATTAGAATATCCAAACTTTTGGAAATCTGTATGTGTGTGTATGATGCAGAAAACAATGCAGTTGCATTCGATAGAATTCCGTAACTTATTTATAATATGAAACGAATGAAACTAAAGATGTAAAGTCCTAAAAATCATTTTCGGAAAAACTGTTAACATAGAGATCAAATATAAATACTATAAAATCGAAATGTTTTTAAACCAAGTACTTAACACATCACGTCACAAACACTATTAATTTGTTAACTAAACTATTGTTGCAAATAGTAATAAAGTTAACAGTTGATTGTATTCAAATTTCTAGAAAAATGCTTCAGAAATTTTTCTGCAAGTGCGGCCTAAGTATGTAAATAATATAAACTCTGAAGCTTAAAAATATAACCAACCAAGAAGGAGCTATCTTAACGGGACAAAATTGCGTATGCTCATACCTTACAATAGAATATGCAAATAATTAACTTTTGGTGGCCACTGACTGACCATCTGGAACTTCAGGGCATTGCGGCGGAGCATCCGGCTTTGTATAAGATAACAGAAGACATCCCAGCGCGAAGGCGTAACTTCCATGTGAATGTAGTTGCTTCGACCCATGTAGAATGTATCAGTGTCTCTCGGATAGGTTTGCGAAAAGCATATGTCACCATTTGAGAAAGGGCATACAACTGGATTAATTGAGCAGGGTCATCAAAATGCAGGATCTCTAGACATTTGCGAGGATGCTACCATTCGATGATATTGTCAGGAATGGGTGAATCAGGGTTGTACAAGACGTCAAGAAAGCAGACGTGCACCGAGATCGACTTCAGTACGCCAAAAGGGAGTGATTGTCCAATCGACTCTCACAACTTCATACGCGTCCTCATCAACTATCCGAGCTATGGAGCATTCGACCTAGGAACGTGCTCGACCTGTGATCTCATGAACTGCTGTAGAACTGTTTTAGCGATGAGTCCCGCTTCGAATCTGAATCCTAATGACCAGAGAAGACGTGTTCGGATTGCCTTGTTGACAGCAGCGATCCCCACATTTCTCCTCAGAGCACGTTTGGGCTGTGATTAGACACGTCTCCGATCGTCCGTGGACCACATTTATCTAACTAGCCATTTGCAACATGTATGGCAAGCAATCTATCATTAGCATATCCGCCAATATCCTTACGAGTCAATGTGAAACAACTTGCATCAGGCTCAGAGGTGGTTCAAAGCATTATTGAATTTTTTGGCTCTTGTAGAATTGTTTTTCTTGCATAAAACATTCAATTCCTACGATACTGTTAGCGTTTAAATTCATGTGAGTCACATCAACCGAGTTTCGTCTCATTCAGGTAACTTCTTCTTAGTGCGTCTTTTTTTTATATAAGACAAGTATTTTAACATGTTACTGTTCATAACAATAGAGAATCATTATGAATATCCTTCAGATGATTCTGAAAAATATTTTGAAATTTCATGCATTATTCACATAATCTCTAATTTTACATTTACCAATTGTCCTGAAATAAAATTAAATTTGTGGTACATGTTATAGTCCCTTTATTCACCACAAAATTAAAACTGGACGTACTAGATTCAAATAGTTACGCATAATATTTCTTCAAATACAATTTGCTGCCCAATAAATTAAGAAAAGAAGTAATAAAATAAAATTGCATTTAGAGCTTTCAGTATTGAAAAGTAGAACAGGTACCCGTCTTCCTAAAGTGGAAAAAACTGCTTTAAAAAGGGCTTGAACAGCTTAAAATTAAAGCAAACAAAAAACGAAAAGGCATTATTGTTACGATACTAAAGTTAGAGCAGGTAGCCAGGCAGGTGAGCTACTTTTAAAGAACTCCGACTATTTCAATTTATTTTCATCATTAACGTAATAGGAAAGATTTCAGCTAATGCAAGGAAACTATGTCTTAAGTAGCAGCAAATTCTCTATTTAGTATAATTAATATGAGCATTGCGGAGACTTGTCATTGCAGCGGATCAGTTTCTAGTGCATATATAGTTTTGTCTGAAATTGTTTAATATAGATTATGTCAAGCAGTCTATATCTCAGAATTTTTATGAAAACATTTAGAACTCAAAAGGCGACGAAAAAATGCTCTTGTCAAAGAAAATTAAATCTTAATTTTAAACATAGTCGAAGACAGTCACTACAAATTCCTCACGATCCTTAACAAGGAGTTTGTGGGATATTTCTGAAGTGAAATACGACGCGTTACGATGAAATAACTGAAATTATTAGCATAAAAATGAAAAATAATAAATTAAAAATTTAATATATTTTAATTGTTTTTGCTGATTTTCCTCGGTATTTTTCATTAAATATTTATCTGTCATACATTAGTAAAGTAATTACTGCAAATGAAATTTGTGTATAAGTACAGGAATTAAAAGGTTTCTTTGTGTGCATGTGTTTGTGCGCCGACAGTACAACTTTCATATTGAATGCCAATGCATTAATTAGTATGAAGGTTATCCTCAAAGTGAAGAAAATACACTTATCTAACTAGATACACTTATCTAACCAGATTAATCTTTTATTAGTGTCAAAACAATATAAAGATAAAATTGAATAATTTTCCTCGAGAGTTTGAATTTGAACACACTTTTATTACACTTGACAGAAATCCAAATAATTAAAAGTACAAAATATTAGATTTAATTTTAGGGGAAAGTGTTTTCGTTTTTACGTATGGGGATCCCAACAGATCCGGAGCTGGATACGCCTTTGCTGAATTATTAAATTATTTTTAACATTCACAAAATAATTTACGTGGTACGTGCAATATTCTTAAGTATTTTCAATAAAATGACACGCATATACCAAAGATTTCTTTTAAAGCTTTGAACTCTTCCCGCATGTGTTTTCTTTATAACAGAGGTTTCAACCAAATAACGAAACGTACAGAAAACTGACAAAGTTCAATAGAAGCATTAAATTGAAATTTGAAACGAAAACAATAAATATTTGATGACATATGAGCATACGAAGAAGACAATTTTTAACTGCGCATGCAAGCATTATATCAACAGATTTATTAACACCGTTATAACGCCGAGACAAAATGGTAAAGAACTGCTTAGGTTGTGGGAATGGTTTACCACAGCCATAGAAACCTGAGTTTAAGAAATATCGAATAAAGATCATGTCTATCACTTTTTTCGTTCAAAAAATGATAGTTTAGAAAGAGGCTGTGAATTCCATAAATGATAGGACGTAATAAACAGACTTTTGAGAAGAATTCCGCACGTTTGATCCGGAAGAATTCGATCTAATAACTTATTTCTGGTGCATGAAAATGCAGTGTCACGAATTTCTTTTCTCGTTAAGCAGTTTTGAGAGATGAAATATAACGCAATTCTGATCCATTCCCCTTGTTCTTCATATATGGCCCCTTCAGACTACTTTCTCTTCCAAAGAGTGGCATCTCCGTCACAGGCCATCATTTTAATATGATATTCAGGACTTCTGACAGGAAACCATAAACACAGCTTTAAATATAATTTCTGAAGTCTAGTTTCTGAAGTTCGAAAGAATCAACCAGCTGTCCGATCTCTGCTTAATTGTTTGTTGACTTACAGAAATTGTATGTTGAAGAGGTAAAGTGCAAAAGCAAGTATTTTCTTCAACTTCTGATTTTGTGCGAACTTAGTTCTAGAGCTTTTCAAACGCATTGTAGGGTTGCTAACCTTTCTGCGATATGCTGATTATTGTTCTTTTACAAGCATAAAACTTACACTGAAAGCATAAATGAACTTGAGACTCTGGGAGACGTATGCGACGTACGCTATGTCTTAGAAATTACTAGAGACGTAATAAGATTGTAAAAGATCATTTCATTAAACACATTTGATTAACAGAAGGCATGTCTCATGCTTACCAAACCAGCAAGCATTTATGGTGTAACTCAAACAAAGTAATGAATTAAAATTAAACTAAGTTAAGTCACAGTTTAGCTAAAGGCTACACAGAGAAAATACCTGCAAGTTGGCTTAAAACTAATATCGACATGGTAAGCCTAATAGCGAGAATAGTGCAACACCTCACAGAAACTGCTATCAAGTGTAATGAGACCTTCAGCAGGCGGAATACGCTTTGATTCAGGAATTTAAAAACTTCCTTTAAATACTACCTCTTTCTATCTAATTTTAATACGCGCGAACTGAACACCATATCTTAATACGAATTTTAATCAAAAGATGATGTTGCAGTCTTTGAAGAGAATAAAGTAATTTTCGTCTGGGAGAAACATAATGCAATAATTTAAAAAGTCGTGATTTTTCCTTAGCTTTATCTCCTACGTTTTCTGCTGGGAAGAATAAGAACGTGTCTCGGGACAACTGAGAAATCGAATTTAAAATGCATATCTTATTTTAAAATAAATTGACAACATTTAATAAACAAATGTTTTTCCCCGCATAATTAACCCAGGGTCCAGAGCACTAAGGGTAGAACTTTACTAATTCATTAGATATGAGCTAAATTCTCAGATATGTGTTTTCGAAAACAAAGTTCAAATAAGAATTATATTTTGTAATGTCTTTCGGTTAGGTTCGATGTACACCAAACATCTTTGCCAAGTTTTATGTCTTTTCTTCTGCCCCAATAGTCCCTAAGATTTCAATAGTAACCATATATAGCGATAAACTTTCACATAATACATTCCTGTTTAAAGGAAATCAGCATTAAAATAATTGGAACATAAAAATTAGTTCCACATGTGGAACACTTATTTACAGACCAATGGGAATAATCGTATATCAAGGATACATGCGATATTCATGGTTCTGATGCACAAGTAATCTTCTAAAAAATAAAGTAACAAATTACAAATAAAACCCTAAAATTCACGAAACAAATTGCAAAAATTTGGGTCACGATAAAATTAATTTTTAATCATCAATAATACTTGTAATTGATGACTATAAAAAAAAACTCGTAATTGTCACCCAGACTCATAAATAATGCTCTTAACTGCCATTCAGACGGTATAGTGGTTAGGGGAGCTGACTACGATACCAAAGGGCCCGAGTTCGGATCTCGGAAAAGGCATGGATGTAACTGTCCGTCCCTTCATAGGAGGCAAATATGGCCCACCTATTAGGTACTGTACAGTAATTGGAACCAAACCACCAAATTCATACATTACTGTTGTTTCTTTTAAAATTCCCGAAATTTAATGCTATAGCTTTCTCAATTAATAAGATTTAAAAAAATAGAAAGGTATCGATTAAAAAGTAAAGTAAACATTAATAGTACAAGTTTTGAAAAATGAGATGTAACCTCGAAATATTCAGTTCAACAATGTCATCCACAATCGGTGCAACATAGTCATAATGAAATTTAAAGCAAATAATATTTCCATCTGTGTAGGTAAAGTGATAAAGCAAAACGCATAAGGTATAACATTACAATGCTATTTAAAGTTCAGAGAATAATATACAGATCATATCCTCGGGGAATCGTTAGGAATTGAAAAGAACATTTAAAACTTTTAAATCCCTTTGTTCGTTAATAGAAGGGAGAAAGCTGTTGTGGATCTTATAAGACCTGTTGAGGGGGTATCCATTCGACGAAAGTGATCCCCCATCCTTTACTTTACTGAAATAACCCCGTTGCGATCCTACTGCAGCACTGCTGAGAAGATAAGTGTGACTAAATAACCCGTCAATCACCCCTTTTCATTTTTGACTCATTCTAGGGGGCTGAAAAAAGACGTTGCGACGTATGTGTCTCGGAGATTACGGTCTAGTCCAAATTTCAGCCCGACGAGAGTCTGCCGTTACTAACGGATGACGATGAATTTTTTCTGAACGTATCTCTCTCGGGGCAAACGGTGAACTGGTTAAGAAAATCACTATCCGCCAGAGGTTTTAAAAATCTACCCACATCGATTAACACTATAAGAAGAACAGTTATAAACTACATTAACGGTGTTCGCAATTCTTTGAAATAAGAGTTAATATATTTAAATGTAAATGGTGAAAAATTTAGTCTTGCATTTGATGAATGGACAAGTGTAAGAAACAGACGTTATTTAAATACAAATATTCATTCAGAAAAACCAATTTTGGAATATAGAACTTATACATGTCTCGGGAGGTATGCGAGTCCAAAAATGTGTGGAAGTGCTTAAATTTAAATTAGAGAAACATTGATTATCCCTGAAAGATGATATCGTATCTATAACGACTGATGGAGCAACGGTTATGAAAAAAGTTGGAAAGTGGATTGGTGCAAATCATCAATTGTGCTGTGTTCATGGAATTCAATTAGGAGAAACAGATGTATTATACCAAAAATATAAAGAATAGAAGAACCCAAACACTGTGAATACAGAAACTTCTGATTCCGACTTTCAAGAGAGTGATAGTCAGAGTGATACTGACAATGAAAATAACGAAAATGTAATTGTTGAAGATATTGCTAATGAGGATGAAATATTAACTCATCAAGAATTGCTTTCTATAATCAATAAAGTTCGAAAAATTGTTAAGATATTTAAACGTTCCCCTACAAAAGATGCCTTATTACAAAAGTATATACTAACTGAAAATAAAACAGAACATATGTTAATATTACATTCTAAAACACGTTGAAACAGTTTACTCCTAATGATGGAGCGAATTTTGAAACTGCAAAATCCAATCCAAAAAGCAATAATCAACTTAACTTTCGACTTTTTCCTATAGTGAATTCGAATTAATGTAACAGCACTATTTCCAATAAAACTGGCTCTGGAGGCATTATGTCAGAGAGATTCGAATTTATTAACAACTAATGCAACAATAAATTTCATAATCCAGTGACTGAAAGAACAACACGCATCGTTATCTGAAGAACTACACTGGTTACCATCAATTAAGAAAAAATCACAAAAATCACGATTACTGAAAAAGTTACGTGTAGAATTTTATTAAACTTACCCACAATATACAACGCATAGTAAGGTATCGCATAGTAAATAACATAAAAGAACGCATAGTAAAAACCATAAAAAGAAATTACCAGACAATTATGGCAGTATAGAGATTAGCACATGCATAAAATTAACAAATCGAAGGTGTCAGTTTGCTATAGGAAAAGTATTTGTATATTGTACCTTCAATATGGAATATGATCGCCTCTAGAAGCAATACAGTACATACAGCGATGTGTGATACATTCAATTATGCAGTCTATCAGTTCCATAGGAAGCGAAAGCCATTGCTCTTGCAAAGTAGTTGCAAGCTGGCAAAGGTCTGAGGGGGAGGATTGAGAGCAGCTACACTTATCCCTAAAGCCTCTCAAACGTGCTCGACAGGATACAAGTCCGGGGATGGAGCTGGCCACTCCATGCGCATAATTGTTTCCTGTTGAAGATAATCATCTACGATGCGAGCCCTGTGTGGTTTTGCGTTGTCGTCCTGTAACAGGAAAGCATTACCTATTGCCCCGGCATATGGGCGCACATAAGTATCAAGGATGTCATCTCTATAAAGCTGAGAATTCACGATTCCCCTTGGAAAGACATGGAAGTCTGCTCGTCCACCCAAAGAGATGCCACCCCAAACACAGACGCTGCCTCTTCCGTATGCATCTCTTTCACGGATGTTTGACGGATGATAAGGGATTCCAGGTTCTCTCCATATCTAATAACGCCTACTATCGCTTTTTAGACTAAACCTGGACTCATCCGTAAAGAGAACAGCCCTCCATTGATCAGGCGTTCAGTGGACGTGTTATCGTGCCCACTGCAAACGGTCCCTCCTGTGGCGTGACGTGAGCGGCGCGCAAATGGCAGGTCGCCTCGCATAGAGACCACCTTCGTGAAGCCTTCTACGCACAGTTGACGTTGCCACCAACCTTTCGCGAGCTGCAGCAAGGGATGATCTAAGGAGAGTCGGAGTAGCGGTTCTTTTCCTGCGTGCACATATTGTCAAATATCTCTCATCGACACTCGTCGTCCTTGGCTGAACCTCCTAGATGCCGAATCTGTGGTTTGATATTGCCTCCAAAGCCAGACCACAGAAGGACTCACATTTAACCATCTGGCCACGTCTGTTTGACTTTATCCTGCCTCTAGTCTCCTAATGGCTCTCCATAGTAGTTCTGAAGGCAATTGATGCCTGGAGGTCATTTCAACGAACTGGCTATCTCAGATTTCTGCTGTCACTATCACAGTGAAATATGAGGGCCTGCTCTCAAACATGGACTTTTATGTTCCTCGCATATGACGTACTCCGAGTGCAGCGCCACTAATTTGCATATTGCAGGTTTACTCAGCTACTCTTACTTGGCGACATATTCAAATTTTACACGGTTTGGCTTATTTTTGAGGGATTTGTAGCTATTTTGGTGATTTTTCCTTAATTTATGATAACCGGTCTGTATATATTGCATCGAAAAATCGCACAGAAGAAAAGCATATCGAAATAGAAATGTCTTATGGTATTTACATAATTATAATGATTTTAAAAATGAAAATGAAAAAGAAGAAAATCTACTAACCAAATCAAATTTGATCAAGTTTATAGTAACTTTTCTTAGAATGTTTTACCGACAAACCTATCAACATTCAGAAAAAATTCGGTACAGTTATCGAAGATGATGATGACACTAATGTCGACATCGACAGTGAAAAGGAATTGTCTCTTGAACAAAAATTAGAATTAGCGGTATCTAAAAAAATTTAAACAAACCAAACTATATTACAGAAATCAGTTATATGCAAAACCATCCGACGAGAAATCGGTTTATTTGAAGATGAGGGATTTAGAGGGTAAATACTTGGAATAAGCGCATTCCTAACAGTACCACCAACTAGCTGGGATGCTGAAAGAGCGTTTTCGACAGCTGGTAATTTTTGCACAAAATTACGTTCCAGGCTTAATGACAATAATTCTTTGTTTCTTTACTTTTTTGTGAATCTTTATATACCGTTATAATTTATAAATTACAAATGATTTTTGTGCTATTTACTCTCTATAATAAAGCCGGCAAATAAAACAAAGAAATACATGTGTTTTCTTTCTTTTTCTAAAATTTCTGCTACCGGTATTCAAACCGGTATTCCGATATTAAGATCTAAAAAATACCGAATGCCGGTATTGAACTTTTGGTCCGAAATTGCAATCCCTAGACACAACACAAAGGCTACTTGATTTCGAATACTTTCGATGGGAAACTGGTTCATATTCATGTTACCCATGAAGAAAACGGCAAAAAGCGTTCATGCATCCAACCGATCCACATGTCCTTGAATTCGAGTCGAACTACAGTATACAGCGGTGTTTACTACTCGGCTTCTCTCGGGGCATACGTCAATGAAATTCTGTGAAGAGTTGCCCAGCTGAGATAGTGATTAGTCATTTCGAATGCACACCGAAAGGCCAGAATTCGAATACTGGAGAAGGCATGGATTTTTGCAAATGTATAATGTCTGTGCGGCATGGGAGTACTATAAATATGCGGTGAACTGAAAATCC
The DNA here is from genome assembly GCA_000611955.2 of Stegodyphus mimosarum. Taxonomy (NCBI): domain Eukaryota; kingdom Metazoa; phylum Arthropoda; class Arachnida; order Araneae; family Eresidae; genus Stegodyphus; species Stegodyphus mimosarum. The sequence continues at coordinate 21,447 of KK122146.1, read as the reverse complement.
TCTAGATAGGCTAGTTATAAAGGAAGAGGGGTGGAGACCCTTCCCGCCCCGGGGTGCTTTCTCTCAAAATTGGGAACGGAAAGGAGCTAATGTCGGGCTGTCACCTAAATAGTGCTCAAGGCTTTTACCAACGACAGGCGCATTCGATTACTTGCCGTGATGAATGTCGTGATCTTGTACTAATCATTGCCAGACAAGTAAGACTAGTAACAACAACATCAACAATTCTGTGAAGAACTGGGGTTATCAGCTAGTACCAAACAGAATCAAACAGGCATTTTTCGCCGATTTATGAAGTCACCAATAAATTGGCGAATTTCATAGTTGGAAACTCCGAAAATATCTATTTTTTAAATGTTGGTTCATTACCAGTTAAATGTTGGTTCATTAGGAATTCGAACATGCCCCTTTTCTGTGTTTGAGGAATTAAAAAAAACTATTCCGTAGCACTAGGTTTAAAACGCGTAGGTTAAAGAAAAAAAAGTCAAAAAGTCAAAAAAATTTACTAAACGCAAGGTTAAACAAAAAAATAAGTAAAAGTCAATGAGCAAAAACATTTACTTAAATCAAACGTTTACAGATCACAGCGTGGACATTCAAAGAAGTGTGGGCTTTCGAGAATTTTAATATAATTAAAAATAGAAATCATACAAGTATTTCGCTTCTCACCTTATATTAATAATATGCTTGCTATTTCAAGCTCATTAAACTAAATCTTTAAATATGTAAAAGTCAAAGTGAGCTCAGAAAGAATTAAAATAAGAAAAAAGTAGAACTTACAAACGAGAAGAAAATTTCCAATATTTACACATCTTGACAATGCTAAGAGCAAGTCACGTAAAACATTTCCGGAGGGCATGGAAATTTATTTTAATTTTTGATTCATTCCGTTTTAAATTAAAAATGAATAATGCAACTGCGTTGAATTCTACATCGCTTCCGGCATTGAATTTTTAGATTCTCAGAATTTTAGATATTACAATCTATGCAACTGCGGATTCCTAGCTTCCTTGATATATATTTTTCTCATTCTTACTAAGAAAAATCAATTTTCGATCGCGTCTCCTAAGATTTATAGCGAACTGATTTTATTTTTCGTATATCCAAGCAGACAAAGTACGGGGTTCTCCAACGTTTCTCGGTTTCTCTGACCAAAATATCTGCGGGGCGAATGTGCGGTCGCAATAAAATTTTAAGTTTCTTTTCGCTTCAAATAACAATTTTTCGAAACCATATTTCTGGGCAAGAAAAATAACCTGGTCATGCAATAATAAAAAAAAGAGAAAAATCTTTCCATATTTTGAATATCATCGGGAGTGGAGCCGAGTGGAAAACTTCCTTCTCCTTTTTCTTCAATGAAAATATTCGACCATAGAATTTAATTTTCGTGATTCAAAATATTGCGAGAGAAAACAAGTTTTAAAAGGAAGAATTATGTTTTGTGTCATTAGTCATAACCCAAGACGTATATATGTGAAGTTTATTTTTGAATAAAGTGTATGTCCTCGAACAAGAAATGTACACGAAAAGATGAAGACTGAGTTTGAACAATGTTTAACCAAAGCACAAATCCTAAACTGAAATAAAAATGAGATTTTAATCATTGAAAGAAACACAACTGACAGTGTGAAATATTAGTAACATGAAATTTGAATAATGTCAATACAATTAGAATTCCTGATTGTGCTGGCATTACTGGATTAAATATATTATTGCTGAATACATAATAGTAGAATACTGTGTAATAGTAATAAAAAAAAGAAATTTCTCTGCTTTCTACAATTTTATGTTTCGAAATAGATGCGTTCGAAGAAAGTGGAACAGCAGTAGTCTGATCCTTCAAATTTTAACTAGATTAACATAGAATAACTGATTTTTAAAATACTATTCTAACCTATTCTACAAATACTAGTCTTCAGATAATAGTCTATTAAATGATAATTCAAATATTAATCTAACTAGGTTACAAATACCAGTCTGGTAACGGATTCTTCATATATTATTCTAACTAATCTAAAATATACTAACTAGCCTTCAAATACTAGTCTCTCAACTGATCCTTCAAATACTAATCTAACTAATCTACAAATACTAGTCTAGTAACGTTGTCAGGACTGAGTGTTCTGTGCATACTTTTAGCAAACATCGTGAAGTAACTCCTTAACCTAAAGTCCTGCTCTGGAACAGGGAGCTGAAAATGAGCTTTGTTCTGATGTAGATATTGTGCTGGAGAATAACTGCACTTGAAAGGGATTTAAAATCCTCTTTTATTAAATCACTATTATTTACACACTTCCCAACTCGGGAGGGAAACAGAAAGTAAAAGACCACACTTGGGCCTAACTTAACAATCAAATAAATTTAAACTAAGCTAAATATAAATTTAATTAAATCCTTGCTCACAGAGCTAAATCGCGGAATTGGCCTCTAACTAAAGGGTGCGTAGCAAGAAATACTAATACTAGCGCACTTCAATTTATTTCAATATGTAATCACGTAGTAAGCACTATGGTTTATAATTTTAGCTGCTAACGTGTCAGGCGAACGTCGAACAGAATGACCGTGATCTGAGACTAAAAGCTCTCTCACACTAAGAGGTTTCAACCTCTGGTTTAAATAGTACTTGGCTGTACTTCAAATTAGCATAAGCTGAAAACGAGCGCTTCTTCTGACGGGAAGTTGGAACAGAGATTAGATAGAAAGATTTAAATAAAAATAAAACTTTGTTAGTTTAACTAAAACCTTACATACTTCCCGCCAGAATTGCGGTAGTTAAACTACTGTGGTCCAAACGGACCATGTTGAAACTCGCAATTCTAAACAAATAGTCAAAATTTAACTCTTCTAAACCTAGGCCAACTCTTACAAGGCAATATCTGTTTGTGAAAAATACAGACGAAATTTGCTTGAACAACAGTCTTCAACATTTTTCTTTCATCTAAGTCTTACTCCTTCCAGCAAGATCTGGAAGGAAAGGAATTTTAGTACAACATAACAACAGTAAATTTCTAGGTACAATTCTTTATTCTTACCCGTGTAAATTCGCACACACATATTATCATTCAAGCACAATTAAATTCTTCCCCCAATGCTCTCTCACCGGTGTTGGATGAAAGGAAAACCGCCATTGCGGGTTTTCTGTGTTCGGGGGTGTTCAAATCTTCCACCTACGATCGACTAACATTAGTTAGAACTTGACATACGAGACCTCAAAAGACGCCCTATAACCAGCTAAACCTGAGGCTCTCACTAGCTTTATGTCTAACACTTTAAGTGTATTTGGTGGAGAGTCTATTTAACACTTGCATTCTAAAATTACTCAAACTTTAACTTTTCGTGCATACAATTCGCAGTTTGCACATATAGTTCACAATGATATTGCACTTAACGTGCATTGCTAGCATAATATTATTTGTTACATTTTATAACACTTTAACAATTTCATAGCAGTCATGAAATACAAATGTAGGTTAAATTTCTAAGCTTACAGCAAGTTCTACCTATTCCTTTCTCAAGGTACTTTCCTGAAATATTCCATTACACTGAAATAATAGTCCATAGACTAAATCGTGTTCTTCAATTTTCCGATTTTTCATTCTAGACATTTTACAAGTCTTTCGACAAAGGGTCATACAAAATCATTTAGTTAACAATTTTCTTTTCAGCAATTCATTGCTTTTACAAAATTAATATATTTACAATGCTTCAGAATCTATTTTACAAACATTAAGTAATTTTAAGTCTTTGCCGAATTACAATTTTTTTAAACAAAAACATTTTTTCTTTCAAGATAAGTTTTTATCGCCTACTTGGCGTAAAACTCAACCTCGCTTGAGGTAAAATCGACCCTGCAACTTGCAGTACACTAGAAAATTAACTAAACTTTTGAATAAGAAATGCTACTTATCTCGTTGTAGTCATCCATCCTTTTCTTGGCCCAATCCTTGAAAGAATAAGTTGCAGGTTGGGCCAGTCTCCTTGACTTTGGTTGTTGGTCCTTGGAAGCTTGTTCATCTCTTTTCCTTTTACAATTCCGTTGTTGTATCCTAGCGTACTTGCTCTGGGGAGGAGGTTGCTCTGCTGGGCGTTTGGTGGACTGGGCACTTCGCTCCTGGGCCCTTGTTCGTTGCTGCTTCTGGTTCCTGCTGTATTCGGGACGTTGATTCTCAGGCTGCAATCGAGGCTGCTTGCTTCTCAGGCACCTGTGAGATGTTTCCGCGGTTCTCTTGGATACATTGGGCTTTTCTTGCCCATTCTGCTTTCGTCTCTTGGTTTGCTGGTAGGTCCGTTCGTAGGTCTGGTCACCTGCATCGTCAGACTTTCTTTTGAATCCACATTTTTGTTTCTTACTTCTACTTTGTTAAGGGGGAGCTTTCTTTTTCTGACTTTTCGATGCCGTTGTAGCTGGTTCCTGCTGCTTTCGCTGAGGTACATCTTCCGTGCTATTCGATTGCCTTGGATTCTAAAAAATCTTTAAATACTGGCATTTTATCTCTATTATAGTACGGCTTAATTTGATCCACAATCGCCGTGATTCTTTGCCCGTCATTTCTTTTTAATATAACCACTGCCTGTGTAACTTTCTCGATTATGAAAGGGCCTTCAAAACGCGGAAAAAGCTTCCCCACCTTTTCTTCTGGGGCATTTGACAAGTTATGTTTTATTTTCCGAACTTCATCTCCCACATTGTACTTGACCCCTCTTCGCTTTTCGTCATAATATAATTTTTGTTTTCTCTGGGCCATTTCCATATTTCCCGTCGCATCCCGTATCAACTTTTGTATATCACTTATTTTAAATTCTTCTGCCCTTTCCTGGACAAAGAAAAGTTAATCTAAGGGCGTCAAAATTTTTCTTCCAAGAAACAGTTCAACGGGTGTTTTTTATGTAGTATCGTGTTTGGCGGTCCTAAGAGCAAATGCAAATTCATTTATATGGCTATCCCAGGTAGAGTGATAGTTTTTCACATAACTACGAATTATTTTCACTACATTTCTATTCACCCGTTCCGCTATGTTTGACTGCGGACGATACGGGACCATCTTTAGATGACGTATGCCCAGTTTTGCACACATTTCCTCAAACATTTTACTAACAAACTGAGGACCATTGTCTGAAATAACTTTTAGGGGCGCCCCGTATTTTAAAATATACTTATTTAGAATTGAATCTACTACAATTTTTGCAGACGCGCGTTTTAACGGAATTAACTCTAACCATTTGCTAAAATGATCCACTATAACTAAAAGATATCGGCTTTTATTAACTTTACTTCGAGGGTAAGGTCCAAGTAAATCGATGCCTATTATTTGATTTGGGAATTCTGATTTAATACTATTTAGGAACCCGGCCGGGCGGAAATTAACATAATTATTTAATTGACATGTTGGGCACGACTGGACATACGCCCTAGTAAACTTTTGCAGTTCTAGAAAGAAAACTGCCTCGCGAACTCTTTGGACAGTTTTTCTTATACCTAAATGAGCCGAAATGGCACAATTGTGCAACTCCTCTAATACATTCAATCTAATGCTAGCTGGGATAACCGGTCTATATTCATGATTCTCATTAGTCGTTTTCGTATAGAATAACAGTCCGTCAATTATTTCATAATTTGCGGCCCTATTTCTTATCGGCACAATATCCGGATGACTGAAATTCTCAGGGTCGGCCAAATAATTTTATATATTTTTGAACTCCGGATCTTTTTTTAGTTCGGCTATTACTGTTTCACGAGAATCTAATACTTTGGATGTCAGCATGGCTATCTTAATTATACTTCCATTTTCATCTAAGTTAATTCTGCTTAAAGCATCTGCCACAACATTTTCTTTTCCCGGCGTATGTTTAATTATTAGGTTATATTCCTGTAATTTGAGAGCCCACCTTATTAATCTGGGTTATAAATGCTTTCCAGAATAGAGTCTAGTGACCGCCGCGTGGTCACTATATACAGTTACTGGAGAACTTCCAAAGAACATACGAAATTTCTGTACTGATGATAACACTGCGAGAGTTTCTCTTTCCGTTCCGGAATAGTTTCTCTCGTTTTCATTTAATGTTCGACTGAAAAAGGCGACGGGTTGACCATTTTGGGAAAGCACCGCGCCAATCGCGAAATCTGAAGCGTCCGCTGAAATCTCTAATCCTTTATCCCCCTCTGGAAATTTTAAGACGGGAGCTTGAGTCAATGAGCCTTTTAGTTTTTGAAACGCCAAGTTGGCTTCTGCTGACCGCGAAAACCTAGCTTTCTTTCTTTTCAACTTTAGCAGCGGCTCAGCTATTTTTGCAAAGTCTTTAATGAAGGACCGATAGTATGAACACATCCCAAGAAACGGAGATAATTTCTTCGCGGTTTTAGGAACAGGATAATTTTAATAGCTATTATTTTTAATTGATCCGTTTCGATTCCCTTTTGGGAAATTTTAAATCCTAAATAACGTAACTCTTTTGCGGCAAATTTACATTTGGACGCATTTATTTTTAAACCAGCTTCATTTAACAATGCAAACACTTTTCTTAAATCTTGTAAGTGTTGTTCTAGATTACTACTCGTAATTATAATATCGTCTAAATATATGAACGTGCTTTTACCAAGGACCGGTCTTAAGACGAAGTCCATGCATCCTTGGAACGTTGCCGGCGTGCCGGATAAACCAAAAGGCATTCTAAGAAATGCGTACGTGCCAGACTTAGTTATGAACGCGGTTTTGAGTACGTCTTCGGGTTTTACCCCAATCTGAAAATAGCCACTCGTAAGATCTAGCGTAGTCATATATTTTGTAGACGAAATATTTCGAATTATTTCCTCAATTATCGGCAACGGATATACAGGATATTTTGTAACGGAATTTAACTTCCGATAATCTATAGCAAAACGCCACCACTTCGGGTGCGTAATCGGATAATCATTATTTTTCCTACACAGGACAACGGGGCTAGCATAACTGCTAGAAATTGGCGTTATGATTTTATTCTTTAACATTTCTTTGATATGATATTCAATAATTTCTTCTTTGACTTTATCGTAGCGGTACGGCTTTTGACTAACTGGCTGAGCATCCCCCGTTTCAATATTATGATTTACGACCTGTGTGAAACCCGGTACATCACTAAATAAATTCGAAAATTCACTTACCAGGCCCTGGATTTTTTCCTTTTCTTCTGCTGGTAAATGTTGCAAGTCCAGCTGCGGGGGCTTATCATTCTTGGTTTCTATTGGTTTCATATTTAACGTCAACTCTCCCCCTTTGAAATCAATTTTTGCTTCTGCCAAACTAAAAAAGTCCACACCTAGAATAATACATGTTTTTAGGTTTCGCACAATATATAATAAGAGTTTTACCTGCTCGTTGTTGATACGCACGAACAACGGTACTTTTCCTAAACAGCTACACTTCTCCCCTTGGGCCGCTATGACATCCGTGTCTCTTGCACTAAAAATTCTGTAACGGCGAAAGTGCTTCTTGAAAAATCTTTTCGATATAAAGCTGCTTTGGGCTCCTGTATCTAAGAGAGCCGTCGCCGGTATGTTGTTAATTAGAACTTCAATCTTCGGTAAACACAAATTCTTCATGACCACCGTGTTTAAATGGTTTTGGAAGGGTTTTGCGCTGCTTCGGACTTCTTCACCTTCCTTGAAGAAATCCATCTTAGTTTAAATTCTTCTTATTCTGGTTGCCCTCGGAATCTTTGCTTGTTCTTCTATTGAATTCCCTTCGTTCGCCGCTCGATTTAGGAGACACATCTTTCTTCGGCCATTGCTTCGCCTTATTCCCGTAACTTTGATTTTGCTTCTGCTGGGGTCTTGGCGAACTCCACTGACTTCTTTGCTCAAATTGGCGTCGTCGCTCGTTGTCGGCTGTTCTTCGGCTTTCAAATTGTACTGCAAGCTCAAATGACCTGTCTAACGTCGTTGGGTTTCTTAGCTCGATGAAATCTTGAACTTGGGGCAGTAGCCTAGGAAGTATAATTTGAATAACTTCAGGATCCGGGCGACTTCCATACAAAAGCTTGAAAACTTGAATTTTTCTCAAAATAAAATTAGACAAATCATCTATTTTTTCTTGATATCGACTAAAAAGTTCCGCTTCCAGTCTGGCTCGATCTCGTACTACAGGAAATGCTTTCACCAAGGAATTTTTGAAATTTTCATACGTATATGTGGGGCTTCCTGTTTCCCCCAAGAGACTCTTTCCAGTGCACTTGAACCAACTTAGCGCTTGGCCCTTCAAAGCGCTGGTAGCGAGAGCGACTTTCTGAAATTCGTGAACTGGATATAGCATGAAGTGGGAGTCTAGCTTTTCCAGGAAATTAATTACGGCTGTCTTACCGTCAAAACTTTCCGCTGGCTTCATGGCTGCTCGCATGGTTTGTACGATGTAGCCAAATCCTTCTAAGCCAGGAGGTGCTATCTCAGGATTCTGGACAGGTACAGCAGGTATCTCAGGTTCGTCTTCTTGTCTTTGAGACCATCCTCTTCTTTTTGTTCGGGCGCCACTGTCAGAACTGAGTGTTCTGTGCATACTTTTAGCAAACATCGTGAAGTAACTCCTTAACCTAAAGTTCTGCTCTGGAACAGGGAGCTGAAAATGAACTTTGTTCTGATGTAGATACTGTGCTGGAGAATAACTGCACTTGAAAGGGATTTAAAATCCTCTTTTATTAAATCAGTATTATTTACACACTTCCCAACTCGGGAGAGATACAGAAAGTAAAAGACCACACTTGGGCCTAACTTAACAATCAAATAAATTTAAACTAAGCTAAATATAAATTTAATTAAATCCTTGCTCACAGAGCTAAATCGCGGAATTGGCCTCTAACTAAAGGGTGCGTAGCAAGAAATATTAATACTAGCGCACTTCAATTTCTTTCAATATGTAATCACGTAGTAAGCACTATGGCTTATAATTTTAGCTGCTAGCGTGTCAGGCGAACGTCAAACAGAATGACCGTGATCTGAGACTAAAAGCTCTCTCACACTAAGAGGTTTCTACCTCTGGTTTAAATAGTACTTGGCTGTACTTCAAATTAGCATAAGCTGAAAACGCGCGCTTCTTCTGACGGGAAGTTGAAAGAGAGAAGAGATAGAAAGATTTAAATTAAAATAAAACTTTTTTAGTTTAACTAAAACCTTACAACGTATCCTTCAAATACAAGCCTAAATAGTCTACAAATACTAGTCTTCTTTATTAGTCTAGTAACTGGTCCTTCAAATATTAATCTAATTAGATTACAAATATTATTGTGGTAACTGATAGTTTAAATACTACTATAACTGGACTACAAATGCTAGTCTCCAAGTACTAGTGTAATAACGTATCCTTCAAATACTACTCTAATTAAACTACAAATACTAATGTAGTAACGTATCATTCAAATACTACTCTAATTAGGCTACACGTACTAGCATTCAAAAACTAATGTAGTAACTTATCCTTCAAATACTGGTCTAACTGCATTGGGCCTGAAAATAAGATTTCTAAACACTGTTACATTGACCTGAGATCACTATTGAGATCGCTAAGAAGTGTTTGTTACGTGTAGCCACGTATTTTGTGCGCTCCTATTCGAATAAAGGAAGGCACTAGATTACCCAACTCTTGGTGCATTTTTTAAAAATTCATGTGCAAATCTGAATCTTCTATATCGTGATATTATTTTTATTTCTCTAAATGTTATATTAATTTAATTACCATATTACTAATTAACACGAACATCTTCTTAGTGAAATTAGCGAAATGAGATAACAATAAGAACAATTATTGGATTTCATCCCACATTCCTATCAAAAGAATAGATCACAAGGTAAATGATGTTCTGTCCCTTGAAAGTCGAAATGCAAGAAGACTTAAAGGTCTTCAAATCGATCAGAACCGAAAGGATACTAAGAATTCAAATGTTGTGCCTTGCATTAACTCCAGGCCGGATATCATACTTCAAAGAAAATTTCAATTTTGACAGCTGTCGAATCCATTTGAACAACTGTAACAGAAATATTTAACCGTAACCGAATTATATTGAACGCCACCGAGTGGCGAAGACGAACAGTCTAAGACAGTCGACCTCCAGCCGCGATGACGTTAGGTTATCATATAATAGATGTCTGCAATTCTAATGTTTAATGTTCCGTTATATGTTTAATATTTATGTATATTTCCTTGTACCCGTCCCTATGTGCTCTGTTAATAAATACTTTTAAAGCTAGCTGGCGTTCGTGTTTAATGAGGAAAGGCTACACAACTTTTTTTGGCGTGACATCTGTACTTATTGACAGAATAAAAGAATCTTTTTCCCAAAAATGGATTTAAAATGGATTCAGGAGAGATTTCATTCGTGCGTACGTATGCATGTATGTCGCACAAATCAAAAACGAGTAGCCTCGAAACGTTGAAATTTTGTTTATAGGACTACTATAACATGTAGTTGTGCACCTCCCTTTTTGGTTGCAAGCGGCTGCATCAGAAGCCTGTATATATCTACCCACTTTGTTACCCGACTCGATGAGCTCAGTTTTTTTATTCTGATATACTTGTAAATTGTACAATTTTTGTTTTCGAAGTGACTCAATTACGTTGTTCTTATACTCTGGTTAAGGTTCTTATGACTTTAGTCAATCTGCATGCAGTAATTGTAGAATTATGAATAATTTAAAAGTTGTTTAAGTGCTACTAAGCCTAATGAAGTCGCCACTTGTTTACATTTTAAAATCTTGTTTTATTTGAAGATATTTTGAGTTTTTATGTACTTTTTCCTCTTCGCGAAGTGAGAACTGAATTGATTGAATGAGAATTATATCTCTAATGAAATTCGAGGAAATGCATTTAAATGAAGTGCGGCAAAAATGTGTATAATTTAAAGGACATATGAGGAGTCATGTGTGTCCACATGAGATATTTTATATTGAGTGTTACTTTACTTCCCTGATTGTAAATTTAGAAACGGTTGTATGATGTTTATATGTTTTATAAAGAACGTGCATGATAGGCAACATATTTCTAGATTGGCTGTTATATAAAATAGCTAACGTATATGATATTTGTTACTTTAAAATTTTATAAAATTATTTTAAAGAAACACCTGGCGGGCCGGGTCATTAGCTCTTGAGGACCAGATTTGGGCCAAATCTTTGGAGACCCCTGTGATAGACGATAATCTGTCACCACCAGAATATGACGATTGAGTCCCCTAATTCTCAGTCATCCTTTAAAAGAAAAGTATATAAAGTATTTTTCTATCCTTTCCGCATGCCTTCGTTGTGTAATTGAAAACACACTCGATGCGTATTTGAGATGTCTAGGTTTCGAGTTTCTGAGAGCGCACTGCACATTTTTAACGTCTTTTGCTTCAAAATAAACTGAACACTCTAGAGTTGCTTGTGGCTTCAGCAAACAAAGTTGAATACGACAGAGCCGCCTCCGTTTGATTTTTGATCGATTGCAAAAATATGTTTTAAAACTGAATAATTCTAAATATATTCTGGGAAAATCATCGGTATCATTTCTTGGTTGTTTAATTACCCCTTCTGTTATTCTGCATCTTCCTGAAAAAAACTGCAATAATTTCTTACTTCCTAAAACCTTTAGTAATGTCTGAATTAAAAATGTTTCAGCAATCTTGAATTTTTGTCGACGAATTTTGCCTAAAGCAGGTACTACCCAAGCTTCCCTTTTAAGAGATTTTAAGAAGAATTATAAATCCGCTCCTTGGACAGTGAAAATAACTGTAACCTTCGAAACACGTGAAACTGATATAACAAATTACAATGCATCCAGATCAAACTAAGTACAGCACATGCGATAGCACAGAGTACAGCGCTGTAAGGCATTTTCAACAGTATCGTGAGTGACAAGTTTTTACAATACATACACTTCATTGTCCTGTAATATTTTTAGGAAAGCATTAGATTCTGCATCACCCAGACAGATTATGCATATGAATTATATTTCCCAGTTAGTACCGCCATATAATACGTTCCTGGATCAGGAAACATAGTGGCAGATACATTGTCACGAGTTATTGTTATTAATAAACTGTATATAAAAGTTTCACACAGATTTCTGAATATCAACAAAGTGATCCCAAACTTAATCATCTGTTGTCCGCTAAAGTAGCTCTTTAAAAGTATAAAGATGGAATTTTCTCCTGAGCCAAATATATGTTGTGACGTAAATGATAACAAGATACGTCCCTTTGTTCCCAGCCAAATCCGGAGAGCAGTATTTGATTCAAACTATGGACTTTCTCATCAAGGTATACGACCGAACAAAAGACGTTATCTTTCTTTTTGTTTGTCCTTCTGTGTCAAAGGATTATGTTGCCTGGACTCGTACTTGCATCGACTGCCAGAAGTCCAAAGTCATACTGATAGTCCACTGCAGTCCTTCGCTATCACATGGGAAAGACAGCAATATAAGTCACGTTTTGAGTATGCTTTATTTGGATATAGTCGGACCCTGCCACCCTCAGAAGGATGCTTGTACCTTTTAGCACCCGTCAATTGATCCTCCCGATGACCGGAAATGCTGCAATGAAAGTTATGTTGGCAGAAATTATCGCTCGAACGTTTTTCATCCATTATGTTCCGAGATTTGGAGTTCCTATCACCATAGGAACTTATCAGGGCTGAAAATTGGAGTCACGCATGCTCACTACTCTTAATAAACTTCTTAGTGTTCACCGAATTCGGACTATCATCTATGTGGAACCTGCTAGGCGATGGTCTATGGAACTACTATTTGCCTTCCCGCAGAGCTCTTGCAACCCATCTAGGTTTCTGATTTTCTTCACACGATTTCATTTGTGAAGAAATTTTGTGAGGCAATGACAGAGATGTCCCTAGTGCCCATATCAGCTCATGTTAACAATAACTATATTGTCCATCCAGCTTTAGAATCAGACACTCATATGTTTGTGAGGCACAATGCACTGAAACCACCGCTGACTCGCCCTTATAATGGCCCATTTAAAGTTGGGAAAATGTACATATAGTGAAATACTTAACATATATAGTGAAAGAAATCAGCGATTTTCTTCCATCACTTGAAACCAGTATTTTTTTTCAGATACTCCAGCATCAGTTTGTATCCCTGAATAGACTCTTGCAGTAAATTTATCATGCACTAAGGTTGAAATACTGTGCTAGCAAACCATCATGACCAGCGTATACTACGCTTTCTGGCAGAAGGATCAAGTTTAATCCTAGGTATTTCTGATCAATTGAGCTGCCGACACGTGCAGGAAGTATTACGAGGGAAATCCTGATTGCAGTGAGTGGCAGCATTCATCTTTGCTGCGCAATATGCATAGTGCACTCCATAGTGTGAGGATAAAAAGTTTAAATTTTTTTGCAGAGACTTACTTACTATTTACATCTTACCTTATTTTGCTTGTTCATTGCAGATATCTGGCGTCGAATCGTGTGTGTTAACGTTTAAATATTTTGCCTCTTGAGAGATAAGTCTTCCTTTTTAAAATTTTAAATAAAGTTTGTTTTAACTGTTAGCTGAAATGGTTGTGATTCTTAGGTCTTTTTGATGGCGTCTAATAGAGAGGAACCTTCACCATAGGCCTCTAATTTCTCTCAAGTTTAATCATTTCGTCGTTATTTAACAAGCACTAAGATTTAAAGAAAAAAATACTGTAATTTTAATGACATTCCTAGCTGATGAAATTTAAAACGCATCTAATCTTTGCTCTATTTAACTAAACATTGTTATCTAGCACGGAATGGAGTATTTATTTATTTATTTTCGAAAATTTCATTTTTTTCCTTACAAGGCATTATTTTGTAATCTAAGATTCTGAAATCACAAACTCTTCTTATTTTCTTTTTTTTTCCAATCAAATTCTAAAGATGAGTTTTTCTTTTGCAAACGAAACCCCCATATATGACAGACATGTGGAAGCACATTTATCGAGATCTCATTTAATTTCCTTAAACTAAAAAGATCGATTCACAAAATCTCAGCTCCATCTAGACCGACTTTTGTCAAGACAAAATAATGGATTTTAACGGAGTTTCTCTCTAAAGCTAATAAAGCAAAGCGTCTGTTTGAAGTAAGGTACTAAGAAATATTCCTGTCAGGAAAATCTTTTTTAAAGTTTTAAGACCAAAATAGTTTCTGGAGTTAAATTTCATTTACTTTGGACTTGTGAATGTTGGATATTTTTTGATGGCTCCTACCTTCGCCAACTGAATTTCGAACTGAAAAAAGAAGCAGCTGCTAATTTTCTTTCTCTTTCTCTCTCGATCTATATATACATTAATCAGTTCATCGATTTAAGAGATTCAATATTATTTTAAATCACGTTACCCATGTTAATGCAAATAAAAGTGCCAATTGCCTGAAAATTAAGAGAAATGCGTATTAACATTTATTTTTGTGCTATCTAATTAAAATTACCCCAAATACCTAGGGTGACAGTCGATCTGAATAATTAAATTAGAAATAATTTTTTAATACTATATATTTTTTTTTTCAGGAGACATGAAAAATGAGCAACGCCTTTGCCGTCGGATCTGGATCTCTCGAATACGCTCTGACTGTGCTAACGTTGACCAGTTATTTTATGTTCTGAACCTGTACTATCACTTATTTGTTTACGTTTTCCTGTCGGAAGGCAAATTAACTTGCGTATATTTAAGTGGTTGTTGGAAATTGTTCAGACAGAACGTGTTTGTCCTGCTAAAGGCCACGTTACTAGTCTGCTATTCTAAGATAAGAGTTCCTGTCTTCGGCATTGCTTTATTCTTGCCGACAGTGCACCAGTGTAAGATTAAGAGCAAACTTTTGCTGTTAAATTACTCGTCGGAATCTTTGACTGAGGGGTATTTAAACTTGGATTTAAATTTAAAATTCTATCTTGAATTGGAGCCGTAATTGTAAGCACCAGGATTGCCTTCTGTATAACTTTTATATAAGAGGGTCTTACATCCTTCTTACGTTTCCGTTTTCATCTTAGAGCTAGCAATAAATCGCTTGCAGTCTTATTGAGGATTTGACACAAGTTACATTTAGTAAAACGGATAGTCCTTGTAGTATAAAGTAAACTAAATCCATGTTCCTGTAATATAACTAAAGAATTTTGATACTTCTCTTTATATCATTTTATTTCAAGAACGATTGAAGAATTCAAAGATATAAAAATATTAAAAACAAACGATTCTGTATCAGTTACATAACAAATGACGTTAGAAACAAATTTTGATAATGATAGCAAAGTTGCCAAATTTGCGAGTACATTGGTTTTCAAAAACTGAAGAAAAATCAGAGATACAATAATTATTCGTTATCTTATGACCGGATTTTCATGAAACTTAAATAGTTTATAGAACTCATAATAATGCATTAAACAAATACAAGAGGAAATCCCAGATAACTGTTACATTTTCGAAATTCCACATGAATGAAAATGCAAAATTCTGAAATGTCAGTTTGGAATAAGAAAGTCTCTTCAATATGGAGTATGATTAACTTAAACAGCAATACAACACCTACAGTGATGGTGCATGTTGTTAATATGGATATCTCTGAAAGACTGCCAGCTGTTGTTCTTGAAAGGCTAGTTCCAAGAGCGTCAAAATTCTGCTTTCTGATTATGTAACAAATATAATGCAAATTATATATTCGTTACTCGAAATAAAAACGAAGAAACATTCGAGGGAATTTTATCTTTATTGAATAAGAAAATATCGTCATGGTCACAAAGTCGTTTAGTGTCGATTTTGAATTATCTGTTGTTAGGGCTATTAAGAAAGTTTTTTATTTTCTTTTGTTGAAGTGAACGGCTACAACTTCCACCATGAAAAATGTGTTCCGCATTATGTTTGCATTTCCTTAGAAGCAACAAGCAACGCATATATATATATATTCTGTATGTTATATCTGGACTATTAAAATCTGTGCGCATCTGTCTGTTTGTTTGTAGCATCATCTCCTCCAGAACTGCGGGGAGTTGAGTTTCGAGAAAGGTACTCGAGGGTTCTAAAAATTCATGGGACCATTCTCATTTTCGTACGACTTTATTCATTCGAGATATTAATTAAAAACTCTGAAAACGCTAATTTACTTACTCATTTTTCCGAGTGGCAACAGCCCCCCCTCGCTGGAGATAGGAATCCGTTTATTTTTAAAAGTGTTGCCACTATTCGCTTTCAAATTGTGGATTCTGTTAATAAAAAATTTGTAAGTTTCACAAACTCTGAAATAAAAATAGCTTTGTCAGACATCAAATACATTGGTTCCCAAAGTGTTAGAGCATTTTAAGAATTTTAGAAAAAACGCTATAGCCCAGAATAAAATTCGGATATAAAGCCCAATATTTTTTCATTTCATTTCCGTGCGATTTTGAATAAAATCAAATTTTTCTTTCTTTAATATTGACCTATTTCATTTTTCAAAAATTGAAAATGTAAAGAGTCATAAATAAAACGCGTCACATAAGTGATCGTACACGGAAACATTTTCGTAAAATTTCATAAATAAAATTATAGCCTGACGCTACTTTTTACATTTTGATGACGTTTAAAATTTCATTTGGCTTTATTCTTTGCTTGCTTACTTAGTTATAATTTAATTAATATTTAAAAACTCGTGGGAATCGGAAGAAAATAACAAATATCACTCTAAAATTGATCATTTTTCAATACAAGTTTGGAAAATAGATCACGGATATCTCTAAATTTGAAAACTTGTGTTACTGTGCAGTATGTGATGAAACGTCTGGAGGAAGAAAAGCGGATCGAAAATGAAGTAAGAACATGTCGTACGGCAAAGTTAATTCAACGTGGTCAGAGATTTATAATTAGAAAATTTGGGAAAATCCACGTTTGAGTTTTGTAAATATTTCTACAGATTTTACTGAAAAGTTTTTTCTTTAATTTGTTCGACGAGCACTCAGATCTGCTGGATTACATGGGCGCTCTGCTCGAAGAAAATGTTTCATAAATGCAAAAAATAGAAAGTTTATTCTTTCCTTCACAAAATCAATGGTAAATACGCCCGAATTGTATTGGAGCCAAGTCTTATTTTCAGATGAAAGCAAACTTAACATTTTGGGCTCCAACGGGCATATAATATTATGGAGATGAAAAAATGAGGAACGTAATCCCAAGACCTTGATTGGTACCATTGAGCATGGCGGTGGAGGTTTCAGTGTGCAGGGATGCATGTCAGCATCAAGATTAGGTAATTTAGTATTATTGATGATATAATGAACCACAGTATTTTAAAAGTTTAATTTAAAATTAGACTTCGACTATTTGGTGATGGAAACAACTCTTTTTTTTACCAGGATATGATCCTAAACACACGGCCTTCAGCGTTTACCTTTGGTGTTCTATAATTATCACAAGCTCTAAAAACAGCATCTCACTTACTCGATTAAAGCCCGATGGAATGCATTTGGACAGAATTGTAGGTTAGAGTACGAAGACGCGACATATAAATGTAAACCGAACTAAAAACACGAATGATGGAAGAATGGGGGAACATTGCTGCAGATATTACGAGAATGAAACTGGTGGAATCTATGCTAACTAACAGGAATACTACAATATTTACTAATGTTCACAGATTTTTTAAAGTATACGAATACTTTTGTGGGGTAACTTTTCTGCTATTTTATAATTACTGATTTTTCCAAAAACAAATATTACTATGTTCATAAAATGACTAATGCGTTTTGCAAAGAGGAATTTATAGACATTATTAAAAAATTCTCATTCTCAAATATAAGTTTTTATTAATGGATGAAGCAATATTTCATTGAAACTCGTAAGTGTACGAATACTTCTGTGAGCCACTGTACATTATTATTATAGTATAAGGTCATAATCTGACATTGAAGAAAGCCCACGAATGCGTGTGAAGTCACATTTTTCATTAATGTCAACATGTTAAATAAATAGGTGCTATTGGGAAATTTATTGTTCCGGGTTAGGATAATTGACACCATATGTTACTGAGACGTTAACGCTTTTATTGATATTGAGAAAAAGCTGTTATATTACAATAAACTTAAATCATGACGTCTTACATATTAACCTGAAGTGTCGAAAGTTTTTGTTTCCTGGTTTGGCAACAAAAAATTATTTATGAATTGGACGTTGCTTGGAACAAATTAACTCATTTTACTTATATTGAAATGTTTTTATACATTTTCTTTTCAGAGAACATATAAGATTTTGCTTTGGCTGCAACCCGCTCATCTGGCGGGCTTGCACGCAAGTACATATGTTTATTTAAGAATATATATATTACGATACATGTTACTTTATATCAAAAACTATAATTTTTATAAACGTTTGTACGTTATTTTCAGCGATTGTTACCTAATTATTTTTTTGCGTGAGTGCGTGTTTTTATAGATTTTTTTACATCCTTGATGAAACAATAACTTTAAAAAAAGCTCTTTAATAAACTCCCTGCATTTCTAAGTTGTGCTATGAATATGTTTTTACTGTACATCTTTTTTACAGGATATTCAGCTATTAGCTAGAAGTACAGTGCTCAAGGGCTGTAGCTTTATTTTTTAAGTTATGGTATTCATAAAAGAAGCATTAATATTTTTCTGAAATTTTTTGATACATTGCACAATGACATCCGAGGAAATTAAGTCAGAAATAAAGGAATATATTTTTACTTTTAGAAAAGTCTTTTTAAAAGCGGATCATGGTGCACTCGAAAGACATTTTTGGAAATTATTCAAATGAAACAATTTATCATTTAAATAATTCTTTTTTCCCGAATATTTTCCGGCAATGCAATTAACAATCAAGGCGGCAGCGCTCTTTTTTTTTTTTTTTTTTCATTTTTAGCTTTTAAAAGCCGCCGGACCGTTTCGACGGTGCAAAGTGCATTAGCGGAGAAAGCGGCGAAAAAAAAAACAAAACGAAAATTAAGAACGCTGATTTATGCTTTTATCTCCCGACATTTAATCCTTTGATGCTGAAAATTTTGCTCTTCAATAGATTGTGATTTTTCTTTTGCGGTACGTGGAGTTACAATTCCGCGGAGAGACGACATTTTTAACCACTGGTAAATGTTCCTAAAGATTAATCTAAAAATGAATCGACAAAAACTGCTTAAATATTCGTTATAAAACTAGTGATATTTTTGTAGCAGTGAAACTGGCTTGAAAATTTTAAACTGGATAAAAATAAATTTTTGGTCCGTTAATCCGAGTTTGCCTCATAAAATTTTGTATTGAAATACACCAAAAAAAATAAAAATGATAAGAGCTAATGAAGTGATTAAAAACTTATTTGAATGTTCCGTTATTGGTAAAATCTCTATCTTACTATAAAATGAATGACAAGTATAAAATGCCGAATTACGAAAAATTTCAATATGGGGATTTCAAATTACAATCTGTTAGAAGAGTTTACCATTTAAGTTTAAAAATGTTTAAAAAGTATAAAAATCATAAGATTAAAAAACAAGACGATCTGATCTTTATTTGTAGATTTCAGTGCACCGGCTGAAATAATTTTGTTGATTTTTGCCTTTATTCTTAGCTAATACTGTTTGAAAATCTCTGACTTCGAATCTTAATTTTGAAGAACATCAAACCTTGATCATAATCTTAATGGTTCATTTAACAGCAAAAGCTTTCAAAGATGAAAACTTAACATCCAAAGTAAACATAACATCTTACATGTAGACCCATCTTGTGAAGTTAAACTCCTAGAAAATGCTAGATTTTAACTGGCATCTACCCAGAAAGTAGGGAGAAGACCACACCGAGCATAGATCGAAGAACAATTTGGTTCCCTTGACATAAATTGCCAATAGTGTTAAACTGGACTCTACTGCTGCTCTTAAGATCCATAGGTCTACTGGAATTGAATCGGTTCGGGCTGTACTGGAGACTGGAACCTATCCATTCGGCAAACAACCCCTCAGAACTCCTTCTGCAGACTTTCTTCGTCGTAAACCAACCGTACTCAACTGCTCTTCTGTGAGCATAACTTCACCTTTTAACAACGGTGGTTGCCATTCCTAGAACCAATCATTGTAATATATAACAGTTTCAGGCAAAGCAGTTGCGAGAAGTTTACTAGTTTAAGATTTACAGCGGAAGGAATTCAAAGCATAAAACCGAAGGTTTTTTGTACTAATGAGCATTCGAACAGGCAAAAAAAATATTTGCTAAGGTATTAGCTCATTACAAATTAACATCGCCTAGAATGCATTTATTTAATAATGAAAAGACGTAATATTTATTTCAGCGAGTCGCGTGGGTGCGTGGGTATTAGCAAATAAATCCATCAAGTGACAATGCATTTAATTTCATAGAGACACGAAATCCGCCTGATGAAAACAACAAACATCTCTTCTAAGCTTTTAAAATTTAATATGAAATATGGATGACTCAATCATTTATTAAATATTATTAAAATGTATACCATTGTTGCAATTTTGATTAAATAACACAAACTTACGAATACGCAGCTCGCTCTGAAATTTTTGAGATATGCGCATACTATAAGTGTCAAAAATATTAAATGTTAGATTTGAAAATATGAACTATTTTAGTCTAGCAGACTGTTTCTTATTGGCCAATTGCAAATCGTTTCGCGTAGAATAAAGGTTAGGCAGACGTAAAAATGGAGTTGAGGAGTAGGCATTTTGCTGGACGACCGCATACCCCTGCAGGTGTTTTACAGATGACCTTTACAGCTATGAGGTATAGAAAGTAATTCATTGAGCACCATGTTTAAGGGGCGCAGCTGGTCCTGGGTTTCTTGTTAAGGGGACTTGGTACATTTCGAATGATATTTTTTATTGAAGAATTTTCATCTATTTTCTATATATGATATTAAGTGGTTTTATAAGACAATGATTTTAAGCTGAAAAAAAATTTGCTAGTACTCTTTTTTAAATTTAAATTTTTTGAAGAAACATTTAAGAATTAAAAATTCCTTCTTCTCCCACAATTTTGAATGTTTTTGCCCCAAATTTTTTATTGCATATGTTAGAGTGTTCTTAATAACTTTAAGGATTGATTTTGCGATTAATGAAATAGTTTCCAAGAAAATATAAAAGCGTATTTTTATGCAAAAACTTAAAAAAAAAAAGATGATCTCAATCATATTTTCACTTCCAATAATTTTCTTTTCACTATTTTGCAAAACACATCCTTGTTTCTACTAAGAATATAATTTTAAATAAGCAGTAAAAATATTAAATAATTTAGTCCATATCTGTAGAAGTTTTAGGACTTTAAATAAAAGAATATACTGAAAAAATGAAAACAGAAAACGCAGTTTAAAGAACGTAAACTGTCTCAATGATCATTAAATCATTTCAAATTTCTTAAAAATTTCATTACTTAATTTCAATACGTATGTATATAAAATAAAATCTAATGTTTAACTGGTTAATATAAACATAAATTACAAGCTTTTGTTTAAAACCTCATCTGGCTAGAAATATTGAA
>KK122145.1:19677-38135 GCA_000611955.2 Stegodyphus mimosarum | reverse complement strand
ATCGTGTCCAACAATGAAAAAAGGATAAACTGGCCCTTAGCTAGAATCCTGGAAATTTTTCCATCTCACGACGGACACATTAGACTAGTGAAACTGAAAACTGCACAAGGGGAGATTATAAGACCCACTAAGAACCTCATACCTCTTGAACTCAACTTTACACCTGAGTCGGACATTAAAGTGAGGTACAGAACTCGACAAAAGACTTTAGGTCAGTTGAGGTCCATCTTCTACTGATACTGGACCTCAAGGTGGGAGTGTCACATTTGCTTACGAATAACTCAGCTTCCATGAACGCCCTCTGGCGGAAAAAGACAAAACGTAGTTAGTTGAACGTGTGACGCGTCTAATAGAAGTCGAATCGATAGACCGTCTCCGTATATATTTGAAACATAATGCTTGTAATGATTGTAACCTGTAAATATTATGTAAATATCTTTCACATGTTAATTAAAATTTCTGAAAAAATTCCTAGTAGTGTTCCGCAGTGATTAGAATTTCAGCTTAGACTAACGGAAATAGAAAGGAAGCAAGCAGTTCCAGGGCAGCCCTTTAGAAGGTAAGTGATTTTTCACTTATCTATTTATTAATCTAAAATTTTAATACTAAAAAGTTGATAAAATTTTAACAGTAACAGTATACGAAAAAACAATTTGTCTCCAGCGCCCTAGACTGTCTATCGGAAATTCTAAACATATGGTGTTTTTAAATATTTTATGATTTTGCTTTGAGTGGAATTTTATGTGGTGTAAGTGCCAAAAACGTAATATTTCATAAATAAAGTAAACATGCAAAATGTTAATAATAAAAAGGCAAAATAAAGTTTTGTAAAGCCCTCTTAGTAAGGAAATTGAGCTTACTTACTAAGAGGGCTTAACAAAATTGAGCATTGATATGATGAACTGAGATAAGATTGACAAAAAATTTATATATCTACGCAAACAGCTGCATTCCGAAAATATACTGTTATGCTACTTTAAAAATTTTTGTAACTTTACTGCTGAATTTTATACGGGGTTCGTGCGGAAAGAAAGATGCTTGTAGACATCGAGGGTAAAAAAAATATTAATAAATCCTTTTGGGCGACTATTAAAATCTGAAACCTTTTTTAAACTTTTTTTATAATTTTTGTTCTCAATTTGAGTCTAAATAATGTAACATCATAAAGAAAATTGCCATCTAAAGATACGCTGTTTTTAAATTACTTTGGATATTGCTCTTGAATTGAATTTAGTAGTTTAAGTGCGCAGAATATGACACTGAATAAATTAAGGTCACACACAAAACTTTAAAAAAAAGGGGGGGCTGGGGCGTAATATAAAATCTGAAAAGCTTCAGATTTTTTTATTACTATTTTATTAAAATTTAGCTCGCTAGCAGAGTATTCGTTGATTTTTAAACTCTTTCCTGGTAAACAATCAAGCTCATATTCTGCGCACATACTGTTTATGAATGATAATGCAATGCGTTTTTTTTTTAAATTTTTTATTTGATTTCAGATGTTGAATATTAACAAGAATATTATAGCACTGCAAAATATGTTACTCTGTCTCTCAGTGTCCCAATTTTAATGTTTCCTTTCACGAGTTCACAATAGAATCATTTCTAAACCTTCAAAAACTATATTTGTGGATCTTATTGTTATAACCATCTAACTTTTTATAAACATTAAGTACTATTTAGGAAAAGTGTCAAAATTTAGGAATGGCCTCTTCTTTAAAATATATGCTTGTAACAGTAATTAACCTTTGCCCACGTATAATTAACTAACATATTTCAGATCACGTCGATCCTTCGTGCATTTTTAGCCGAAATTAGTTTTCTCTTAGCCCAATTTACACATCTGGAGGATGTGATTATTATTGTTAGCAAGGAAAGTTTCATATCCTGGCAGAATAAAAATAATTTCTATAACTATATATTGGAGAAGCATATTGAAAGCGATTCAGTAAAACGTATGCAGAATTTTATCATGTATGCTTACTAGTTTTCTTTATTAAATAACGGGACATATTTCAACGTGGCGATAAATAACAGAATGTACCCGGAGAGTTGAAGACTTTGTCATTTTACACCAAATTATCTCATATAAAAATTGAAAAAATATATATTTATTGTTCACGCTGTCTTGGCTGGCCTATCTGAAATAATTAAACAAATGATCGATCAGGGTATGGCACTTTAATTTTAGAAAATGAGCTTTATGATAAACTTTCAAGATATTTTTTTCCTTACCTTGCAAGATACTTAATTTCCGTATTTATGTTTATAATTACCTGGGGCATTTATTGCTTTTCAAAATTTATGTATATTATTAGTCCATGCGTATAATGAATGCATTTACGAACCACAAAATTTTCTTTCTTTTCGCTGACAAAATTTCTCACTTGATGACAAACGAGTGGAAAAGAAATTGTGCAAATACATTTGTAATGAACTAACTAACTACAGTTCTGGAGAAAAAATATCTGACGACAATGTTTCTGCTAAAAATTCCTTTTCATAATTTTTATCTTCAAAATCTGAATTTAATCAAGGCAGATGTGCGGTATCGGCATTTTTGTTTGCTCGAGATACTGAATATTAGCAAGAAGAGTATAACACAACGAAAGGAAATAACCATATTTCTCAATAACCGTTTCGTGAATATTAGCCTGCCTTTAAAAAGCTGATAATTGAAGCATTCCTAAACTTTAAGAAACTGTATTTGCAGATCTCATTTTTACGGAAATTTAATATATAACTATTATTTCTTAAGAGCATAAAAGAAAATACGCTTTCCATTGAAATCTAACACTGGTCAGAGTAACTAACTTCAGCTCACCTGTACCTTATCAGTATACTTCAGACGGCATGCATATACTTCAAAACAACGTCTTCCCTTTAAGCGGCGTTCACACTGGGACAAATCGGAGCTAGGGAACACAATGGAGGCAACAAACACGGAGGATTAACTAGAGAAAACCATTCTTTTCACGGGCCCAGTTGAAAAATCTGAACTTCAGGCAAAACGGAGCTAGTCGACACATGGAACCGACCAATCAGGAGAGTATTTCAAATCATCATCATCAACAGAAAGCGCCCTAAGTTAAATAAACGATGATGATGATGATGAGCGATTGATTGAATGATTTAATTTAAAGTGAGGACGAGTATACGGCCTGACGGCCTTTACTCCACGGTTATTATCCCTATACAGAAATTCATTTTAAAATTCTTAAAAAGTGGTGCTTGATCATGAGAAGTTCAAATTTTGGTAGTTGCTGAATTTCGGCAATTAGACTACAATTTTCGCTCATTTCTTACGGAGTAACAAGATACAAAAAAAAGAAGCACCTTATCCACTATACAGCGATAAATTAAAATTAAAAGTATCCTCCTCAGAAGATTTTGCCGATATTCAAAGATCCTAAAATTTTTAATTTACTTCAAAATATATCTACATTAACTGAGGAAATTAAAGAAAGGCAGATAACAAATCAAAAATTAATTCTTGCATTCAGAGCACCAGAACTTATACTACAATTCGGAAAGCCCTAAGAAGAGGTATCAGCCGAGCGGATAAAGGCATCAAGCTATAAACATCCAGGCCGGGAATTCGAGCCCGCTCCTGCATTTTTTCCATCACTGAGCGCCATTTTTGGCCAGGCCATTGTGGGTACTCTGCGTTTCTTTAATTTCTTGTGCTAATGTAGATATATTTTGAAGTAAATTAAAAATTTTAGGATCTTTGAATATCGGGAAAATATCGGCAAAATCTTCTGACGAGGATACTTTTAATTTTAATTTATTAGCTGTATAATGGATAAGATGTTTTTTTTTTATTTTTTGTATCTTGTTGTTTCGTAACATAAGAGCGAAAATTGTATAGTCTAACTTTGAAATCCAGCGACATCTCGTTATATGGGGTAGTCGATTTAAGGACTACAAAAATACAGATAGAAAGCGCTTGAATGATGATTTCAGATCGTCTTCATCGAAATAGTAAACAATTTTCTTTTTCATTTAATACTATTTTTGTGTTTAGATTTTGAATCCGGAGAATTAAATCACTGATATCAATGATCTCAGATAAGTATCGAATTGTATTATAAAATTAGCAATGAAATTAAAAGTAGTGCAAGCAAAGCATGGACAAAAGCGTTAATGTAATATTTTTCTTTCTTCTAAATTTCTCTCATCATTAAAAAAAAGGTACTATTTATTATCTCAAATAATAAAATGAATCGTATCAACTTTATAAACTCGCTTATCATTTGGAATGAAAATACTGATAATAATAATTAAATAACAGCAATAAAACATAAAAAAATCTGAAAGGTTTCAGATTTTAATTACGTCCAAAGGAGCGTTTATTTAACATTTTGTGTGTTACCTTTATTTGTTAAATGCCATGTTCTTCGCACTTAAACCATAAAATTCAGTTCAACAGCAATATCGCAAAATAATTTTAAATTGTGCATATCTTTAGAAATTTCGGTACACGCTCTCACGCGCTGGAGATAAAAATGTTTTTCTGTACAACGTTGGTAGTGCTGGCTTTGAAAGCTTTGAGTTTGTTAATGAAAAATTCGTTAAAGTTTTAGAGAATATTGTTACGAATTTCACATTTATTTGGCTATTTATTTAGAACTGAAATTAAAATTTCTTTTTATTTTCCCGTGCAACGCACGCAGACGATTTTTGAAGAGAAAGCTACGTCAAAAAAAAAGAGAAACATAAGCACTAAATTGAAAAGTGATACGCCGTTTCTTGTGAAACAACGCAAAACGCCCAAACGAAAGTAATAGTCCTTCGGGACTAAATCCCTTCGGACTAATAATGAAGCATGTTTTTAATTTTCTAAATAATTTTGATGATTTGAAAACTGTGTACTAAATGACCAAGAAGAAATCTGAGCAACAAAATACATTTTCGTTGTTTTCTGCTCACCATACGTTTCGGTCGAACCATTAAAAAAAATCGCTCAGTTTTCGCTGTACCGCTCAAAGATTCACGGCGGAAGACTGTCTCCTACGAAATGTAAACAAATTAAAGCGCACGCGATCTTCTACTTGCTTATCGGCTGTCTCTAGCAAACGCTCCCAGGAAGTGTGAACGAGCTAGGTTAAATAGAACGACGTTCCACGCGTCGCTTAGCTCCGATAGCGTCGTTGAGTATCAAGTGTGAACAATCAATTATGTCCGGTACTGCCGGACTGTCGCTAACGTGTGCGACTTCGTCGGCTCAACGATACTTCTGCCGTTAAGGCACATGACGTGGAAAATCTGGTGTGGTAGAAAGGGGTCGGAAGTAAAGGTAGAGGGGGCGGCCATGCGCCGCGCAGTGAACTAAGAAACTCAGGAAAGGCTCCGCAGCAATCAGCGGTAGGAAATGAGGTCCGAAATACATAAATGACAAACTGTGAGAGGTAGGTCAGACATAAATGTAAATCATGAGAGTAACAATACAGTTAAACATTAAATACAAGGATGAGATAGCGATAAATTAAAAGTTTTTTTTTAAATTATTTAGCAAGTAAAAAGAACTATATACTGTTATGGCAAGACTGACGCAAAGCATAAAACTTATTACTAACCTTAAATTAAAAATAGATAATTAAATAACTGGGAATGTAAATATGCAATTCACTAAAAATATTTATTGAGCATTTGCATTAACAAATGCAGTTAATTATCCGATCATCGAAGCACGTGATCATTATGTGTCCGAAAAGGCTTAGCAAGAGACGTACTCAGGTGGTAGGACCGACAAAAAAGCAACCACCTTTCGCCACTTTCACCCTCCGAAATCTCATGAAGTGTGAACGGCTCTTTAGGCCTGTTTTATACAGGTTTTTAGAAAGCTGGTGTGGCTTGCAGAATAAAAAGAATTGCTACTTAATGGAAAAGTTTGTTGCAAGTATCATGCGAGCGATCCAGTGAAATATATGCCAAAGCATATCATTAGTCTTAAATAATTACACTTTTTCCTTATTAAATAACTGCGCATGTTTCAACGTGGCGATAAATACTGCTAAAAGAATAAATGAATTTACTACGAGGGTGTAATATATTTTAGACCAAATTTTCTCAAAATAAAAACTTATAGTTCTATTCCTTAGTAGAATTTTTTACTGTGGCAATCGTTCCAAAATTTCCACGAGCAGGACAGTACACGAAGATCGTTTATCTTAAAGGCATTAAATATCGTGAAATGATTCATAACTCATATATCAACTGAAACTTCAGTATTTCATACAACAAAAACAATTTAAGATTTTCGATGTTTTCCTCGTACGCACTGAAAATTTTACAAACCGATATAGCAAAAAAATTCTAAAACCATCTCATTTTACAAATCATGTCTTCTAACCATACACGGAATTTTCGAAACAAGCATAAAATTAAAAATGTGTAATGCAGAAATATTAATACGAATTCCATAGTATAGCACAGATTTGCATCATTTATATTCCGGCGAAATTTTCAGTAACATATGAATTACTAATGATAATGAGTTACATGTATTAAGCTGCCATTGGCAACAATAATTTATTCCAAACCACTTGGTCCACATGATATATTTCGGAGGTCAGGGTTATTGACGTGGTATATTTCAGAAGACATGGTTATTTCATCTATGTATTTCAATATATAGGCACACTCCACTTTTTAAAACATCTGTAAGATTTTTAAAATGCTTTCATCATTGCCATTTCGTGTCCTGGTAAAATAAAATATTATCCTACTTGACGGAACTCTTTTTGGAAGCCTCGTGCACAAGTGATTAAGTAAAATTAATACATATGCACATAGAAATAATTAAAATATGCCATCGTTAAATAAGAACAAGTATTTTCACGTGGCATAAGTTTACGATG
Source organism: Stegodyphus mimosarum (assembly GCA_000611955.2). Classification (NCBI taxonomy): domain Eukaryota; kingdom Metazoa; phylum Arthropoda; class Arachnida; order Araneae; family Eresidae; genus Stegodyphus; species Stegodyphus mimosarum. The sequence goes on along the minus strand of KK122145.1, from coordinate 31,272 downwards.
AAATAATGCTACAGCAAATTTTCCACTTTCCAATTTTTGTTTCAGAGAACTTCTTTTAAATGCATAATTTTACCGTGTTTCTTGATTACCTGCAGGTTAACTTCTTAAGCTGGCTAATATGCTAATTGTAAACATTTCGTTAAAAATTATTAAGAGCAATTAATTTCAGTTTGCTTTTGAAATTTTGAAGAAAATTTAAGATAGTAAAAAGGTTTATTCTTTTAAAAATCGCATAATTGTATTTTTCCTTTAATTTATTATTTCTGTATTTTTAAATTATTAATTATTTTGTTTGTACGCGTATCTTTAAAATCTTCTCAAAGTATTAGACAGCAATTCAAGTTTAGGATGAAATTTTACTTTTAAATTCAAGAGAAACAATCTAGGAAGATTTCGAGGAAAATAGTTATCTAACATTCTGGCTAGCAAGCCCTACGATTTTCAGTACAGTTAAAATATCTTGTAATTTACCGCGAATCTTGCAATTTTATTCCAATTTTGTTTTCAACTATTATTTAAAAAACATAAAAATTAGAAACTTTGGAGAAAAAACATGGGAGAAAAGCCTTCAAAGACAACTCTGAAGTATGTTCTGTAATTATTTCCAAAATTTTTATTTTATTTATGGAAAATAAACTTTTCACTGACATACGGTTATAGATTAGAAGGCCTTTCTAGTACTCAGACATTCGAAAATGTACTATGCTTTTCATTCCCCAATCTAACACTTTCATTTTAAAAATCCAACAAATAAAATGAAAATGAATCGGGCGAAACCTTTTTCACTCAATTGATCAAATAAAACTGGTACATTTTATAAGAAATAATGAATGAACGCTACACTTTCTGATATAAAATTAACCTGATTAAAAAACAAAAGCACATCAAAGAATAAAGACATATTGAACATCAAATTAAAACAATAGTCAAACTCATGTTTGAAAACCTGAAGCGATAGCCCGATTTCTGCACATACATATATACTTTACTAATAAAATATACTACGAAAAACATACCATGCTGCAAATTTTCGATGAAAATACTTTGTGAAGCACAGAATCTCCTACTCACACACTTCAAGTTGGAGGCAGAGGATGAACTGTTTGGACTCGAAGGAGGCACTCAGATCAAAGAACAACTAGTATTTGGCAAGATTTCTGAAATCGCTTTCAGCGAAAGCCCACTGAAGATAACAAGGACAGTAACCAGCCCCTCCCTCAGCTCTGACGTCATTGACCCAAGGGCATGGAAGCTATAAGAGATAGACTAACCCAGTGGGCGGAGCGCGCGTCCCCCACATGTCCCCAAGAAAGAGTAGGGACGATCTGGCTTACTTTAACATTGAAACCTATGGCGTTTGTACCACATAACTGTTTTTAATTATCAAATGCGATACGTTGCATATTAATGAGATTATGAAAGTCACAGTTTTTCAAGTAAGATTTAATATATCTCATTAAAGCACTTTTTACTGCGTTTTGCGCATTATTTTCATGCATAATTCTTGTATAAACATGTTTTCTTCGGTAAAACTCTAAACACAAAATATATTAACTTACTTTTGCGTAAAGTAAAATTAAACATGATTGATAGTACATGATGCTTTGAAGCAAATAAGGTAAAATATCTGATAATATTTTTAAAAATTTTATGAGTATTTTCAGGCAGTGAATACTAAAATTATTATAATATTCCAAGATGATCATTTATTTGATTATATGATCATTAATTATTAATATTACAAGATGATTATTTATTTTAATAATTTATAAAATTCGGAACATAAACTTTTCTGAGTGCAATTCAAAAAATAAAGTAAAATATGGAAGCACTCAGATTTTATACTACGCCCAAAGGGAGTTTTTTAAAGTTTTATGTGTTACCTTTATTTACTGAATATCATGTTCTTCCACGTAAACCTCATAAAATTCAATTCAACGGCAATATCACAAAATATTTTAAAACAACATATCTTTAGAATTTCCGCGCTGGGGATAAAAATGTTATTTTCCGTACGGTGTTGCCATTGCAACTCATTGCGTTTGTTAATCGAAAATTCCTTAAAGTTTTACAAAACATGAAATGGATTAAAGCAAATTCGAAATTCGGCCGTCCAGGTGTCTATGTTTGGGTGGAGGATTGCGTTATTCAAAATTTTATGTCTCTAGATACCATCGTTTTTTCACAGGGCGAGAAACATACATGTATTCATAAAGATTCTTATTAATTTATTATTTAATTCCTTTAAATATAATACAGGGGATAATATTTGGTGGCAACAGTTTTCAAAGTGAAACTGGCATTTATAGGAAAACGGCGCAAAATGCCGTTTCGAGACTAATAGCCTTTCTGGGCTATCACCTCTTTTGGGCTAATAAATTAAATTCACAGTAAATAAAAAAATCTTATGCAGAACTAGAAATAAATTTAAAAAATAATCACTATAAAATATTAGCACAATTAATTATTACAGTTAAATACTATTTTAACATTAGAATAAATGCATAAAAATGATTAAGGTGTTAAAATCGCTATTATAATTGAAATAAAACTCTTTTATCGAAATTATGCTATAATATTCACCTACAATTTTTAAAAAAGCAGCACAATTTAGAATTTTAAACAAAAACTTTCAAAAGTTCATTTTTAAATATTTTAGTATTTTTTACTTATTTACACCAATAAACACATAAAAATTTAAGAGAAAATTGTTTGTTTGAAATTTTCTATTAGTTCAGATTTAAAATACTATTTTCTAGAAGTAGTAGTTACAAATTTCCTTATAGCATAGGAAAAGCTAAAGAAAAAAAAAATCCAGGTCTGAAGGCATGCGACAGCTTTATGATTATTTGGACGTTAATTATGTTTGATAAATATGCTAAATTTTTAAAAACCAATCTCAATTTCAAAAATAAAAATACGTAAAAATGTTAAGTTTCTGTAATCGTCCCTACTCCTCCGGATGTGATCAAGGGGACAGTCGTGAGTGCGTCAGACGAAGGATAAAACCCGTTTGGGTTGGTCTATGTCTTATAAGGTCCATGCCCGAGGGGAGGAAGCGGAGTAAGAAGGTTGTCGTTATCGCTGCCCCTGAGTACGTCCATTGCACCTGCTCTTGAGCTAAGCCTTTTCTGGCCCACGTGGTCACCACGTGCTACGACTATTTGATTATAACTGCATTTTTTAATGCAAATGCTCAGTATATATTTTTAGTGATTGCGTGATTGCACTCACAGTTAGTTTTAATGATTATCTCGATTTTTTATTTTAATTTAAGTTATATGATTTAATATTATGCGCCGGTCTTGCCAACACGCTTAATTGCTGTATTCTTATCGTAAATTTGGGTTAGTAAATTTTAACAGCGCGACTGATAACTCAACTTAATTTTCATAAGTCTTGTGGATTGCCATAGCACTTATAGTTACTCACAAGCTTTCGCTTCAGGCGATTGTCAGGGGCCTTAAGTGTTTTCCGCCTACGCATCCGTCGGCAGAGAAGGCCGTCGAGCCAGGGCTCTGTTCCGAGGCGTAGGACTCTGTATTCTTTGGGTGCGCTGGATTTTGGATTTCCTGCGTTACCATGGAGAGGCTCATCGAGCATTATTATGCGCAGATCACTGAACTGGAATATGTAAGAGGAGATAGGAGTGGAGCGCTTACTGAAGTAGAAAGCAAATTCTACAACTTTTTGGTTAGCTCATTAGAAATGGTACATGCCTTATATAATGAATATGGAAATAGGGATGATAAGAGAACTCACGCTGCACCTAGTGCTGGTACAAGTCATGAAGTAGACAGTGATAAACGTGCTAGGAGCCCTATTATTTTTCACTCGGATACCACTGCTAGCGCCGATGAAGAAATCACGCTAGATAAAGATTTTAGCTCCGATGAAGAAATCCCGAAACGCAGGCGCGGGGATCAAACCACACGTATAAAATTCACAGACAGGCCGCTAAGAAAATTAAGCTTAGCACCCAAACAGAATTGATTTCACCAAAAATCATGACAAACGCATCTAAGAACAGTGAGGTAGATGAAACTACCAGAGACACACAGGGTGAAAATACACCTCCAGAAAATACTGAAATGGAAGTAAATCAACCAGATTAGGAGCAGAACATTACAAAAAACGACACGTATGAAGCAACTAATAATGATACAAATAAACCCGCCAGATTACCCCCCCCCATCATTTTGAAGGAAACAAAATTCAATTGGAAACATATAAAGCAATTCTTCCATCAGCACAAATTTAGCTTTATGGGTATAAATATCAGGACAGGGATTATTGCCAATAACACAGATAGCTACAGAGGAATAGTTAGATTACTAAACAATTAAACGTTGAACACCATTCTTACGTACTTCCGGAAGACAAAAATCTCAAAGTTGTGATTAAGGGCCTGCTTTTAAGCACGGAGATCGAAGAAATCCGCAGTGAAAGTTTAGAATGCAAAACATTAGATGTTAAGCACATGAGCAAACGGAGAGAGGGAGAGGTTATTAAACTTCCCTTATACTTGATAACTTTGCCTAAAACCGAAGCCTCTAAGGCAATCTAGCATGAAAAATATCTCTGTGATTTACGCGTTAATATTGTAGAATATAAAGGCAGACAGGGGCCTATCCAATGTTTGCGCTGTCAGAGATTTAATCACACCCAAGCGGGATGTAATTATCAACTAAGATGTGTGCGTTGTGGTGAGCCACACTATATTAAAGATTGCCCTGGCAGGGGAAACAAGGAGAAACCCCCAGTGTGCGCAAATTGCGGTTTACCTCGCACTTCAAGTTTTATGGGGTGGGAAAAATTCCCCAAATAGAAATCTGATAAGCAACAAACTTATTCAAATAGGGTAGTGGAAGGAAAATCTTACTCGCAGGCCCTGTCCACAGGTATTTACTCGGACACGATCACTGAAGCTCGAAACGTTTTCAACAACTTGGCTGAGCTAGTATCAGTTATCAGAAGCGCAGGCTTCCTACAATTCCCCCAACATATAAAAGATATTAATAAAACTAATCAAGAGAATACCACCAATAATATTACAAATAATAGGTCAACACAACATTAACAGAGCCCCCATACAGATCATGATATGGAATGCTCATAGTGTAATTAATAAAATCTATGAACTACAGAATTTTCTTAAAGCATATGACATTGATATTGCTTTAATTTCGGAGACTCACGCTTGCCCGAGCATTAATTTAAAAATTGCAAACTATAACTGTTTTAGGTGCGATCGTTTGAGTCATAGAGGTGGGGGAGGGGTTGAAATTTTCACTAAAAGGTCCCTTCAAGCTTGTTACATTAGTGAGCACAGAAGTAATGGTTGTGAAATAATTACAGTTTCCGTGCTACTCCCGCAGTATGGTACAGTTTATTTTAGCTCCATTTATAACGCCATTTATTAACTAAATTTATATTTAATTTGTTTACTCATTATTCTTACTTTGTTTCAGAGTGGGTGTTGATACAAATTTGACTGTGCAGAATAGAAATCAATGAAGCAATATACCAGTGAAGTAATTGAATGTAGGTTACGCAAAAGGGTGTTAGATTAATCAAACAATGAGTACAATGTAAGTACAGTAAATAAGGTAAACTGCGAACTTCATATCGTAGTCTAACATCTTCAACATTTACCCTTAAAAATTCAAAAAGTGAAAGAATTTTTCTTTAAACACAAAAATTATAAGATTGAAAAGAAAGTGTGATCTGATCTCTATATGTAAATTTCAGTTTCACACCTAAAATAATTTTAAGCTAATTAGTTACTACGGGCTGTTATGCAATTTCAAGAACAAATATTCCAGAAATTATTTATATATAAACTATAAAATCTTATGTTTAAAATGAGTTGCTCAAAATGGTAAATTAAAAGAATAACGAAACTTTGATGTGAAATTATTTCATTGTAAATTAGTGTTTCATCGTTATTCAAGACATAGCTGTGCATTTATTTCATTTTATCTCTAGCTAACGAGGCTTACAGCAAATATTTCACTCAAGCGGCGACATTTTAAATTTTTTGAAGATTCATATCAGAAAGCTGAAAATAATAGATATCTTAAATAATGTGCCTATAATATCTTCAATTGGCATATTATTGTAAGTAAGACGTAAGGTTTGAATTGGAAATTTTGTTCAGTAATATTTGCAAATAGTTTGTAGCCTAGAATCATAATTCAATTTTAAGGATTGGTCCGAGTTGGAAATTTTGCGGGGTAATTATCGAGATGTGTGTGGGGGGTGAAGAGAATACTGTAGTAGCATAGTGGCTTACTCAAGGTAGGATCAAGGTTTTCGCCTTGTCACCAAGTTTTTTTTTTCTCCAGTAGTAATACCGTAATATAATAGCTCTTACTACGCTAACTGCAAAAGAAGGGGAAGAAACGCCAACCACGAAAAAGGCTACTACGACAGACACATTTCCAGCAAGAAGAGTACAAGCAGAGAAAATCCAGAGTGAAGCGAAACAAAATTAAAAGCTCAAAAGGTCACGAGATTCACTAATTCCCGCTGTTTATAAACTAGTATAGTTAAACATCTCAACCAATGAAAATATCAAGGAAGCTGAATTTAAGGAGTGCTTAGGCACGAAGGCTCTATCACCACATCACCAAAGATTAAAAATTTATCATCATGAAAAGACAGGTTTATCTAATAGAATAAAAATTTGGAAAGCCTAAACAAATAATGTCTTCGCATGAGAAGAAAGGTAAAAAAAAAAAAAAAACTTAAGAAGGACTTTTTAATTAAATTTTGCGTCGAAAAATTAAGAATCAGAATCAATTTGGGAGGGGTAGTAATCATTATAATTTAGAATAGAAAAATAAAAACTCGGAAGCGCTTGATACTAGATTTAATAAAATTAAAAGTACAAACAACGCAGAAGATAAGAAACTCAATGAAAATATTCCACAGCGAGAAATACGTAAACGCAATATTTCTCTCACTTAGCAGACAAACTGCAATGAAAGGGGTTGCTGTCTGATGAAATAGCTTAGTCATGTTATAACAAACCTGTTGGCGAAAACAGTTGTCACCAACATGTGAAATGTAGAACAGATGAAATCCCTTATCTGTTCTCAGACGACTGTAATAGTTCCAAGAACATGAATTTAATGTGACCTTGTGAGATTTTCACCCTTTTTGTTTGGGGGGGGGGATAAGCCAAAGGAAAAAAACTTCAGATGTGCATAATGGAAACTTCAGTATCTGGATGCCAGCCTTATATCAAATCACGACAATCACTATGGAGCTAACAGTCTGAAATACATTACATAGATTACAAATTACATTTTAAATGGAAAGATGTATCATTTAAGGGCCAATAAACCATGCAATATAAATAAAAACAAAATGTCTAATATTAGAACATGGAACCCCTTACTTAAATATTCCATAATTTAATATGAAAATTACATTCATATAAACTCAGTCTTATTTGCGTGCCATTAGAATATAATTTATATCACGACAATGTGACATATAATACCATTTATCGCTATAAAATTACTTGTTAAAAATTCACCTAAAGAATTTTTTAGGCATACATATAAGTATATGATATAAATATGGTATGTAATATTTTCTAAAATACGCTATCGCAAGTACACGGTAGAGAACTGTAAATGAAGTATTAAACTTATTCTGCGATAAAGCAAAATACAATTTTTGTACATTTCTAGTTACAGTTAATTAGATAAATTACATGCAGGATGAAGAACCATTACAAAGCACTATAATCAAATCATGACAGTAATTTTGAAATCAAACACTTTTCAGCTCTTGTATATGTTAGGCATAATGTTGTTGAACCTCGAAATGATATTTAAGAAGGATCAAACCTTAAACTCTAACGATTATGCCTGCACAAACATGAGACATCAACAAAAGAGGCATAACAGAATATATTTAGAACAATATTAATTAAACATATTGCATAACTTGTCATAAGTATCAACATTCTTTAATAGAAATGAAGACAAGTGAAGAAAATTAAATGTGTTGTCTATTTCTAAGATTATATTGATGTGTAAGTTGAGTAGTGGAAAATCCCCGTTGAACCAAGTGGAAGAAGTTTCTAGGAGTCAAACGTAGGCAATCGATGTGAACTCTAAATGGCTGAGAAAAATCATTGTCATGTGCAGAAGTAACATAATGTACATCATTTGCTTTAGAAATAACGCAAAAAGGTCCAGAAAACCTAGGCTTGAATGTATCCATGGATTTCATAACACTATATCATCAACACTAAAATGATCTTAATTTGGCATTTTTTGATTTGACGAGTATTTTATGTTACTTGCTTGCTTTCTAGCATCTCATAGGCATGATCATAACTCAATTGTCTTACAAGATCGCATAAATAATGTAATTTATCCAACTGAACTGGCCTTGGATCAGGATCAAACATATCAAAACGTAAGGATAAATTTCCTCCAAAATGCAGAATATTAGGAGAATAACCTGTTGAAGGATGAACAGTACCATTGTAAATATTCTGATGGATAAGCAATGTGTTTTCAAATGAAATACCTTTTTCATGAAGTATAAGCAAAGAGCTCTTGATACACGCATTAACACATCCATTTTGTGCATTATACTCTGAGCAGATTAACCTCAGAGATAATGAGAACTCTGATCTCTTATTATCTCTGAAGAATACAGTGGAATAATTTAATACCCAATGATTTGGTAACCGATTAAAAAACCAGTGAAGGAAATGGTGTCTCAAAATCAGTTAAGATCATTTCTGCTCTTCTATGTATAGATATATATATATTGTATTAACTGAGCTGTAACAGTTTCAGCAGTGAGATTTTGAGGGGATATGAAGCAAGGTGTTTAGAAAAATGATTTAGATTAGTAGAACATGTCCACAATTTCGTACAGAACCAATAGTATCCGTAGAAATAAAGTCATTTGGATATTTAGGTATTCTGATAGCTTTAAATGGAACCTGTTTAGGAGCGAAAGATTTGTATTTGTTTCATAAACGACACGGAAGGACAAAATTCTTTGTGTCACTATACATACCCTTACAAAAAAAAGCTTTCGATAAGATTTTGAGCATTTTCTGAACTCCAGGATGGGATATATGAGTACGTTTTCTGAACTCAAAGATGATATATATAAGAAATTTCTCATTTTCACCGTATTTCAGTACTTGTGGGAAAACAATTAATTCAGCATTGTTTCATTTATTCAAAACAAACATAAGAAGCTTATTGAATCATTTATGAAGAAATTATGCACTTTAGCTGAATTAAACAAGGAATGATTTTTCAAAATGTTGAGAATTTCTGAAGTATATGGATCAAAACTTTGCTCAGCAAGAAATGCAAACGGAAGTTTCATCAACAGGATTCCCAGAAGAAACAAGGGCAAGGAAATTGACAGAGGCATATTATCCCATCGGGAGAGGCAGCAAGATTTTTAGACTAAGTAAGTGTATCAGTAGCAAAATTTGTGAGGTAATTAACAGTCTGATGCACCTAACACCCATACCTGCCTAAAGTATCTGCCTGCCGTTCGTCAGTCATGATAGTTGTTCCCTCTGCCATGTGCTTCATTGTTTTCTCCTAATTCATGAATCCAATGACAATGAAATATACTTAATTCCTTTCCATTGAGACATAATTTCATATTATGTCACTCAGAACATGTTTTCGACTGAAACATAATCCCCTGAGACCCACCACTGCAGACAATTATCTTCCTCTCTGACAATTTCCTTAATCAAAAAAAAAAATTCCATCTATTCATAGCTCAAAATATCAGAAAAGATAACGTAGAAATTAGAAAAAATAGCAATAAATAAATCAAGAATAAATTACTCATGTAAAAAAAAGCAATGAATATGTTGCATAGTAGTACCAAATGCAGTTTGATGCGTAATACTGAAATTATAAAAATGTCAAAATAAAACTAACCTTTACAGTTATATCTTTATCTATTGTAACTCTTTTCTCACACGTGTAATTAGTAGTCCATCGAGCACATACAATAAATTCGACTACAGAATTCACGGTCCACAAACAATGTGGTTCGAAGTCTTCTGTAGACCTTCAGTCAACAGAGAAAAAGTAAAATTCTTTGTGGCTTTAGAAGCAGCAAAATTATCTGCAACCAAGGGGGCTTTTGTTTTATTCATAGGCGCATTCCTTGCAGCAGGTGCTTTTCTTTTGCGTGATGATTTAGATAAATACTACGGCGGATTTGGGAAAACTGAAGGTATTGCTCTTTCTTGGAGTCTAGGGTGACCCATTTCTAATTTGAATACGTGGCATTGGACAACTTGGTCTCATAAAATCTCAAATACTCAAATTATATCGTTTTCTGGAAAATGATGCTCTCATACAACATCCTTCTCCGAAAGTATTCGCTCAGCCCGAGGAATTGTATGTCTCCATTATTCTAGCAGGCACAGGATCCTGTAAAATATATTTCCACAAGTATATATAAATATCAGAATTCAGTAACATACAAAATAAAATTATACTTGTTGCACTTAATTTTTTTTTACATTACTTTCATGAAAATTTAATATTTAATCATCAAAATTGAATTTGAAAATTGTAATGGAATTTTAAAATTTAATTGCAGCATGTAACACTCGATTAGTTCTATAAATTTAAATTTAAAATCCTTGTGTATAATGGTTCTCATTCTGCACTGTACCAAGATTTAAATTTTACAATAATTTTTAATAGCCATTCATTTATGTGATCAGGTGCCATGATTCCATAATATTCTTAATGTATGTTAATGTGCTATTCAACTCATATTAATATGCTAAATTTATCACACGGAAAATCCATTTTTCATTACACTTATCTGCTGTTCTTATATTTTCACTCAACCATACAAGTAATACTAATTATAAGCAGCACTGTGTTCATTTCCATTTATTATAAAAACCTACATCCAACATAAAAGAAGGGGGGAATGAGTTTATCTTCTTTTCTGTAAATGAAATAAAGGGAAAAATACTCTATCATTCTTGTACAATTTCAGAAATTTATTAAACTTTAACGACTGCCTGCTTTCATGCACGAAATGCGCATGCACATAAGTTACAGCGGCTCAAAACGTTGAGAATACACCTTACTTTTACTTGATAAATCTAACTTTAAATAACCCATTACCAAGAAAGGGAAACAGGTTTTTTATTTTTACATGTAGCAATTGATTTAATTTAAATTAAAAATAACGAACAATCAACGAAAAACTTCTAAAATGAAAAGTTTAAGAAGCCTTTTAAATAAACATACGCAGATTCTTGCCTAAAAAATTGAGAATACATCAACGAAAAATATGTTTAACTACCACTACATTTTTTAATTCGTGACTTCTGTTTTAATCTAACATTGTATAATCTTATCTTAAACCTTTTCACTTTTGTGATGAAGTTTGTTAGTATGAACTTAAAGCCACACTTTTAAGTAGACAATGGCTCCTCGAAAAGAAATCAGTATTGACGCAAGGAAATCCACACTAGGATTATATAAAAAAGGAAACTGTTATCGTGAAATAACTAAAATTGTTGGTGGAAGTTACATGTGTGTCTAGAAATCA
>KK122144.1:0-56675 GCA_000611955.2 Stegodyphus mimosarum | reverse complement strand
ATAAAGTCCTTTTTTTCATTTTATGCTGTTTATTTTCACTTTATACATAATTCTGTTTAAGTCTCCAGTATGTCATTATCTGATAACTTACAAAAATTTAATATTGTTTTCATTTCTGTATATAATTATTGATTTTGTTTTAAGGCATAAATATATATGCTACTTTCCTGCCAAATTTTGTGTCAATCAAAGCAGTGTTTGTTGATTTTCTTGCATTTTACATCTTCGTGCTTAACTTTTGGAAGTGAGTGTAAATACTTTAATCATGACACTAAATATAAAGAATATGTAACTCTAACAACTATTATTGGAGGTACTAAGGCAATATGAATCAGCTTATCCTGAATTTACAAAACCAGTTTTAAATGTTTAAATATAGAACTTTCTTCAGATGCTCAAAAAAAAAAAAAAAAAAAAAAGCCTGTGCTCAGGCAATAACAATGACAGGATGGAAGTCAAGCTACTGGTACTATTTACTAATGAACAATGAAAATAACTATAGTATACTTTCCTTAAAAGCTGAGAGCAAAGGTGGATTGGAATTGGGCTCATTAACCGGAACTGAAAGATTTTTGTGAATTTTATTCTAAGGGCATTTCATATTCATTACAAGAATTTTAATTGCACTGATTTTTGAAGCCATGGTTAAGTACCAAATTAACAGTATCATACCATTATACTGTTATTCTTTAAAGTAGAATTTTTCACTTATCAACTGATTATAAATGAATTACATCATTTTAATTAAATAAATATACTGAATATACAGAGATAAGTATGGAACATTCCCTATTATACTGAAATTTATCTAGCCACACATAACAGTTTCTAAATTTCACATTTATGAACAGTGTTAGAACTTATGAAGCTGCATGTAAAAACTTTTATTTATTCTTCCACTTGTTATCACAGTTTTGTAAAAATTTACTGATTTGATACTCTTAAAAACTATATATAAATTGCAAATATAAGAATACAGCTTGCATAAGTAATGAGATATGACTGTAGTTTATAATTACGCATCTGCTTTATTTTGCTATTTGCTACAATTGATAACTTCAAAATCAAGACCACTTTTAAATGTTTAAATATAAAGCCTCAATATACTACCCTCCTGCCTTAAATATTAAGTCACCTTCAAAATTAGCATGAACATAAATTTTAAATGCCAGATAATTATCATCAGATACATTTACAGTTAAATCTGACAATAGCAGACCTTCACTGACTTTGATTGTCCATTGATAGGAAGTGTCTGTTAGAAAAGACAGCTATGTCAGGAAATTAATTTGTTTCATACACAGGAAATTTTAAACTGCTCTAAAAGAAAATGCAATATAATTAGTAATATAAGAAATAATTAGGTGATAATTAAATATGAGTAAATATATTTGAAAAATAAGTAAATAAAACAAAAGGAAAGGAAATGAAAAATAATTTCGGGCCTTTAAAAAAATTCTGCGGACAGATGTTATATAATTTATCATAAACAATCTGTCAAAATAGCTTTTATTTTCATATTTTGCTGTAAAATCTTTCCAAGATGAAATTTTAGCTTGTTTGCCATAATGAATCTGTAAAAGATCCCCATGGTTCAAGAAAGTTTTTAATCATGGGGTATTTCAGACAATCTTTTCCATTATTTGCTTCATTGGTTGCTTTTTTTATGTTTTCTCTTCAGTGTATTTTTTCCTCTCCATTAAAATTTCCAAACTTGAATTTTCAACATACAAATTTCATTACTTGCCAAGCATATAGTCTTCAATTTAAATTTCACTATTAAAAGAACAAACTAAAGAAGAGGTCCGTTTTTCCTTGATTATCATTATTAGTGATTTCTGTTAAATTAATTTTGAAAAATTCTGCATTCTAGAAATTTTTTGGTACCAACTACATTTAATGCTTTAAACAACTTCCAGTATCCAGACAATTGAAACTACAATTTACAATTCTGTTGAAGATAATTTTCCAGCTATGTGTTATATAGATGGCAGTAAAGTTAATAATTGAGTTGGGCAAGCTTACGTCCTTTTTTATCATGGTTTTGAACTGGAAAATAAACTCTTTAGAATTTCCAACAAATACAATGAAGCTGAATTACTGTACATTAGTGAATCAATTCAATGAATATCTAATCCTTGTTCATTAAGTTGTAACTTCTTTATTTGCACCGATTCTCTTTCAACTTATGTTATATTCTCTTATGAGATTCTTAAAGATTTTAATAATAAAGATGTCAATGTTTTCTTCTCTTATGTATGTGGTCTCATCCGCAATTTAGAAAATGATAGGGCTATTGGTTGGCAGAATGAGCTACAAACCTTCAAGTTAATACCACAATAACACTACCTAAATGATTCTTCAAAAAACAAAGTAAAACAATTCACAAGTGGAATGAATTAATTATACAAAACTTTTATTACTGCCTCTTGACTAAATTATTTTCCCCTTCCATTCCTCACAGACTTAATAATAAACAATTTACCAGCAATTTTAAAATTATCAAATTTCTAATTTGGGCATGGTAATTTTAATTCATATCTCAAAAGATTTAGATTATCACATATGGACTTGTGTTCCTGTAACTTTGGGAAATTGTAAAATGTCAAAATTTAGAGAGGGAAGCAAAGTACTCATTTCCCACTTAAATTCTTTAAACATTAAATTTCCTCCCTTCTCATATATTTATTGAAGAGAAAATGGCATTCATTTCCTTCTAGGTATTTATTTCTTACGTTTCATCTGTGACTTAATTTTGTTTTATTTCATATTATATTATTCTATTTTTTCCCCCTTACTTGCCTCTGTAAACCTTATGTTACACTGCTATGTGGTGCACAAGAAATTTAAATATTCTTTAAAAAAATTAAAAAATTAAAAAAAACCCGTAAAAATTCTATTAAGAAATATATGGAACACTCCAGATTTAGCAGAGTCCTTTCTGTACAGAGAGGTAAAAATATTTGATCATTTATGTTGGTATGTTATAGCTTTTCTCATTTGTCTAACCAAATCGGAACAAGTCCACAAATTTTATCATGGCAAGAATGGAAATTTTATTTATTATTTAATTATTTTATCATAGCAATTTTATCTGGCATTCCCATGGGGCCTTGAGCACCGTATAGGTGTCTGTACAACTTTACCCAGCTTCATTCTAATTTTTAAAACAAAATCCCCAGGAAATGAATCAAAGCATCTCCCACCCCTCTTACCCTCTGGCACCAAATCTCTCCAGAGAACTTTCAGCTCACCATATATATTGAGTGCCCTCATACTGCACATACTTTATACATTTTCAAATATCCATGCCTTCTCCGAGATGACAAACTCAACTCTAACAAATAATACAGCAGTAACCAGTATATTGATCAAGGTGATTTAATAAAATATATAAGAGCAGCCTTTTATATAAATTTTTGATAAAATATATGTAATAATAATACATGATCTTAAATACTTGAGCTAATCCAAAACCTAAAGGCAAGTACATCAATACAGCTTTGGGTAAAGAAAAATTTTTTTTTTCATTTTAATTGTATCTGTATAGAATGCAACTTTATCCATAAAGAAAAATTTTTTTTCTTCCTTAATATTTTTTAATCAAATCTTATCAATTATTTCTTCATAATTTCAGATAACATGTTTTGTAAGATTTTAATTTTTAAATCAATCTGATCTTTTGTTATTTAGTATAACAAGCAGTTTTTCAAAACCAGCTCTTCATCACAAACCATTATATTTGTTTTGAACCTTGCAAATGAAACATTTTTCATTTTTAAAGCACATTAATTTTTTAGTAAGACTTTAAAAAAGAGACCACTCTGATATACATTTTAAATGTCTTTTGGATGAAAATTCACACATAATTTTCAAGTCATTTAATTCATTCTCTCACAAGAAAACAATGTCACATTATCTCCATAAATGGGTTAAAATTTTTTCAAGCCAACCATTTGAAGTCTTGAAGCCAATCTTTCCAATGTTTTGGGACTTCTCTGTTGTGACAAAGACCTACTTACAGGAACACTTTGTACATGCAGAACAAAACAAAGATTACTCTAATTACTATCACTCATCTTTATCAGTTTCCGTAGCTTGGCAACTACTGTTGTTGCACATTGAACTTTTCTTATTCTTTGCTTTTAAATAATTTTCTACTGTGTATTTTTTTAATTGAAAAGTGTTCTGTAATCTGGCTTTTCTTTTTCTCTTTGTGACATCAATTACTTCAATATTTTTCTTTTAACACTAGTCTTTGATTTAATGCCAAGGTGAATAATTAGTCAACCTATGAATCAAACTCTTAGATCAGCATTAATGAATTCAATTAAATGAACTCAAGCAACACTTTTTTTTTTAATCATTTGCACACGATTTATTTTAAGAACAGACTGTCACATCATAACCTTGACAAAAACTGCCCAAAATACAATAAAATTACAAAGATCTATTGACAGTGAAAAAGCTTTTCATACGAAGGCTTGCATGAACTCTATTGGTACATTAGCAGGTAAATTCCTCTGTTAAAGAACAAAAGGTAATAATAATTTAAAGAAAAGGTTACAGAATTAGACAAGTCCAAAACATAATAAAGAAAATATAATTTTAAATAAATAGGTACGCTTGTAAGAATTTTAAGATTTTATTGAGCAGGTATTGTTTGATCAGTTAATTAAAGTTGCTCAACACTTCTTAGCAAGTATCCCACAGAAAAAACATATACATACATATCCACTTTGAAATGAATATTCACTTGATGACACTTAATGGTAGAGATCCAAAATTGATTCTTTATACAATCCAAGGGCTTAGAAGAACGGATTCAAAAATTAAGTGTTACGAAGAATAAGTACTTTGAAAATTAAATGGCGAATAGTTTTGAATACCTTAATATGATAAAAGTCTTGTACAATTTTGTACATTTCCATTTAAATACCCTTAATAGATTCAAATGAAATATAGTCCAATTAATATTTCATTAACAATTATAAAACATTTTAAAATAATGATTATTTCTCAATACAATGTTTATTTCCCTCTAGCATTATTATTAATTTTAATTTCTTACAAAAAACAACTTATGAGCATTAATATCTGAAAATAATCTATTTTTCATGCTTATATATTTGTTTTGGTACTTACGTAAAAACCTGTTGACCATTTTTGCCTATAAAAGAAAAGACGCCAAAGTACATGATTTTTCGCCAAAAATGGAAAAGTCTTCTTCAAACATGCTGGGTTTGGTGTAACCTTGATTACAGGTGTTAGTTATTATTCTTGAGTAAAGACTCCTTTTTTTCCCCCCTCTATCACGCATTTTCGAAGAAAAAAAAAAAAGATTAAAATTTGGGATCTGCCTACTAGAAGAGCATGCTGTTGAATATTTCCAAAGTTATGGAACTTACCGGCCTAAAAAAATGTCTTAATGGCCACGATATGGTGCTTTATTTAAAAATTGAGAAGCAATGGCATTGCAACGTTAAGGCTTGTGCAAAGTGAGTGTCAATTCATAAGGAAACGTGGTTCGAGGGTTCTGCTATTTCATTTTTAACTGCACTCTGATTCATTTATATATTATTTATAATATAATAAATTTGAAAGAAAAATAATAACGCTTTTCTTTTATTTAGTAAATGGGTTTTTTTGGTTTGGCGCGATTGGTTTCGACTCTGGTGACGGGATTTTCCACAAGTACATTTGTTTTTCACATGGTTATCTTTTTACACTTTATAGGAAACTTATTTTTTACAGTGAAAAATTGTACTCGGCTATAAAGGTAAGTTAAGCCTTGCCACCCTACATGGTAGTGTTAATGATCTCCTACCTCACCACCAATGATGATGAATTTCAAGGCTTCAGAACTGCATACAATTGATTCACTTATCTCATAAGCCATTCTTATATTATTAGTAATTGCTGCAGTCAATTTTGGATCTTTACCAGCATAAAACGAATATATCAACAAGTTCCTTCTGTGTTAGTAAAGTAAGTCAAGCTCTACATAGTAGCATTAATGATCTCTTACCTCACAATCAATGATGATGAACTTCAAGGCTTCAGAACTGTATGCACTACATCCACTTTTCTCATAAGCCATCCATATATTACTAGTAATCGCTGCAGTCAATTTTGCATCTTTACCAGCATAACCCGAATATGCCAACAAAGTTCCTTCTCTATTAAGCAACCTAAAAAATATCAATTTCAAATTTAAAATAATTAGTATCTTTTATAAATAAATATGCAGTGGAACCTCAATTATAAAGCAACTTCCAGACCATCCTGTGACAGATAAGGGAAGATATGAATAATAGAGTACATATTTCTCCTACGATCATCAGATATTAGCAGTCAGTAATGAAGACATATTTTCAGTGTAGTGCACTGTATGCCAAGAATAAAATTGAAAATTTGAATTGGATATTGTTATATTATAGCTCTTTGCTTTGCATATTATTAGTAAAAATATAACAGTTAAAATTAATTCTAAACAATATCTGGTACTTGCATATTAATGCAATCCCTTGGTGCAATATGGGGATGAAAAGATTTCAAAGAAAGATGATACAGCAGTCTTCACTTAAAAAAAAAATCAAGAGAATTTCAGGTTAGGCATCATGCAATCACTGGTAACACTGGCTATCTACCGAATGCATTTCCTTGTTATTCCGTTTAAAGCAGAGGTTATCAATCTTTTTTGTCCCATATACCCCTTTGACTATTGGTAGACGATGATTTCGTCTTCCATTCCAAAACTAAAAAATATATATACATTTACTTAAATTTAAATTATTTTTAGAAGGAAGGCCTCCCTGGTTCAGAACTTTCCCTGCCTTAGAGATCTTGCATCAAAATTCTGTTTCCTTTTCATATATTTATATACATTACATAAAACAAAAGATGTGCTTTCGAGAGACTTATACGTAATCAAATTAAGAAAAAAAATTCTTTTAATAAACAGTTATTGAAACTAATGGCTTGGACATATTTTTCATAGATCATCCATTAACAAACAGGAAAAATTAATTAATGGAAAGAAGAAAATTAAGCATGTCTATATGTCTGACATTTGGATAGGACTTTTACTAATGTTGGTACTTCATTACTAAAAAAATTATTGCATTTATACATGTCATTTTAAATTTTCATGTTACAGACTGGGTAAAAGTTCCCAATTTGGGTGACTATGTGAAGTCGCCATTTATACAAGAAAACACCTTTATTAAGCTCACCACTAACACTTTCATTCTTCTAATTCTTCTAATACTGAACATGTAAAGTACAAAAATATTTAAAACTTAAATAAAATGGTCACTTTATTTTTTAGATGTAATGACTCATTTTTCATTGCATACAGTTATCCATTTACAAGCATTTACTTGAAGATACTAAACTTCCCATACATATAAATTTTATTAACTATTTGAAACAAAATCATATATTATTTTACATTGAAATAACTATAAGAAGCAGTTAATTTAAAATAACCCAAAATTACAGAATTTTTATGTTAATGCTCAGTTATTATCATTTTATGTAAACTATATTCAGGAACCTGATTCAAACAGTTCTCATTTCACAGCTAAAATTTAAATTTGTTCTTCCCATTAAAAAGTTTCGAATTTTTATATTTTTAAATAACTGCAACAAAAATTTTGAATAATTCAAATCTTTCCCCAGAATTACGAATTTATGGAAAGAGAGCTAAATTCTCTCAATAGCACTTCCCATCAAAATAAAACAACAGTGCAACTTCACTGCTGCTAAACAACAGTACATTCTTCGCAACTCTATTAATTTAAGTGATATTCTATGTGCATAAAGCTAAATCTCTTTTTCCAAATTCATATCACATACTACAACGTTTTGCCATACATTACAATACTTCGCTATATAGATTTATAAAATCAAAATAATCTGCGATTACAGTGTACTGGAAACGCCTCCGGTATTGGCCTGGCTAAGGACCTGAGTTAGCGCCTTCGGTTTCAACATCACAAATTTTAATTTTTAAATACCTAGAAATTCAAAACAACATATCACACACTTCACTGTTTACAGACAGACAGTCACATGACAAAACACTTCAGTTGCAGTTAGACACTAATACTAGCGTATACATCCCATAACGGCAGTCTTCGACGAAAGCGATCCTATTCGGGAATTCTTGCGCATGGGTAGGGAAAAATGAGTCCGGTTTTTTGAGGAAGGTAACGGCAGAGGACGATGTTTGTTTAAACTTGGAAGTTCAAAAAATTGCAAAGTATTTGGCAGTTTTTCTGATTGCGATTTACAGCAAACAGACAATTTACGCCTACAAATTCGCATTTACCTGTTTGAAGCTCAGAAGACTTAAGATGCAATGAATATGTTTAACACAACAGATTGCAATCTTAAGACTTATAAATCTTTTAAAGCGTAGTTTAAATCACTACATTTAAAACAATAAATCAGTGATAATTACTTTTTGAAAACGGCGATTTTTTAATATAATAGCCTTTTAATAATTGATCACGAAATTTCTTAATAGGTGTTAAAATAATATATTAAATTACACTCCCTCCGTCCCAAATTAGCTGCTACATTTAGGTCGAAAATTTTGTTCCAAATTAGTTGCTACGTTTCAACTAGGTGGAGTCATAAATAACTTTCAATGCAGTTTAGTAGATTAACACAGTAATAATATATATCAATTAAAATAGTTTTACTTCAGATTAAAATTATCATAACTTAATATTTTCATTCTGTTTTTACTTTACACAAATATAGTATTTATTTTGGGACAATTTTTTTAACCAAATTTGCAGTGCGCAAGCTTTTAAAGAAAATTGGAACATTCCAGGTGTAATAGTTTAAAAAAAAATGTACCGAAAGTTGAGAAGAACGGAAAAAACCATTTAAATACTAATAATTTAAAACAAGACGCACCGAGAAGATATAAAGCAAATTGGACACAAATTGATATGCATACAGGTGTCGACGGAAAATTCAAAATTTCACATTTTAGCTGCCAATGAATGTACGGTTGTCGCGCTATAGCGCATCTGATCTGCGCAATTGGCAGGATATTTAAGAGGAGAAATTACGATTCCAGGTCATTAATTCTTCACGAATTTCATTCTGTGTTCTCTGGTAGATAATAACTATGCCTCGCATACAGGTGCGCGACCGATATGTGCAGATGTCAGAATTTGAGAGAGGTCGTGTAGTTCGGCTTAAAGAAGCCGTTGCGAATAGCTCGACATTTGAACAGGAGCGATGCCAGTATTAGACGATGTTGGCAGGAATGGGTGAACCATGGCCGCACACAATGTCAAGAAGGAAGCGGTAGGCCTAAAGAAACGACAAATCATGAAGACCGAGCAATCGTCAGAGCGGCACTCATAGCCCCAGATGCATCATTATCATCAATTGTACGTGCAAGTGCTTCAGTGACCGCAAGGACCATTTATAGACGGCTCACAGAAAGGAGGCTGCGGTCACGGAGCCCCTTGCGCCGACTACCACTGACCTCTGTACAACATCAAGCCCATTTGCAGTGGTATCGGGCTCATCCGCACTGGAATGTCACTGACTGGAGTAGAATAGTCTTCAGTGATGAGTCCCGCTTTGAACTGAGCCCCGATGACCAGCGAAGGCGAGTCTGGAGACGCCCCGGACAGCGGTGTGATACCAACCTGACTGTCTTCCGGCAGACAGGCCGACAACCAGGAGTAATGTCTTGGGTGCCATTTCATTTCATAGTATGACCCTTTTAGTTATCATCCGTCGCAACCTTGCAGCACAGTGGTACGTCGACGAAGTTCTAAGGCCCGTTGTGTTGCACTTCATGTCACGCCACCCTGGGTTTACATTTCAGCAAGATAATGCCCGCCCCTACACTGCAGATGTTTGTACTGCTTGCCATAATGCTTGCCGAACATTACCTTGGCCAGCAATGTCGCCAAAACTCTCTCCTATTGAGCACGTTTGGAGCATTATGAGCAGATCCACCCAACCAGCTCGGGATGTTGACGATCTAAGGCTCCAGTTGGAGAAAATTTTGCACGATATCCCTGAGGAGGGCATCCGCAACCTCTATCAATCGATGCCAAGCCGAATAACTGCTTGCATAAGGGCCAGAGGTGGACAAACGCGTTACTGACTTTTTCACTTTGTGAAGCTCTATCACTTCAGTAAATCATCCAATTTTTCTCAAACTGTAATCATTTGTTTTTCTGTACATGTACATCACTTCTACCAATTTTCGTCCATTCGGATAACTCCTTCTTGGTGCGTCTTTTTTTTTTGTCTAAGAGTGTATTTTTCTGCACCATAATCATCTTGAACTGACATTTCTGCATGAAGCTAGTTTTGTTTTATAAATTTATCTTTCTTTCCGGCCATTTTAGAAACTTTTGGTAAGCTACCTGGGCCTCAGGAATTCTAACACAATCTATTTTTCGCACACACTTTACCATATAAAATCCCGGTTGTATAAGTGACCTCCTTCACATATATGTGTTGATTTCCGGTATATTTTCTCTTCCTGAATGATTTTTTCCTCGGCATTTTCTTATTTAAAACTTTTATTCGCAGATATTTTATCATATAAAACCTCGGTTGCATCAGTGACATATTTCACATATGTATGTTGAATTTCGGTATACTTTCTCTTCGTGAATGATTTTTTCCCTCGTCATTTTCTTGTTTAAAACTTTTATTCACTAACATAACACAATAAAAAAATAAAAAATAAACACAGAAAGCACGAATTTAAATGAAAGAGCGAAACACAAAATAAACAAAGCACGTTGTAGTTGTAAATACGAAAATCGACAATTCTCCACCATACGACTTAGTGCTACCCTGTTTAAACCCAGTTTAAAAATGTGTTGCTAAATGCCTTTCAAAAGAATCATATTCTGACCAAGAAAGTAATAAAAACAGCTAAAACATCTGTATCTGCAAGCGATAACGGAATTTAAAACATCTATCCACTTAAATTTGTGGGGGTGTCAGTGCTTGTTTACATTTTTTTAATGAGAGATTTCGGCCTTTTAAAATTTCGAAATATACATAAATTACATATTTTTGGAATCATTTGAGTCTACTTTATTTTTCTAGCCGAAAATGAAAAATTTGAAATTTTTTGTCATATGGCCTCTTAAGCAAATGTTAGTATGACAATATTTCAAGCGAATCTTTTCCATTATAAGACAGCATGTGCTAAACAGTTTTCTACAGAAAGATATATGAACCAACGTTGGCTATTAGTCATCGTTGAATGTGCTGTTCTTATCTCGTATGCTAATGTTCTTGCTTTCAAAGCAAATATTAAGAAGCAAAAAGACGAAATTATTCAGTATCTCAATATTCATCGTATCAATCTCATAATGATTAGTTAAACGTATCTGGGAGCAAGTGATAAGCTTAAAATTCAATTGTACAAAATGTTTTACCCAGATCGGCAGCAAATCGTGATGGTGGAACTGCGCAGATTATAAAATGTGACCTGAAATGATCTATACTGGAATTTTTAGCCACGCTTTCTGTTACCAAAGCATATGCTAGGGAAAAAGTGGAGAATCAACTTCACAAGAATTGGGAAGTGTCAGAAGGGCGGCCGATCAAACAGTCATTAAAATTACTGATAAGAGAAATTACTGAATCCTGTTTGAAAAATGGAAAGTGTTACTTGAAAAGATCGATCATAGCCTTTCAAGGGAATTACTTAGATAGGGGAGAAGCAACGCCACCACTTCCCTTAATTAAAAGGGAATTATTCTTCAATCGGAAACTTGTATCGCAAATACTATGATTGCAAAATTCAAAAAACCTCTTCATTCGAACAATATTGTTTGCAATGATTGCGAAAGTGAAATAAGCGATCACTACAAATTGATCTTTGGAAAGCACTGGAAAACTTCCTCTTCAGCTTTTGAATCCGAAAGAAATCAGAAATCATTCGAAAATTTAATTCAATGGAAAAAAAAAGGTTATGATTCAGTTTCCAACATTTCAATCGAATATCTACGGAGGAAATTCGTAATCCAATTATGCAATATTTTCAACTATTACCTCAGGAATTCCCATTTTTCTCAACAGTGGAAACATTCAATGATCTTCATCATCCTCAAAGTGGAAAAGCCACTAAAAGTGTGACTGATTATAAGGGGCGGTTGGAACAATCAGAATTGTAACTCGAGTGTTCATGCAGAAAAAAAACGAGAGCTCTTAGAAGAAAAAAGGCCTAATGATATTCTAAAAAATTCTGAAATTAAACTAATGGCAACCGTATTAAACCCGTCGTCGTTAGCTAGTCGTAAATTCCTAATCGGTGATATAATTCTTTAATTCATCGCATAAAAGTGAGGAGTTTCATCGGTAAGATACGAACTACGCGAAATTTAACTGAAGACCCCCGTTCTTACTGCCAGCTGCCTTACAACGATAATACCAGCTTTTCCATTCCCCACCATGTACACGATGGGAGAACGAAGAAAGGAAAACCACGAACTGCGCGACGTTTTCCTGCACCCCCTTTTTAAGCCCTGAATTCCACGAAGATGGGTGCTACAAAAGGTCATTTATCGCCATTAATGGGATATTCTATTGAAACTACAAGCCTCTATTTTCGTTTATCAAATACTGTAAAAATTGTGCTTACAAAAAAATTATTAAATTAAAATCTGGCATGTGCTAGAGTAAAAATGAATTTCTTTTACATTCATTTTATAAGTTTATAATGCTTAAAAGAATAATGAGCTAGGTCTTGTATATTCTCTACAGGAATTCGAAAATTTTCGAGCTGTAGCTTTTAGCTGCTGTTAGAAATATATATGTATAAGTGTGTGTGTGTGTGTATATGTATATATTTTGAATAATAAAACTGATAGATTAATGACATACATAAAAATTACACGTAATCAACCTTTCAAATATCGGATTTGTAGCGCATCTTAAATTAGTTTTCTTGTCTAGATAAATATTAATAAATCTGCTTAGACGGTAGAATGGTTTTAAATTTGAAATTTACGATTTCTGATGAATAGTTCTAATTTAATTTTAAAATTTCTCTGTATTAAATATGAAAATTAGATTTCTTAAACGGTTTTAAATTCACACCAATGTTATTGTAAAATATTGTTACGAATTTCACATTTATTTGGCTATTTATTTAGAATTGTAATTAGATTTGCTTCATGTTGCCTTAGCAACGCAGAAGAAGGTGAGGTGGGACAGCCTTTCAACATCCGTGGCGAGCTCCTGGAGTGTTTCCGTAGGCTTCTGTTGACAGGATTTTAACTGCAGCCTGCTGTAATCTTTTAAACACTTCTCTCCAAAACGCATGAAACGCTCCAGGAGCTCGCCGAGGATGTTGAAAGGCTGTCTGACCTCGCCTTTTCAGAATGCCCGACAGAAACAAGGAAAATTCTGTCCCCGCAGTACTTTATCGATTGTATTCGGTATCCTGAAATACAGAAAACACTGCGCGTGGCTGATGTGAAAGAGCTAAAAAGGGCTCTGGTGTACGCCATAGAATTCGAGGCAGCCCAGCAAGCAATTCGCAGACACCCAATCAGAGCTGCGCAAGTCCCAGAGCCAGTGGATCAAATGGCTGCTCGCCTAGATGATTTAACCAGAAAAGTAAATGCCTTGACACGAAATATTGGGGAAAAGAAACCAACCGTAAAGCGCTGGAACTGCGGCGCTGAAGGGCACATTCGAAGAAACTGCAGAACACCCCAGGGCACGAACGTTGAGACAAAATCCTATCAAGAAGTAGGGAAACTAATTCAATTAAACTCATCTCGCGGGGCGGAGGGTGCCAGATACTGAAAAGCGCCAGTTTAAAGCGCTTCAGATTTCTGCAGTGAGTGGAGGCAGTAACGGACTTTTCATCATGGGACACATCAGTGGAGTTCCTAGTAATATGACGATCGACATGGAAGACAATGTTACCATCATTCGAAAAGATTTGGCTCGACAACTCGAAGGTAAACTTATCTGGACGCCGCCCTATGTTACCCTCCAGACTGTATCCGGCGAAAAGATCAATATAAAGGTGAAATTCGTAACATTACCCCCCTTCCCAAGGACTGCACGTCCCGGGCAGTACAATCCTTGGACAGGAAGCCAAACTTACAACTAAGGCCTCAGTGCTATAATAAATATTACTTTATAATAACAAAATAAACAATAATTGCAATAAGTGACTTTCAGCAAATTAAATTCTATTCAACGCTGAATACAATTCAAATACTATCAAATATTAAGTACAAATACTATCAAATACAAAGACTTATTAAATACTAAACAAATAGGTAACAAATACAAATCAAATACTGAATACAAATAGGACCATGGTCTTATACTATTTACACTATTATTTACAACTATATACACTACGTACTATGGCCATAGTAATGAACTAACCTGTCATAATGAACGACTTTAGGTTTAGAGTTCGATGACTTACGGATCCGAACCACGACGTCATTCAGCCTGTTTAGGACTGTGTAAGGACCATCCCAAGGTGACTGTAGTTTGGACTATGTAATGCGCCGGCTACATTCGAACGTCTAATAGAGACTGTTTTAAAAGGTCTTTCATACGAAGCCTGTCTGATATACCTGGATGACATCATCATCGTCGGGAAGAGTTTCGAAGAACATTTGGAAAATCTTAGAAAGGTGCTTCAGAAACTGAAAGAAGCCAATCTGAAGTTGAGTCCTGCTAAATGCAAATTATTCAGACAGGAAGTGGCTTACCTCGGACATGTCATCTCTGCTGAAGGTGTGCGCACGGATTCTAAAAAAGTGTCAGCAGTTAAAGACTGGAGATGTCCCGAAAATGTCCACCAGCTGAGAAGCTTTCTAGGACTTTGCACCTACTATAGGA
Source organism: Stegodyphus mimosarum (assembly GCA_000611955.2). Classification (NCBI taxonomy): domain Eukaryota; kingdom Metazoa; phylum Arthropoda; class Arachnida; order Araneae; family Eresidae; genus Stegodyphus; species Stegodyphus mimosarum. The sequence goes on along the minus strand of KK122144.1, from coordinate 41,789 downwards.
AATTCGTGAAGGATTTTTCATCCATTGCAAGACCCCTTCACAAGCTGACAGAGAGCAAGCAAAAGTTCGTGTGGACAAAAGAATGTGAGGATGCATTTAAGAATCTGAAGGAAGCCTTAACATCTGCTCCAATCCTGACGTATCCTCAGCTCGACAGACCATTTATTCTCGACACGGATGCGAGTAATGAAAGTGACGGCGCTGTTCTGTCCCAAGAAATAGAGGGCCAAGAACGTGTAGTGGCTTACTGGAGCAAGTGCCTATCTAAACCGGAGAGGAATTACTGTTGCCATCCAGAAAAATCTAGAAAAATCGTGATTGTTCTACTGATAATTAAAAAGCTTATAAAAGCCGAGGTGAAACACCTCATCTCAGTTAGTTAATTGTTGTTGTTGCTGTTATACTTGTAGCTGTAAAAAACGAACTGCTGTTTGTTTACTTAATGCTGTATTGATTGTAGCGATTTCGCTGTGAGATAGAATTATTTTATCTGCTTTGAACTGAGTTTTTGCTAAACGTTTGAGATATTGTGATATTGTGCGAAGATCTGTGAAGAAATATTTCAGCATTTTAATTTATTTCTTGTGGAAAGAATAAATTTTTGTTAACTTTTTAACGACTTGTGCATTCAATATATAACGAACCCGTACGCACGTAACAATATGTCTTATTAAGCTTTCCATTTTTAATCATTGAAGTTATTTTAAAGTTATTTAACATTCTTACAAATTCCGTATTTTAATATTAGAAACGTTTAAATATTTATTCTGTTTTCTAGTTACTCTATCCGGTATACTTTGGCATACATTTAATTTCTAGTACACATTTAATTCGTAATATTTGATAATTTTGAGTATCTGAGGTATTTTCCTAATTAATAGAAAAAAATTCGAATTCCTTTATATTCATATCTTGGGGTTTTCAATTTCCTCTTAATCCATTTCTTTTTCATATATTGTTTTGTATTGTATTCAGGTTTTCATGTATCTAGAATTTGTATATTTTTGTGTTGTATTTATGCCAGTTTATAATTAAATGATAATTTTTGTAAACTCTTGCATCATAACTCTAGCACAGAAATGTTTCTTACACCTTGGTACAGATTCATCATCAGTATGCAGGTTATTTTCCAGTCTAGTTTCAGACTTATTATTTGTAAAATTAATTAGTTGAAATTATTTATAAAGAAAAATTATCACTAAATCCCCCTAATAATATTTCTAACTGCTGTAATTTAAAATACAACGAGTTCACGTGATTTATAATATACCTCATTTATAATTTTTTAAAAAATTTTCAACAGTATTGGAATTATCAGCAGATATTCATAATGTTATGTATTTAGATAACACTAACTTAGATTACCATTGCCTTCTTCGTTGAGACGTTTATGTTATATTTCTAGTATTTCATAATGGCATACAGATAAGTTTAACGCATTCACTAAACATGTAAATCTATAATTCAGCATACTTTTGTGTTTGCTAGTGCTGCATCTTCTATTTTCTTTCATATACTGTTCAACACATTGCATCTCATCAGCCTAGTTTCAAAAGTTCTTACGATCAAGCGGTAAAGTCACAAATATTGGTAGTTCGACTCGAGTTTTAAATCTCAGGGATACTCAGCTCTTTCTTTTTCTGTACATATTTACTGTGGAAAAATGCATTGTAACCATTTCAATTTATGAAGTAAAAATATTTTTAAAATTTATTCTTTAAAAATATTACAAAACTTTTCGCCTTAGCATATCTCTTTACAAATCCCTTTAATAAGAAAAAATAAGCAAAGAAATTAACTCGATTTCTGTGATTGATAGCTTGGTGCAAGCTATATGTAGCTTTTTCCAAAAACATAGAATTAATACGGCTATCAATAAATTATGGATTATTTCTACATTTAATTTGCTTAACATGTGTAATACAGAATTTTCCTTTCATAATGAAAGCGCTTAACTTTATGACTTATACTTTACATTATGATTATGAGTCTCACTCGTCAAAAAGATACTGAAGGTGAAGAAAACGACTTAATTCACTATTCTAATAAGAGTTTTCAAATGTAAACAAATGGGGACACATTAGGCTCATAATAACAACAAGCGAATAACATATTTTAAATTAAAAATACAGTGATTTATCCATATATAAGAATAAATAAAAAACTGAGCTCAAAGGCAGGTAACAGAGCGGGTACATATGTATATGTTACTGTGAAAGACCGAAATCTGGAGAATGTCAACTTTCACCGGTGAATGTCAACATTCACATAGTCGCTTGGTGTATGTCCGAAATATTTTCCAAATACTCTTATTTCTGACTTAGACCACTGAATATCGACATTCACCATGTACTAATGGTGAATGTTGAATATATGAGAATATTATATTTTCTTCTCCGTAATTCAGTCGCGAAAAAACACACAAGTACATAAAACACACAATACATTCAAAATGAGAAAGGAAAATAATAGAAGTTAAAAAACTTACTTAATTATACAGTACGTAGTAAATGAGAAAATAAAATAATAGTAATAAAAACTTACTAAATTACGTGATTCAAATCTGATTAATTGCAACAACTTAAACTATTATGAGACTTTGAATTGCACAAGAGGCCCTTGCTTTTACAACTGCATTTATGGGAAACAGCCAGTCGCCTTTCTTTTCGACCTACACCAGAACATATCTGTGATTGTCGACATACACCGGTGAGGGTCCGAATGTACAAGAATGCAATGTTATATTCGATCTTTCACCGACGTATTTGGTGAATGTTGACATTCTCCGTCGGTCTTTCTCAGTAACATATATATATATATATATATATATACTTTTGATGCGACCAATTGCAACCATAAAGGGAAGTGCACAACTACATGCTATAGCAGTCCCATATACTTAATTTCAACATTCTGACGCTAGTCATTTTGGATTTGTGCAAGATACATACGTACGTACCTCCAGACGTTGCGAACAAAAATCTCTTCTGAATCCATTTTAAATGTATTTTTCAATCCGTTTTGGAAAAAGAGTCCTTTTTTCTGTCCAAAGATTCTACGCAAAAACACAGCGTTTAAAAGATTCGAGAGCAGTCAAAATGGATATTTTCGTTGAAATATGACATTCGAAATTTTTCGCGATTACAATACTTCCTTTACTTAGTACAAAGAAGTAAAAACTGATCAAAATTGGTTTTTGAAAATTTCCGTGATTTTACAAAATATTCATGATAATTAAATTAGTTATTTGATTAATATTATGAACTACTATTATTATTGTAATTAATATAATAATAATAGTACAAGTATACCATGCTTGCTAACCGTACGATTCTACAAAGAAGAAATGCTAAACTTTCCATGCCCTCTCTTCATAGGAGAGCTGCTCCTAGTAGTAAAAAATGTTTAAAAATTGCGAACTATTATAATTTTCATAATCATTTCCTTTTCCCTCTCAGAGTTTGAATTTCCGAAATGGTTTCTATGAAAAATTACTTTTTTTCTCTAAAGCTGCCATTCGGTTGAGTGTAAAAATTACTATTTTTGTTTCAGATATTGTGAAATGTTTGCATACAGAAAACAAATTAAATAAAAATTTGGCATGCGTTAAAAGAAAATTATTATTAAATTTCAAATTATAATCTATCGTGTTTAAAAAAGTTCTGAATTAAAACGACCTGCTAATGTTATTCAGATATTTCCAATTATATTACACAAAATTTTCGTTAAAAAATACTAATTTTGGGTTAAAATATTAAGCTATAATTTATTGAGAGGATTGATTGATTATGAATTTTTAGTACTGTTTATCTACTTCTTCCTTTCTAGATAAATTTTAGAAAAATCTTTTTAGTATAATTATTTTAATTTATTTAAAATTTAGGATTATACTTCAGTATTCCAAACGCATAGTGATGTTGTTGTAATAGATTTCACACTAAGTTGTTTTTATCTAACTAGAAATTTCTGTAAACATTTACATGATTACTTTAATTACAAAAATAATTCTAGTATACATTAACATACTTTTAGTCCTCAAGAATCATTAATGAAAGATATTTCTGATGAACGATTATTTTGCATTTATTTCTGTTATTCAAGTAATTAACCCGCTTATTAGACATGCTTTACTTCATTCTAAAGAGTAAAGAATATCTAGCAATTTCCCTCTTGGCTATTATTGGCTTCGGAAAGTAAAATTGTAACCTTCGGCTTTTCGAAAGGAAGGTGGCTACTTCGGGAAATGTGAAAAGACCTCCTGTAGCGTTCTAAGGGGTGAGGAAAACTTTTGCTTTATGCGATGGTTAAATTCCCCGGCAGGAAAGGGGGAATAAATTTTGATTCGCGCAGTTAGAGTACACCCCTTTCATGCACCCCCATTCGGACGATTTCAGAAAATTTCATGAAGATGCCGGCACCTTTGTGCAAATCCGTGGCTGTTCTCCAAAATAAAACCTTCACATACTCTTTTCCCATCAGCTTAATGAAAGTTACTTTAGTTATGATTTGAACAAATGAATTTTATAAAGATCCTGATAATGTAGAAACCATAGCGGTCTCCATGCGATCCTCGCTGTCCATATCACATATGTATATGTTAATTGAACTTTGGTAGTGAATTTTTTATTCCAAGGGAATATAACTTAATACAGTCTGCCAGTAGCATATTCTCTGAATACATACCATTCTGCATTCTATGACAATAATCTGTGAATATTTTGTCAGATTCATGACTTAAAATATTTTGAGAAATCTTTAGGATCTTATTTTTGCGATATCTGGTATTGTATTGCATGAAGACTTTTATTTAACATCTTAATCTGGAATAAATATGTATATTTAAACGTTTTTATGCGTTTACAGTCACTGCTTAGAGATTACATGTGAACATTAAGATTTGAAGATATAAATTACTTTTATTACTATTAGTCGAAAGATAAGATAAATTTTCTCAGTTACGAATTTTTGCAATAAAAATAATCACATTGTTTCGGAGTACATTTACATTTAAACAGTTCCTTTTTTTTAGTCCAAAGGGATTTACTCCCGAAGGACTATTACTTTCGTTTGGGCGTTTTGCGTTGTTTCACAAGAAACGGCGTATCACTTTTCAATTTAGTGCTCATGTTTCTTTTTTTTTTGACTCTTCAAAAATCGTATGCGTGCGTTGCACGGGAAAATAAAAAGGAATTTTAATTACAGTTCTAAATAAATAGCCAAATAAATGTGAAATTCGTAACAATATTCTCTAAAACTTTAACGAATTTTTCATTAACAAACTCAAAGATTTCAAAGCCAGCAATACCAACGTTGTACAGAAAAACATTTTTATCTCCATCGCGTGAGAGCGTGTACCGAAATTTCTAAAGATATGCAGAATTTAAAATTATTTTGCGATATTGCTGTTGAACTGAATTTTATGGTTTAAGTGCGAAGAACATGGTATTTAACAAATAAAGGTAACACACAAAATGTTAAATAAACGCCCGTTTGGACGTAATTAAAATCTGAAAACTTTCAGATTTATTATTATTATTATTTTTTTTTTCGTAGTTGAAAATTAATAAGCCTACAAAAAGAACCAGACTCCCGATTATTATTTACGATTTGTGATGAAGATACTTTCTAGAAATGTTAATTGTGAAATATGTTTCTTCAAAATTACAAACTTAAGAAAACTGAAAGGCTATGAGGGGGTTGTAGCTCAAAGGTATAGTAAGAAACAAAGAAGGTTATAATTATTTACATAAAATATTATTTTTTCAGTATGCCTCATAGGAAAATCTAATAAATAAAGGAAAAGAAAGAGAATGGATTTCATGGTTGTTCTCAAGTTTTGCCCTTCTTGGGAAGTTTTCATATATTTTTTTTAGTTTGAGTGAAGTAAGTTACTTAGTAGTAACTTCAATCTATTACAATTATTTGAATAAATGTCAGTCTGAAAATCTTAATATTTTGTTGTCAATAAGCTTGAATTATAAATGTGACGAACAGAAATTTCTTGCAGATACCTACTTTTAGATTTCAGGCTGAAAATAAGCATAAATTTGAATTTTTTTGTCATTTTTACATGTGCATTTTGAAAATTATGTAAGAAATTTTTTTTTAAAATTTAGCTAATTTTTTCTTTTGTTTACAAAAAAACCTTTTTCTTTCCTTGTACTTTTATTTAATTCATTGATTGCGGCCCGCCTGCTACTTTTAAATTGTGCCTGCAGTTTAAGTTTGAGACCACTGTCATATTATTTGATATCAGGTATCTGTGATATTAAGTATTAAACTTGAATTTTCAAGTGAAGCATCCTTGTTTTTCAGAAATTTGAAGCATAACTGAACAGAAAACAGACGGGCTTTTAAAAGGCCACTTCTATTGATAATTAGATTTTGATCGTCCTCTAAAAAATAAAACTACTTAACGATGACAAAAGATAAAGAGAATGATCATAGAAATGTTAAAACACGAGGCATACTGAAACTGTACCTGATAATAATAAGCTGGTACGTAAATCAGTGTAATTTCTGAGTAGTTGATTTTGCTAATATCAGCATTAACTGAACCACTGTTCAAAATTAAGTTTTATTTCAGCTGATATTAATAAATGTTCTCATTCATGGTTTTCGTTAAGTTATTGCAAATTCACGCTAATTATCTCCTATTTACCTCAATAGATGTCGCCATCAGACGAGCAAAAACGGAGGTATCTCTAGTCCAAACGGCCCACGAGCCGGATCCGAATAATTTTTTTTCTATATATAGATTTTTTTTCACATAAAACTTACCCAGAATATGAAATCTTGCGAGCGAAAACTTTCACATAATCGAAATGTAAACAAAATGCGCTGATAAATTGTTACAGCGGGGACGAAAATCCACTTAAAAGTTGCATTACAAACTGAAGAAATCTCTGACATTCTGGGACAAGAATATTTTTGCGAATGTTTAAACAATTTTCTAAACTTAATGTTAGGTGAAACTGTACGAATGTCCAAAAAACAAGGTTCTTCGTGTTATCATATAGATCAAAACGCAAAAATCTTGTAGCATGTTTAAAAACATGTGTATGCTATTCATCATAATTACATCACCATTGTATTATGGCATAACTAGACCTTGGTCCTCGAAGCTTTGTAAAAGAGCCAATACGGCCCAGGGCTAAAAATTTGGAGATCCTTGCTCTTGCCCAGCAATGGCAAAAACCTATGACACACGTGCCACTAGATAGTGTTCGCTTACGCGTCAAAGTAAACTATTACGCTATCAGCGTATCACGGACTCTTAAGGAACTAATAAAAATATTTTCAAGCATTCATTTATTTGCTGAAAATATGTTAAATAAAATTTTATTCATGTAAATAACAAGTTCTTTAATAAGCCTAACGAACTACACGCACATATTTTGCTAATTCTATCAATTGTTTTGTTGCCACTTCCAAGAAACTAAAGTAACAATAAATATTAGTGGCCAAACGACATTAAGTAAAAAATTAAATTAAAGCACGTATAAAATAATTACATTTAATTTAAATCTAAGAGGGGTACATGACAAGTATTTCGGCGGCATGTCACAGGTGCATACTAAATTGAGTTTATTCACTTACTGAAAATAACATTTCAAAAGAAAAAACTAAACAAAAATAAAATTTTAAAAATAATAATAATAATAATAATAAATATTTAAAAAAAATCTTCAAGACTAGTAGCCATCAAAGACGGATTTAGAAACCAGCACGAGATGGGTGTCATTAATAACTAACTACACAGCAAGTTAATAACTAGACAAGCAATTAATAATAAAAATAAACAGCAAATATATAGTTACAAAATACAATTCAATAGTTTTAAATCAAAGCGGGGTTTAAAGCTGATTTATAAAAAGAAATATAACAAGTGGCACGCTGGACACTAGAAAATAATAAACAGTAATTTAACTGGCCCACTAATGGAAAAAGGTTCGTCATCTCTGCTTTATCTGATGAAACATTACAGGCATTTGAACTGTTTCCATAAACTTAATTTTTTTGTTATGAAGAGCTTCAGCAGAATTCACAATATGAAGTCCAACATCCTATTTTCTGCATGTCTGAAAAGGTAGCTGTGTACAAATAGCCTCCTTCAGGGCTTAAGTTCTAAAATCAAAAAATGCGGAAACTTATGTCAGTTTATTAGGTATACAGGATAGTAAATAAATAAATAAAATAGCAACAAATGAAAATAAAAAAAAATTAAGTTAAAAAAAATGGAATATCCGAAAGATTTCAGTTTTTATATTATCCCCAAAAGTGCGTTTTTTTAACGTTTTGTGTGTTACCTTTATTTATTAAATATCATGTTCGCACTTAAGCCACACAAAATTTAGTTCAACAGCAATATCACAAAATATTTAAAAACAGCAAAACAACGTAATTTTAGAATTTCTGGTACATAGTCTGGCGCGCTGGAGATAAATCTTTTTTTTTTTTTTTTTTGTATAGTGTTGCCATTGCTCGTTTTGAAATCACTGGGTTTGTTAATAAAAAATTCGTTAAAGTTTTACAAAATTTGAAATAGATAATAAAACAAATTCGAAATTCAAAATTCGGTCTTCCAAGTGCCTATGTTCTGTTGGAGGACTACATTGTTCAAAACTGGATGGCTCTAGGTACCGCTGTTTTTTCACAACGCGAGAAACATTCATGCATTCATGCAGATTCTCCATTGCTTAGTTTCTTTAAATGCTATAATACATGACGATAATATTTGGTGGCAACAGTTTCAAAAGTGAATCAACGTAAAAAGTGATACGACGCAAAATGCCGTTTTGAGACTAATAGCACTTTGGGTCTAACTCTCCTTTGGGATAATAACAGAAAATAAATTATGAATAATGAATGCTAAATAAAATATAAAATAAATTATCGATAAAAGTATGATAGTACATAAAATAAATGATAAATAAATGAAAATGACAAAGTAAATAAATTGTAGATGAATAACAATAATAACGGAAGCTTGTTTATTTGAATACGGCAAAGCAAAACAAACGCGAGCTCCATCAATAAAGCAAGTAAAATAAATATTAATTAGATTACAATAAATGAAATAAAAAGGATAATGTAAAATAAATAATTAAAAAAATTAAAGCAAATGTCATTTGAGAATATTAACTACATTAAGGATAGGCGATGAAATCCAAGTAAATGATCTAAATGGCAGTACAGTTCATTTAATAAGCTGAATTATATATATTTTTTAATATAGCGGGGAGAAACATGCCAAAAACCATCTCATTCGAGGCTCTGGTCGAATTTAAGCCCAAGTCTCATCAATAATCATAAGAAAATTCAGGGCCCTTGGTATCTTCAAACCTTAGAAATATACATACATTGCGGGGGGGGGGATGGGACAGTTCTATAATTCCTGTTCTACTGGACCATGTTTCGAAAGCGCGACTTAAGATTTATATTAGATTTATATATAGCATCATTCTAACATAGGTATTTTGACACAAAATCGGACTTTTTATGACATACCAGTTGTTTTCCATATATCGACGATTCTGCGACTCAAATTATGGCAAACTGCCAAGCTTTGTAAAAATCCCACGAATAGTTTTTAAAAAATTAGCTTTCGAAATTTTAGCTCGTCGATGTTAACTGAATTTGATATATATTTATTGATCTCTGTTTTTTTTATTATTATTAAACTTACTTGATTCCTTCTTCCAGAATTCAAAATTTAGGCTTAATCGAAATATAATTCGCACATTTTTTATGACTTATTTTTTAAATTTGTATTTTTAAATATTTTAAAAAAATTTTTGAAAATATTTTTGTATTATAACCTATAAAATTTTTAACATCATCTTAAAGTAGATGTATTTCTAGGCACACCTTCAAAAAATTATCAAAAAATTTGGAGTTTTTTACTCCAAATTTTCTAAGATATACATGAATTTACATGCTGGAGTATTTTGAAATTTGGAATCTTTTTTTTGAGCGATAATAACGCCAAATGTGGTTTACGCACTTCGTTAAAATCATTTGAAAGTATGAACAAAGAGTTTTCTTCCGTTCGTCTGCAATGAAAAAAAGAAAAGGAAAATAGTTTGCTATATATTAAGAAGTTCGCCAAGTAAATTATTCTTGGCGAAAACTGAAAAAAATATGCCAAGATAAATTTTTGAATTTCTCTGTAAATTTTGCACCAAATTTTACAAAATTTAATGTTTAAGCATAATTTGAGTCGCAGAATCGAAATATGGAAACAAACTGGCATGTCATTTCAGAAAAAGTCGATTTTGTGTCAAAATAATACCTATGGTAGAATGATGCTATATATAAATCTAATATATATCCTAAGTCGAGCTTTCGAGACATGAAAAACGCCATTTGAAATTCGTCAATCGGCCCAGTAGAACGGGAGGTATAGAACTGTCACTTTTTGTTCCCCGCAGTGTACCTTTAGATAAACTTTAGAAATAGAGAATAGGGAATAATGACATTATATCCGTTTCCATACCCATTAGCAAAAATCTTGGTGGATGAAATCCTCTTTCTTTTACCACCATGATGTGTTGGTGACGGTCCTGGGTTTGAATTTCGCAGAAGGCATGAATGTTTGTAAGTGTGTAGTATCTATGCGGCATAAAGGTTGTTAAATCACTAGCAAGCCAAAAAGTTCTCCGGAAGGGGTTTGATAGCAGGGAAGATGAGTGGGAGATTCTCGGACCGTTCCCCAAGGTGTTCTCCGTCAAAATTGGGGCGGAATTGCAATGTTAGTGAGGTAAGATTATATCTGCATTACTAATGGTGAAATTCTGGTGTTCTTTCATGTGTATCTGTACCTGTATCTGCAATGCAGACGTATACTGACAATTTAGATAATTTGAAGCAAGTTTTCACAACCTAGAGACATGCATAAATGAATAAACCTCATGATGTTCTTCAGCAAGGTTACGTTAAATCACATACAGTAATCGTGATTCGAAAACTTGGAGAAAATTCTTACCTATCCGTTAAAAATTCTTATATTGCCTTCTCCAGTTATTACCCGTTCAGGTTACTGCAGTATCTTCTTATCCAGCCCCACCAGAGTAGCCTAGTGGCTAAAATCTCTGAAAACAAGTAGCTCGACCTGGTTTGGATTAAAACTCAGGAGAATGGTCTGGCTGCATGGTTGGTTTTCGTAGTTTTTCCGGTGTTGAACGTGAATGCCAGCCATTTTTCCTCAGAAAGTCCTCCTATATTTCCTCCACTAAAGAACCTATTTTCTTAGATAGATAATCCTCGTGGCTTTGCCGTATTCAAATAACCTAACATAACCTTCTTGTCGGCAGCAGTAAACAGAACATTGAAAATGTAATAAAGGAATACATTGCGAAAAGGCCTAAGGAATTTTTCGGAAAAATGGTTTGAGAAATTTCCTAAAAGATTTATAGAAGTCATCGAAAATAATGTAATAGAAATCGTTTAATGAAATTTAGGACACAACTTTTCATCTACTCGAAACTAATCTTTTCAAACCCGTATTGCATTCCAATGCTTCCTCTGTGTGAAGAGCTAGGAACTTTGCGACTCTTCAAATGCCAAATATTTTTTGTTTTTCTTGCAATGCTGGTAGAAAACTCAAAATTCAAGAAGAAGTTTATTTCTAAGCTTCGAAATAGCTGGATGGGGTAAATAATAATACAACTGGACCATGAAATGTACTTTCGGCTACCAATAACTTTTACTCATCTAATAGCCCCATTTAATAATAGCGTACTCCACAGGATAATTTCTCTTCAATTTTCAATTAAAGCAAAAGTAAGAAACAAAATTTTCCTAAATGTCATTGATGCTTATTTATGAGAAAATTCCCGGCAGAACCACTTTTCTCAAACAACAGTTGCAAAGACTTTGTAACAACCCTCTATGAACGTGTGAATGAAGTTTTGCGGTAGTGATGCCGCCAATTGAAGCCAATAATGTAGTTGCCCTCAATGGAGTGTTCACATCAGAGTTTTGCGATTCACAAGTGGTATAAGCCGAACTTCATTGCTAGGCAATCAAACCTTGCTACGTCCCGGAAACTGGCATAGGAATTTCGTCTAAATGTTCTAACTGTCAGCTTTATGCCAAAAATTGACCAATCACAACGAAGAAAACAAAAACTGACATACGGTTGAAGATTTCACTGAGTCAGCTGCACATTCATGCATGCGCAACACTTTCTTCCTGACCTGATTACTGCTTAAGCCCTGTGAGCGGCGTTAATGATGACTTTTAAGCCTCAGGACTATGTCAATAATGACGGCTAGACCATCGTGTGAATTCTTCCTAACTTGTCAAAGGCTAATTCGGGGATCTATTTTTTGCTTTTAGCATGCCTTTATACTTTCTCTTCCTAGTATACCAATACTGTACAACAGCTCCGCGATTGAATGAGTTAAGGGCTGTGGTAGTAGCATCGTCTAATAGAAGTGAGCATCGTCTCTAGAATGTCGAATTCAGCAGTTAGTGTCGAAACAAGAAGACGCACAAAACTAAATCAGAGATCTAGTTTCTACTTTAAGCATTACTATTACATCTTCGTATATTCAGACGGAGAAAAAGATATTTTGCTCTGATGATTCCACCAAGTTTCGGAATGATGATGATCGGATTCCTGATAATTCCAAATGTTTCAAAATGATGAGAATCGAATGATCAGATTTCGGATTTTAATTATGATCACTTGGTTCCAAAATTTTATTTCGTATTAAGAAAGGTATATTTAAATTTCTGTGCCTCTTTCCGCAGTTTCAACTATTTTTTACCCCAAAAGACGTTAGCCCAGAAGGGCTATTAATTTCGTTTTGGCATTTTGCGGCGGTTCACTTTAAACGGCGTTTTACTTTTCAGATTATTGCCACCAAATATTATTGCCCTGTATTATATTTAAACAAATTAAATAATGAAAAATCTGCATAAATGTATGTATGTTTTTCGCATTGTGATAAAACAACGGTGCCTAGAGCCATCGAATTTTGAATAATGTAATCTTTCACCGAATATGGGCATCTGGTAGCCCTAGTTTGGAATTTATTTTATGAACTATTTCATATTTTATAAAGCATTTATGAGTTTTGATTAAGAAAACTCAACGATTTCAAAACGAGCAATGGCAACACTGTACGGGGGAAAAATTATCTCTGTATCAAGACTGTGTATCGGAAATTCTAAAGATATGCTCTTTTTAAATTATTTTGTGATATTGCTGTTGAATTAAATTTTATGTTTTAAGTGCGAAGAACGTGATATCTAATAAATAAAGGTAACACACAAAACGTTAAAAAAAACTCCTTTGGACGTAATAAAAGATTTTATTCTTTTATTAATTGTTTTCTTTTATTTTTTTAATTGTTTAATTTTAAAACGAAATTTCAAGCCTACTAATCACATTTTAGATATAAAAATCTGAGTTCTCAAGTTACCTCTTTTTATGCATTCGTCCTCTTCAACCTTTCAAAGAATTTTGTTTGAATTAATTAGTTCAAACAAAGCTAAAAATTTTACGAAATTTAAATATTGCATTTTATCAACTAGTCATAAATAAGAGCGCCGAGATATAGTATTACTATTGTTATTCATATTAAAAAAGTTTTTGAAACTGTGCTTTCAACTGGAAGTTTTTTTTTCAAGTTCTTCCTGTAACGAAACTTTAGTTTTTTTCAATACATTGCCTCTGAAACATTTTCGAAAAGATTTTTGGAAAACATTCGAATTCATCTACCCATCGCAATTATGTTTAAATTTTTTTTTTAAAGGGATAGCGTCGAGGGCAATTTCCTGAGGCTCTGATTTCAAAACTGGTAGAGATGTTTTTCCGCTATTGTCAAATGCCTTATTCATTCACCTGAGAGGATTGTTGTGACAAATAAGGTCATCGAAAGGAAGGTCGTTGGAAAAATGTAGCTTATAACTGTCAAACTGTCATCCGATAACAAATGGCATAGCTGAACAACTAAATTCTTATTTTTCGTATGCCTCTTACAGACATAGTATCAGTCATCGAATGCACGGGACTATAGAGCTTTGTTAATTCATTATTTTCCTATTTCAGTAATTAAACTAACTCAGACTCCCATACTTTTACCAGGTACCTATCATCCATCCGACGCCGTAGACACAATGCTTAGGCTTATGAAAATGGAATTCACCAAAATGATTTCCAGAATCGAAAGGGAAAAGAAAATTTCAAAACAAATATTTCTTGTTTTTTCAGCCCCAAAATTATTAATAGAAAATTTTTAAAAGCACAAACAGGTCCTCTAAACAAGAATTCTTTAAAATGTACACAATTATGAACGGTATTTTCTAAAAATACTACATTCAGTTGGAGTACATTTATAAAAGTTACTCAGATTCAACATGCAAATTGTTTTTTTTTTTATCTCGAAACTAGCTGTTAATGCAATATGAAAGAATGTTAATAATAGAAATACAATTTTGCATTTATTGCTACATAAACTATATTAACAACAAAGGCATAAACCTGTTTCTTATGTTACAAATAACAATCATTTCGAACATAGCTTTAAGGATAGGTTACGTAATTTAAATACAAATGTACATAAAAAGATTTAGATGTATAATCCTTTATTCTTTGTTTTCCAAAGAAAATTGAAGAAGAAAAGAAACGAAGAGAGAAGAGAAGAAGGAATAAAGTAGAAAAATACAAAGGAAAGAGAAAGGAAAGAAAAGAAGAGGGAATAAAACAGAAAAATACAAAGGAAAGAGAATAGGAGAGAAAAGAAGAGGGAATAAAATAGAAAAATGCAAAAGAAAGAGAATAGGAGAGAAAAGAATTAATTCAAGAAGACAGAAAAAGGCTAGAAGAAGAATACAATAAAGAAGATGGTAGGAAAGATACCGGAAAAGAATTTTGCTCTTCTCTAAAGGGAAGAGAAGTCTTTCCCCTTTTCCTTTTTCCTTTCCTGGCAATTTCTTTCCCATTTTCTCCCTTCGCTTCCGCATGTTTCCTTTAAAAAGATATGAAAAGAAGACAATGCAGACAAAAAAAAAGAGCTATGATAATTCTTCTTACTGTGCATTTTCTCTCCTTTCTCCTTCTGTCTCCATCTTTCTGCAAGAAGATACAAGAAAATAAGACAGTAAAAATAGTTAAGAAAGAAATTAATAGAAGAGAAGAGAAATAAACCATTCTTTTCTCTTTAAGAGGTTCCGAAAGAAAGGGAAAATGTGTTAAGAATAAAGAAGGAAAGAGTGGCTTTTTCTGCATATTTCATCTTTTTTTCCTTCCTTGCATGCTTGGTGGAGAGGCAAAGAGGTAAGAGAAGAGGACGAAATAAGGATTCTTCTGCTCTCCCTCCTTTTTTCTTCCATCTCTACTTTTTTTCTGTCCTTACTGCAGTTTCTCTCAAATTTTCTCTTCCTCTGCTTATCTTCTCTCCACTTCTCCATTCTCTTCTCCCTTTTTGACATTTCCACAAAACACGAGAGAGAAGAAGAGATAACAGAAGGAAAGAATTTAGAAGATATTCTCTTATTTTTTGTCGAAATGATAAATGCGCATGGAAGAATAATTCGGAAGAGGAGACGACCAAGAGCAATACAAGCGAAAGAAGATAAAAAAGAGGAGTAAAATGGTATGAAAAGTAAAGAATTCAGAAAAGGGTCTCTGATCTTTTGTCCTCTTTAAATCTCTACTTACATTATTTTAATTGTCTCTATAAAGTCTCATTTACTTTTCTGCTCTTCATATTGTTCGTAATTTCCTCAATTCTGCTTTCTCCTTTCGTCTTCTCCCTGTAACTTTTCTCTTCAAACTCTCAGCATCTTTCCACACCATCATAATAACTAACATCCCGTGAAATTTGCACTTCTATGTAACGTTTAATTTACTTTATTAAAGCATAATGAACATTTCATTAAACTGACGCCTTTTCTATGTGACGGCATAGAAAACTAATATTGCATCTCTAAGATACTGTTTCGTGCTTACGGGTTTGCAACAGATTGAATGCACACAGGTCCGATGATAGGTCGATTAAATTTATTTTATCAAAAGAACCATTTCAGAGTTCTGGAATTTTCCACAGAAATACTCGTGCAGAAGTTCACAGTATCAAGAGTACAATCAGTAACCACACTTCAAACTACTAAGAACGTTAAACACAATGTAATGCAAAGCGCATCTGAAGAGAAAGCTACTAGAAGATATCTCAATACTCCGAACTCATGCTGAACTAACAATTCGCAACAACAACAACAACTGACAGGAGTTGCTCTATCCGGCCTTGTATAGTTTTCACCAGGCAGCCGAGATATTTCTATTACTTTCTGCTTTTCAAAATTAGTGGAAAGCAATATGAGGGTCAAATTACGGTTACAGCTAATATAGTGATCAATTATATGCATTCAATTACAATATATATTGCGGTCATACAGGGGCCAGACCAAAATCTCGCCCAGTTTGGCAACTTTTAGCCATTTCATGCCATAAGGATTTCTAGAGAAGTTAAACAAGAAGAATCAACGTAATGATTGCAAATTTTGCAGGACTAGTTTCGATGGTTTAAATACAGAACCATCTTCTTCAGTTGCCTAAGTAAATGCCAAGATGGTTCTGTATTTAAACAACCGGAATTTATAAAGTATTTTCTCCCTCCTCCCAGCGTGCCTTCGTGGTGTAACGGTTAGCCAATTCGGCGAGTAATCGAGAGGTCCAGGTTCGAGTCCCGACAAGGGCATTGCACATATTTCACGTCTCCTGCTTCAAAATAACCTAATGATTCTACAGTGGTGCCCAGACGAAAAGGTTCTGGATGATGATTCTTCACCACCAGGATTTGGTAACTGGATCCCTGATCCCCAGTCTCACTTTAAAAGAGATAAGGTATTTTCTTCCTCTTTCCAGCATGCCTTCGTGGTGTAACTGTTAGCACACTCGGCGCGTATTTGACAAGTCCAGGTTCGAGTCCCGGCGAGGGCATTGCACATATTTCACGTACCCTGCTTCAAAGTAACTTAATGACTCTGCAAACTAATCTTTCAGAATTTACAAACATTACGCTGATTCTTGCTGTTAATTTCTCCAATAAGAGAATTATTGCTGATTCCATAAAAAGATCCCGACTTATCAAGGGAAATTGGAATCTTTCCATGAAACCACCAAAAATTCATGAAAGCGCGTTTCCGTTTTCATTTAGCGTTTCTGAACAAAATCCCAAAACTAGTTTTAAATTTTCATTCAATTGCATAAAATTCGAATTTAAATCTTACAGTTCAGAAATGTGAAACACACACACAGACATATATGGTGTGTGTGTGAGTGTCCGTGATGTATTGGTGTCACGGCATTTTACGGTTCTTGTTTGTATTAGCAATTTATGTATTATAGTTTCCACATTGGAATGCATGTTTATTTATGTCTGTGTTGTAAAAATGTCACAATACTTTTAGGGCTAATATTAGCACATACTTCCCCAGCATGTACATATTTATTGTACTCGCATGGGCATTTATTTATATGCTGCATATATATATCGCATTATTTGTATAATTGTATCAGAGGTGTCTGCATCAACTTATTTACTTGGAATAGTTTATGTATTTCAGTAATGCTCGTGTATACACATATACACGTATTCATGCACAAATTTATAATGAGAGTAAAATAAATTCAGCGTCTGTAAATTTGTTCAAGGAATGTCTGCATCAAGGTATTTATTTGAACTAATTAATGCATTTGAATAGTGTTTATGTTTATATAGGTGTTAGCACCAACATATTTATTTGGGCTAGTTAATATACTTTAATAATATATATGTATGTGGTATTGTTCGATTAAGTGTATTTTATGTAATGATGAGTCATTCTTAATAACAGCGCTTATTTTTATTCAGGGTAAACATAACTATAATATACACATATTCTGCACAGATGAAAAAACATTACAGGAGCCTGCCGCTCTCAATAATGCCAGTTCACAGACGATAAATTCAAACAGACAGTTACATCTTTAGAATTCCATTTCCTTTTACGATGTTGCCAAGAAATTCAAGAGAAAAAAAATGGGTAGCTAATGTTTAATCCGTTATGTGTATACGCATAAAAATTTTGATTTAAAAGTAGTAACTTAATATTCAGTTCATTATCAGAAATTTAAATTTATTTTAAATTGCGTTTTAGCTCATTTTATTCTATTTTGTAACTTGAAAATTGTTTACTAATGAAAAGCCGAGTTGAGAAGAAATGCTGTTACTTACCTAAATACTTTCAAACAAAATAATAATTAACGTAATGGTGTGGGTAAACTTAGTAACATTTACAGATTTAAAACAAAATGAAACCCAACAATTTTCCTTATTAAGCTTAAGTTGGTTTTTGTTAAAAGCTCTGTATAATAGATTAAAACAGCTTTGATCGAATAAAAATGAATCATAGAAATAACGCTGATAAGAGGTTTTATTAGAATCTGCCTTTGCCATAATATTTTCTTCATGGAATATCCTTTTTCTTCGACATTTAGCGATCAATACCTCTTCCGGAATTACATCTGAAAGAGATGATCTAAATTTGGAGTTTTACAGAAAGATCGGGAGATATGGAGAAAGATCTGGAAGCTCTCGTTTTCACTGGAGGCTTGGGCGCTGTAGTTTTGTGCCTTTTGGAGGATGTTAGAAAAAGTGGGCGTTATTTGTGCTCTTTGAATCTATAGTGTGAAAATTAATTGAAACACAGCCATTTATAATTTATGTACATACCTTATATACAATAATAATAATAAAACTATAGGAAATATTTCATTTCTTAGCAGAAATTACCTTTAAAATGCGCTTGGGCATTGACTGTACTAGTCTTGTATATACTTTTTATCTCTTTGTCATGAAACCATATTTTAATAGAGTTCTTAGTCATTCGCTCTTTTGTTGTATAGTCCATTTTTATAATATGTTACTTAAGAATGTGTTATAAGTTTTCAATCGAATTTTAGTCTACTGAATTTCCAAGTCAATATAGCTCAATAAATTTATTTTTCAATATAAACATTCCAACAGATTTCGAATTGTGGTATGGAGCCAAGTCATGTTGAAATGTCCTAGCAAAAGTTTTAAAAAATGGCACAATCCTATGTTTTAAAATTTCTGTATACTTCGATAAATTCCTCAATTCGTCAATAGGAACTAGATTTCCATTGCCATCTGCAATGAAACAACCCCCAGTATTTATTTTATTACCCCCAGTATTTTATGGTTTATTGTATATGCTGAGGTCTTATTGATTCACCCTTGCTTTGTCTAACAACAATAGATTCGTAACCATGTACAAGAAAATGAGTCCCATCGCTGAAAATGACCTTCGTCTGGTCATTTATGGTCCTTGATTTGTATTGCTTGGCCCATAATAATCGGTTTTGCTCCATTTTACGTGTCAAAAGTAGCTTTTCTAATTATCTTTCTCGTCCTCCGAGTAGCAGTGACAAGACTGCGTCGAACATTTGATGCACGAATAATCGATACCAGTAGAAATACACCTCTTTTAAGGTCTTTGCTAGTATTTATTGGATTAATAATGCTCCTTCGGGCCAGGAATGGATTTTGAAGATGCTTTCTTTTCCCTTTCACATCAGCTCTTCTTTTCCAGAAAAAAAAGATCCAGTTTCCTTGTGGCTCCTCAGAATTCGTGAAACATTCAATTTTCCAACCATGACAGCGGAAGCAATCTTTCTAAAAGTCATGGATGTGTGACAATTAAATGCGACAATCTGTTCTCTTTCTGGACATCATATCCACTTTTAGCACCTAAAATGAATGAATGCAAAATATATTTAAAAAGTATTCAAAATTAACTTCCTCTTCTCACAGAAATGAGCTTAAAATGGCTGCAAATCAGCTCTAAGTAGTCGAAAACAGAAATCCAGACACCACAATGGTAGTTAAAAATACTTTAAGGGATCTGTTAGCAACCAACTTAAAACTCTGTGAAAAAATCGCTTTGTCCCAATTAATTTGCCCACTACAGTAGCTCTGCGATTTTGTTATTCCACGTTAACAAAATCCTGCTAGGAGCAGTCTTCATTAAAATCGTTGGATCTTATGATCTGCGAATTCTTTTGTTTTGGATTTTTCTTAGGATATTATCAGACGGAGGAGTCTAGAAAATCCTTCACATTGGCACATGAATAATTTTAGTTACGTTGCCACTGGTAACAGAATAACATTGAGATTATAATTCGAGTGAGACCTCGGTATACGTCCACTTTGCAATACGTCCAATTTGGTACGCGTAAGAAAATTTTTGTTGGAATATGATTCAAGTTTGATGAGTCAAGATTTCGGTAGATTACCCTCGTATATCTGTTTCAAAACTATGCTACGACTGCCATAAGCGTCAGTATGCTTGTTTCTACTATTCAGCAAGCAACCTGTTCTATAACTTTGAATTTTCAAGTGATTTTGTATCTTTTAGGGTAAATGCTTTGTAAATTCATTAACAATAAGTTTTAGGAAAGTTAATGAGAAGATTCAACTATCGAGATGACAAAAGAAATTATTGAACAGTATGATGTTGGCATGCGTATCCGTATGACAAATAGGATGGATTGTCGCATTGCGCATCGGATGCCACGTAAGATAGTGTCTACGATTGTGGCTATAGCATATGCCAAATACGATGGTGTGTCAACCATTGTGCATATTATATGCCGGATGCCAAGTAGGATAGTGTCTACGATTGTGGCTATTGCATATAGTATGCGAAGTAGGATAGTGCCTACAATTGTGGTTGTTGCATAATGTCTGCCAAATGCGATGGTGTATCAACCATTGTGCATATTGTATGCCGGATGCCAAGTAAGATAGTGTCTACGATTGTGGCTATTGCATATAGTATGCGAAGTAGGATAGTGCCTACGATTGTGGTTGTTGCATAATGTCTGCCGAATGCGATGTTGTCAACGATTGTGACTACTGTATACCGGATGCCAAGTAGGATAATGTCTGCGATTGTTGTTATCGTATAATGTATGCCAAATACGATGGTGTCTATGACTGTGGCTATTGCACGTACGCGAAGTAGGTCGGTGCCTACGATTGTGGCTATTGCATAACGTGTGCTAAGTAGGATGGTGTCCCCGATTGTGACTATTGCATACTGTATGCCAAGTACGATGATGTCTACGACATAATGATGTCTACGATTGTAAGAAATAAAGACGCTATCGATTATCAAACAAAATTTAGAGACGTTTGATCACCTCAAAAATTGCTTTTGATATGGATAGCAGAAAAATATTTCTGTTCGCTAATAATGCCCAGTGCTTCGTTTATGTACGGTATACATTTCAACAATCGCATTTATATTTTATTATTAAACACTGTTATAATAACAACAAGAGAAAATTTTTATAGAGCGGGTTAAGTATTTTCCATTTATTTCTTAATTGAAATGTTCGTTTGATATACTGAGAAGATTTATTTAGTATTCTGGAAAGGCTTATTTGGTATATTGGAAGGTTTGATATATTTAAAGGTTCGTTTGGGTATCTAAGAAAAGTTTATTTGGTATATTGGAAAGGTTTGTTTGGTATAACAGAAATGTTTAATTGGTATACTGTAAAGGTTTGGTACACTGGAAAGATTCATTTGGTATTCTGGGAAAAAAATATTCAGTATACTAGCAAGATTTGGTATACTGAAAAGGTTCCTTTGGTATGCTGAAACGTTTTCGTATACTGAAAAGTTTTGTTTGATGTACTGGAAAGTTTTATTTGCTATACTGGAAGGGTTTGACATGCTAGAAAGATTTTTCTGGTGTACCGAAAACGTTTAGTACGTTGGAAAGCTTTGGTATAATGGAAAGATTTATTTGGTACACTGAAAAGGTTCGTTTGGTCTACTGGAAATGTGATATAATGGAAAAGTTTGCTATACTAGAAAGGTTTGGAGAACTGGAAAGTTTTATTTGTTATAGGAAAGGTTTGGTATGCTAGAAAGTTTTATCTGGTATATCGGAAAAGTTTATTACGTTGGAAAGCTTTGGTATAATAGAAGGATTTATTTGGTACACTGGAATGTTTCGTTTGGTCTACTGGGAAAGTTTACTTGGTATTGTGAAAGGTTTCGTATACTGGAAAGGTTCCTTTGGTATACTGGAAATTTCTTTGGGCACTAGAAAGTTTCGTTTGATATACGGTAAGCTTCACGTGCTGTACTGGAAAGGCTTGGTGTACTGGAAAGTTTTATTTGGTATACTGGAAAGTTTTATTTGGTATAATGGAAAGGTTTGGTGTATTGGAAAGTTTCATTTGGTATGCTGAAAAAGCTTGGCACACTAAAAAGATTCTTACGGTAAATTGGAAAGGCTCCTTTGGTATACTGAAAAGGTTTGGTATACTAGAAAGTTCCATTTGATATACTGGAAAGGTTTACTTACTATACTGAAAAGGTTTACTTACTATACTGAAAAGGTTTAGTGTACCGGCAAGTTTTATTTGGTATACTGGAAAGGTATGGTAGGCTGGAAATCTTGGTGTCATGGAAAGGTTTATTTGGTATACTGAAAAGGTTCGTTTGGGCTACTGGGAAAGTTTACTTGGCATTGTGAAAGGTTTGGTACATTGGAAAGGTTCCTTTGGTATACTGGAAATTTCCTTTGGACACTAGAAAGTTTCAAACCGTAATTTACATCAGTTCCGTTAAAGATAATTTCCCAGTTGTTTATTACACAGGTGGCAGTTAAACTGATAATCGATTTTCACTAGCTTCTGGCGTTTTTATCGTGCTTCTGAAGTAGAATACATATTCTTTAAAATCCTCAATGAATACAGTGTTTTCCAAGCCGAATTGCTGTGCATTAGTGAATCAGTTCAATGGATATCTAAACATTGTTCGTTAACTTACACTGCGCAAACAAAAAAAAAGAAAAAAGAAAAAAATGGAGGGCAGTTCTACATCTCCCGTTCTACTGGGCCTGTTGACGAAATTCAAATTGCGTTTTTCATGTCTCGAAAGTGCGACTTAGGATATGTATTAGATTTACATATAGCAATTATTTTAACGTAGATATTTTAACACAAAATCGGACATTTTCTGAAAGTTCATGCCAATTTTTTTCCACATTTCGATTCTGCGACTCAAATTATGCCCTTGACATAATTTTTTTTCAGTTTGCGTCAAGAATAATTTACTTCGCGAATTTGTTAATTTATAGCAATCTAATTTTTCTTTCCTTTTTAGCATCGCAGGCGAGAGGGAAAAAAGTCATCATTATTACTTTAAAATAATTTTAACAAAGTGCGTAAACCTTATTTGACGTTATTATCGCTCAAAAGAAAGATGCCAAATTTCAAAACGCGCCAATATGTAATTTCATGTATATTTTAGAAAATTTTGAATAAAAGACTCTAATTTTTTGCAGGTGTGTCTAGAAATACATCTACTTTAAGAGGATGTTAAAAATTTTATAGGTTATAATAAAAATGTTTTTCGATAAATTTACAAAAAATATTTTAAAATACAAATTTTAAAAATGAATCATAAAAAATGTGCGAATTATATTTAGATTAAGCCTTAGTTTCAAATTCTGGAAGAAGTTTGATAAAAAAAAGAGATATTAATAAATATATATCAAATTCAACTAAAACTGAGGAGCTAAAATTTTGAGAGCTAGTTTTTTAAAAACTACTCGTGTGATTTTTACAAAACTTGCCAGTTTGAGATAATTTGAATCGTAGAATCGAAATATGAAAAAAAACTGCCATGTCATTTCAAAGAAAGCCGGATTTTGTATCAAAATACGTATGTTAGAATAATGCTACATATAAATCTAATATATATCCTAAATCGCGCTTTCAAGACATGAAAAACGCAAGTTAAATTTCGTCAATCGGTTCAGTAGAACGGGAGTTATAGAACTGTCCTCCCCTTTTTATGTTGCTCAGTGTACTTATTTGTACTGACTCTGTTCTGAATATTTAAATTCAATATTTGCAATTTGTGATGTCATTTTCCACTGGCTTTGAGAGATCGGTTAATTAAGTTAGCATAATTCGAGGAAATAAGTTCGGATGAAGTGCAACAAAAAATGCATATTTTCTATAGTTATTATGTAAAAAGTATGCATTCTATTGTACAATTATAATTTAAATTTTATATTTCATTAATCTTAAACTAAAATTGGTAAATTATATGGCAGATTTTTGGAAGAAAAATATTTTGAAGGAGTATAATAACTTATACAGTTGGTAAGGCATTTCTCTCGCCCTTTGTTGCATGCCTTCGTGGTGTAGTGATCAGCACGCTCGACGAGTAACCGAGAAGTCAGTGGTTAGATTCCCGGCGAAGGCAATGTTCATTTTTCATCGCTCCTGGTTCGAAATCAAATCCTAATGTCTCTGAAACTGTCTGTCTAATTCGATCTAATAAGAAATGTTTAAGCCAGTTCGAATTCAGCATTTTGACATTAATTTCAATGACACGGAAATTTTGAAATTTTGAATTTGAAAATTCTGGTATACTCGTAAATCGCATCAGAATTTTAATTTTTCAAAAAAAAAATTATCAGTTTATTACTTACTTCGTATTTAATAATAACACTGTCAAAAGCAACTTAAGTTTGCCACTTAGTAAAAACTAAAATTTGAAGAAAAAAGGGATGAAAGAAAAAAAAAGATGCACTTTATGAACTAATTTCTTACGACTTGGAAGTTTAATTTCAGTTGCGAAAGCAATTGTGTCGTCTGTGTTGCGCAACTTGTCACATGACGAAACGGGACCACACCGTCTGACGTTCTCCCGTTCAACAGGTACTCCCAGCTGTGGAATGAGACTTTTTTACTTCCTTGACCGAATTCCCCATGAAATAGGACAGGGAGACTACAAGCCCGAAGCGCCATTTTTCTCGTTCTTCGACCCTGTTTTTTTTGTTTCCGAGCTTTTCTTTTTCATTCGTGTTGGTAAACACGCGCCAATTATCCTTGTTTGCAAACAGACCCTGGAGTCTTCACTTAGCACAAAGCGCGTGTCGGTGCAGTTACAGTTAACTGAAGTTTAAAAGAAACGATAGAAAACAAGCGGATATTGAACAGGCGAGAAGTTACAGTATATGTGATATAAATAGGCTGAGCATGCGCACAGTTACGAAAGGGAGAATACAGTTCTTTTCACATTTCACTGCCGTCCTGTCATTTTCATAGATGCATCAATTTTGTCTTTGTCCCATTAAAAAAAAAAAAAAAAAAAACTGATGTGGACACCACATGACTTCTTTGTACGGTCTATTTAATTATACACAATTTTCGGTGCACTTAATTTAAACTTATTTCTTCGAATTATTCTAACTTAATTAATCGATCACTCAAGGCAAAGTGAAAATGACATCAAAAACTGCAAAGTTTCAAATTAAATATCGTGGTCAATTTCTGCCGTACGGGAGTCAAACTTCTTACAGTTTTATTTTTTCATTACGAGTGAAAAACTTTCCCAAATTGTTATTATTATTATTATACTTTGACATTTCCCAAACATGAATAGTTTCGCCATTTAAAACACTTCTGTAACTGAAAGTATATGACTACAACCAAAGATTATGTAATTAAAAGCGATGTAAGGATTTTTAAGCCAGAGAAGGGGGTGAGTATATACTCACATATATATATACGTTTGGTACTGCCAATTTCAATAAAAAAGGTAGGTGCACAACTTATTATATTGCATTATAGGAGTCTTGCATTATAGCAATGTCAGATACAAAATTTCAAAGTTCTACGGCTGATCTCTTTTGATTTATGCAAGAAATATACTTAGGTACATATGTCAAAAAATCCCTTTCGAGTCGATTTTATAATATGTTTTGGAATAGAGACACCTTTATTCTCTCCGTAAGTACAAATATCACGCAAAAAAAATTAGTCAAAATGGATTCGGGATCAGTCAAAATCGATACTTCCGTTGAAATACTGCTAGACGAAATCGTTCCCGATTACAATACTTCCTTTACTTCATACAAGAAAATAAAAATTATATATTCCTGTTTATTCTCAAGTCAATTATTGTTCATAGCGTGTACAGTAAAAATCTCATAACTTGTCATCCAATGGTTCACAACACCCGATATCTGGCACTCCTTTCATAGATATTCTTGCCGAAAGATGGCGCTATTAACATTGATTTAATCCGAAAAATCTCGGCTGTTGCTTCATGTCTTTTTGCCAGTTTCCAATTAAACTTTTGTTGAAAATTTCATACTTATATACCGTTTGCTTTCTTCATTTATTTTAGATAGTGGTCCTCAATCTGTCTTGCTTCACGCACTCTTTTCTCTTTCGGTAGAAGATCATGCCCGCCTTTTTTCTAAACTCGAAAAGTACATGTATTGAAATTTATTTAAATTTAGATTACTTTTTAATGCGTTTTATAAATTAAAAACCAAAAAGTATAAAAAGTTTTGATAAATACCAAAATGTGATTAAAAAAATTGACGGTAAGCTGTTACTTTACTGTACTTGTTTAATGCATAGGATTAGTAATGCAAATGTGACGAAGCTATAGAAAAAAATAAAAAAAAGAAAAAAAAATGAGAAAGCTTTCAGATTTTACATTACGCCCAAATGGGCGTTTTCTGTGTTACCTTTATTTACTAAATATCATGTTCTTCGCACTTAAACCATAAAATTAACAGCATAAAACCATAAAATCCAACAGCAATATCGCAAAATAATTTAAAAATGATCATATCTTTAGAATATCCGATACACAGTCTCCTGCGCTGGAGATAAAAAAAAAATAAATAAATAAAATTTTCGTACGGTGTTGCCATTACTTATTTTGAAAGCGTTAAATTTCTTAATCAAAAATTCGTTAAAATATTACAAAATATGAAATCGATAATAAAAACAAATTCCAAATTTCAAATTTGGTCTTCCTGGTGCCCATATTCGGAGGAGAATCACGTTATTTAAAATTGGATGGCTCTAGGTACCGTTGTTTTATCACAATGCTAGAAACATATATACGTTTATGCACATTCTTCATTATTTAATTTCTTTAAATATAATACAGGGATGCAATATTTGGTGGCAACAGTTTGAAAAGTGATACAACGCTTTTAGTGATTCGACGCAAAATCGCAAAATAAAAACAAGCCCCTTTAGACTAAAAAAGAAAAGAAAAGGGGGAAAAAAAACCATTCTCAAGGACAAGCGGCCATGAAAGGCGGATTCAGAAACGAGCACAAACATGGGCGCCATTCATAACTAAATACAAGTTATTAATTAAACAGCAAATACAATTACAATTCTCTAATTCCTCCACGAAGACATCAGCCTTCGTGGCGGAATTTAAGGGAAACTGTCTCGTATGTACGTTACATGTGGGGAAAACCAGGGAAAAGTCCATGCAGTCAGCCCGTTTGCGGAATTCGAACCTCGTACCGAAATATCAGTATTCAGCGACTTTACCGCTCGGCCGATGGTGAGGCCAGACAACAACAAGAGCGGGCGAGATTCACGGTAAAAGAAATAGAAATGAAAATACTTTATTAGATACTGATAATGTTAATATTAGTACGTATTCTTACTGGAATGCGTATTTCCTTTAATTAAACTATTTTGTTTCAGTTCATGGAAGTTTATCAATGAATACTTTTCATTATTTTCTTACTGTAACTGTATTATCACCAACTAAACTTCCATGATTTTCTACTAATTAGCAAAAATTCTGTTTTCATACTCTGGTTTTATTGTACGGTTTAGGAATCCTTTTCACGAATTGCACATTGTTAAAATAAATATTCGAGTACATTATAATGCAAAACAAACTATGAAAAAATGATGCTTCGTAAAAGATGCTACCATGCAAAACGTTAGAACAAAAAAAGCTAAAATTTTTGAGGAATTTTATCGTTTTTCATTACTAAACCACACTTAACACAAATAATGCTTTTTTCACCATTCCCTATCAAGTTTTTCCCCCAAATTACTGCGTTTCAGGAATCAATCTAAACATTGATATAGCAAACGATTGTTGAACTTTAGATAAAAACCTCTCAATCAACAGGGAACCGACATTAATCTACAGCGACAGTTCTTGCCAAATGTGACCATTTGACCCAGCAAGACCATCCCGCTAAAGAATTTTTTACTATGACGAAAAACCGATAAGATAAAAGTAGCTGTCTACACAAAACATGCATTATGCCCCATCAAACTAATGCGTAGCTTTTAAGAATCACATTCTCATCGTACTACGAACATGTGACTCTGAAGATCATTCATGAAATTCTTGATAAGACATTTTGAAGCGTAGAGCGCGCTTTTTTACTCACGATCAGAATATTTCTTTATCTTTACTACTTTTAAGAATGATTGAACCATTTTATCATCACCGGGTCAATTGGACTTCTAGATTTCGGCAACGTTTCTCAGAATTTCGAATCACTCGTGCTTACTCAAAAAAAGACTGAAATGGTATAAAGGGCGGGGGGGGGGCTGAAAGATTTCAGATTTTATATCACGCCCAAAGGGGGGGCTTTTTTTAGCGTTTTGTGTGTTACTTTTATTTATTAAATACTAGAAAACCCGGCGGTCATACGAAATGACCGCTGTTCTAGATATTATAAATTGTAATTAAAATGATTTGTGCAAAGGTGTCTGCTAATTCAAACTGAATTAATTATCCAGGGCAGGCGGCGAGGACGCCCCTGTGCTTACTGCCCCACAGGGTTTCCCCTTCTACTTGCTTAATTGCTTAAAGTAGAATGCAGTAAAGGAAACCACTGGCGGTACATTTCTTTCTTTGCTCAGTGGTTTCTTTTTTTGTCGAGAAAGCCGTTTTTGTGTAGCTTTAACTCCTTTTCTCTCCTCTTCAGTGCTGTATTTTCTAGGAGGCATTCTTAGAAGATATTACGTTAAGACGTAGTTTTTATGTAAAACAGATGATTGCCAATGCAAACAAATGTTCACCTCCCCTCCTGACACGCTCAATTTGCGTTCAGCCTTAAATTGTTTCAAAACCAGATGATTGCTAATGCAAACAAATGTTCGTCTTCCCCCTGACACGCTCAATTTGCGTTCAGCCTTAAATTGTTTCAAACACAGATGATTCTAATGCAAACAAATATTCACCTTCCCCCTGACACGCTCAATTTGCGTTCAGTTGTAAACCATTTCAGAAACAGATGATTGCTATTGCAAACAAATATTCACCTTCCCCCTGACGTGCTCAGTTTGCTTTCAGTTGTAAACCATTTCAGAAATAGATGATTGCTATTGCAAACAAATGTTCACGTTCCCCCTGACACGCTGAATATATTTTTTACCGTCCCTTAGCAGTTCATCATATCAATATTCAATTTTCTTAAGAAGATGGATAAAAATTTGTTTTTGTCTTTTTATTATTACCTTATATGTTCATTTTATTTATTAAACATGACGTTCTTCGCACTTACGCCGCGTAAAATTGGATTCAAGGGCAAAATCCTAACGTATTTAAAAACAGCATATCTTTAGAATTTCCTATAGATTGTTTCTCGCGCTGGAGATAAGAATGTTGTATTCCGTTCAGTGTTGTTAGTCTCGCTTTCAGATCTTCGAGTTTGTTAACCAAAAATTCAGTAAAGTTTCACAAAATATGAAAATAACAATAAAAATATGTAACATCTTTCTATGAAAATACTGAACACAATAAATTATTTAAATCAATCAGATTTTAAAGCAAGAAATAAGCGTCCGTAAGAACTGCATCTATTGCTTTCAAACAGCAATCCACAACAGTCAGGTTCAATTTGAAAGAAAAATATAACACATTTTGACGAATGGCAACAGACTCGAATGAAAAGTGAAACGACACATTTTTAGTTATTTGACGCAAAATCCCATTTCTAGACTAATAGGCTAAAAAAAACTTATTGAAAATGCTTTTTTAAGTGTTCAGTTTTAAAGATCATCATAAACATGGTATATAATAACGATAATTTCATGACGGGTTTTCAGTCCAAATTTCTATAAAATTAGAATATAACATTCACTATTTTAAACAACTCAAATCTTAATTGTGTTAGTATGAGATTATCAGAATATTAGTAATTAATAGTCACTTTATTTGAAAATAAATTAACATTTTTAATATGAGTGCAAAATATACAACTCATAGTTTCTAATAATAATCCTCTTAGGATTTTAGAGGTTTTTTTTTTAAATTTATTAATTACACTATTGGAATATTTGTTTTTGAAAATTAAGCAATGGCATTGAATAATATATTGTATCACTAAATGATTAACATAAACAGCTTATTATCAATCTTCTTAAGTCCAAAATCAGCTTATGAAACTGACGACATGAACAGACTGCCCATCCGTAGCATTATTTGTTCGAGTTATCATGTTATTTTTGTTGTCTTCCCACTGCGTTCCCTGCAATGAGCACAAACACTCATGCATGATTCACGCTCATATATTTATTAAAAAAGACGATGTACTATGTCCTCTATGTTAGGGTGTTCCTAATTTATTCACCGTACCTGTTGCATATAATTTTTAAGAAACAGATAATACAAAATTGACGGTAGACTTTTTCTTTTAGTTTAAAGAGCCGCTGGTGATTAATACGCAGGATTACTCACACAAGGGTGAGGATGTCATAGAGTAAATAAAACAAGCAAAAGACTTTACACACACATGTATTTTATTTTATTTTTTTATTTAATAAATTTATTCATTAAAAATAATTGTATGGAAAATTGGTCGATGGTATGAGAAATAAGATACGTAATTTAAGATGTCTGCAGATCTATAAATGGATTGACAAGTGCACTTGGATAGTTACTTGGCCTTATATTGAGATTAAAATGATGGTTCATAAAATCAAATGTCTTTTCATTTCGTATAAAATACAGCAAACACGACCCGAACAGACTGACTGTTTACCAGACGATCTTGCCACTTACTCGTGGTCGCGCATGCGGACACAGCTTTGACGTCCCCAAAATTTTGCTATTTTTGCCACGTTACTATGCGTATACCCATTGTTCAATTTTTAAGTTTTGTTTTTGTGTGTGTGTTTGCTAATGCGTTCTTTCTTGTACCTAATGATGCATTTAGATTGATTATAACATTTGCAGTTTCGAAGATATAAGCATTCGCGCACACCTCCAATAACGCCTTAATTTTTGCTTTTGCCTCCATTATGGAGGAACGTAATCCTACTTTAAAAAGAAATAAATTGAAAGTCGCTTAGAAAAACGAAACAATTTTACAGCCTCAATAGATGAAAAAGTCTTCTTGAATCTTCTGAGATTGCCTTTTTCAACTTGACAGTCCTGGTGGCGGCGTCTAAGTATTTTGGCAATGTAATAACCAGGACTGCGCTTTTAGTAGTTGCTTCCCAATGAACAAAATATTTTATAGTTTTGGCCTTTCATCTCATAGCTCGAACGATACAATGATATCTCTCTAAGATTACTACCTATGATTTTAGATAAACTGGTCTTCTGCGGAGGTATTCGTCTTAGAGAAGATAAGTGCCGATGACAGCGATGGTAGATTTGCTTAACCAATTCACCTTACTCAAATTTTCTGGAACCTGCTAAAAGAAAATACTGAATTAAAAATGTTATACATCGATATATTATATAGATAATAAGGAATTAATAACACAAATAAGTAAAATATAGTGTTAGAGGATAAAAATCATAGGGAAAAACTCATTATATACTTCATTTTCAGAAATACTATACCCAAACAGTGCTTTAAATGCAAATTTAGGTTTTACATGCGAAGGCAAAAAAAAAAAATCCTCATACTATAAAAGTTGTGATGAAGTTTCATTATTTATTAAAAAAATATCCATCCAATGAAGCCTGCTACTTTATTTTTCTCTTTAGTTTATCACTTTCTTTTATCACTTTCTTGTATAAAACAATTCCAATTTCACAAAGCAAATCAACCATTAACTGAACTTTCCTGCCAACTTTCTCTTCGACTTGAGTAAACTAAAAGTAGGATAAAAGAATTAAAACTTATTTAACATAATACACTCCTACTAAAAAAATAAGCAATAAACGCTAAAAGAAAATGCACGAATGTAAGAAGGGGAATTAAAACACAAGTTATATATGAGGTAAGGGTCCGTGACACTTAGCCGACGGGACACTTAACCGACACCAGTTAGCCGGCAAGACATTTAGCCGACACGGACAGTTAGCCGACAGGACATTTAGCCGACACGGACACTTAGCCGACACGGACAGTTAGCCGACAGGACATTTAGTCGACACGGAAAGTTAGCCGACAGGACAATAAAATGTTACAGAATCGCGCTTTTAATTTCATACAAATTTGAAAGCATTAAGAACACCCAGATTGGAAAATTAATATCAAGTAAACAAGAAAAATTATTAATGATGTGAAAGTGTTCAAAAGGACCCAATTGATTAAATGAAGAAGCTTTACGGATAATTTTTGAAGATCCCATATTAAAATGTAATTAAGTGACCGCCGTATTTAGGTAAAAAAAATTCTTTTTTCCTTTCGAAATTTAATTCATATTCCTTGACGAGAAATTTCAGCGCTTTTTAATTTGGCCAATATACACCAAACAACACGATAAATATCACACAATGCTAAATTAACACAATAATTATAACCACATATGAGATCTTTAAGAATCGAAAAATGAATTTTACTGATAATGAAAATATTACTTAAATATTGAATTTACGGATAAGTCGAGAAATTTCGTAATTCATAGTAAGATTAAATAATTAGTTCCTATGTGTGAGCTAAAACGTCACTGTCGGCTTAGTGTCTTGTTGACTAAATGTCTTGACAGTTAAATGTTCCGTAGCTAAATGTTCTGTCTTGGACAAATGTCCTGTCGGCTAACTGTCCGTGTCGGTTAAATGTCCTGTCGGCTAAGTGTCCGTGTCGGCTAAATGACCTGTCGGCTAAGTGTCCGTGTCGGCTAAATGACCTGTCGGCTAAGTGTCCGTGTCGGCTATGTGTCTGTGTCGGTTAAATGTCCTGTCGGCTAAGTGTCCATGTCGGCTAAATGTCCATGTAGGCTAAGTGTCCCTGTCGGCTAAATGTCTTGTCGGCTAAATGTCTTGTCGGCTAACTAGTGTCGGTTAAGTGTCCCGTCGGCTAAGTGGTTGTCGACTAAGTGTCCGCGACCGATGAGGTAGAGACTGTATCGCCGAACTCAAATAGGCAACCAAAATTAGCATAAAACGTCATCCCACAGTCACACCACAACGCCTTAAAAAGGGGCATGCCGGACTTACACGTTAGTTCTCAGGCAGAGATGATTCCATGTAATCCCAGATAGCCGAAGCGGAAAACATGAGAAGACACAATTTGCACGATGAAATGTGTTGGAGAGCTGTTGGGATGTTGCGAGGTGGGGCAAGACAATTCGCTGCTGCGAGAGAGTTGAATTTGCATTGTAGTATCATCAACAGGCTATGGAATCTTTACCAAAGGCATCAAAACCCTTGTAGAAGACACGTGTCTGGATGCCGGAGGATTACCACAACGGCAGACGATCGCTTTCTGCTGCTATGTGCAAGATGCCATAGATCCCC
This sequence comes from Stegodyphus mimosarum, assembly GCA_000611955.2. Classification (NCBI taxonomy): domain Eukaryota; kingdom Metazoa; phylum Arthropoda; class Arachnida; order Araneae; family Eresidae; genus Stegodyphus; species Stegodyphus mimosarum. The sequence continues at coordinate 8,247 of KK122144.1, read as the reverse complement.
AACAGCACAAAAGCTATCGTCGTATCTCTCTGCTATCGCAGGACGGCCCTTATCCTGTCAAAATGTGCCGCGTCGACTGCATGAAGGTGGACTGTACGTCCGATGACCTGTTATTAATGTTCCTTTGTCCCCATCGCATGTCAAAGCGTGGTTGAATTGGGCACGTGAATATCGCAGTTGGGCGCCAGAGCAGTAGGGTCGCGTACTCTTTACGGATAAGTCTCGATTTAACATCTAAAACGGTTCTCAAAAGTCAGTGATACGGCGAGAGACAGGGACACGCTATTGGGCACCAAACATTGTTGAAGGAGACCATTACGAGTGAACATAGTGGTGATTTACACTAGGGTACTTGGGTACGGGGACCTTACCCCTTGTGGAACATGTGACATTTCGAATTTTATGGATACAAGAACAATAGAGATGTAAATGTTAGGTTATTTACAATAGCATAATACATAAGATATAATTATAAGAGTTTTTATAATAAATTAAAAGACATATGATAATTAATATAAGGTTTAGTGATGAAGGTAATTCTAAGTATTTGCGTAAGTTTTGGTAACATGTGAACACACGCACCACCAAAAAGATAAGTAGAGTTCGAAAATGCTACAGGGAACCGTTCGAACTAGTGACTATAACCTGTAAAAAAGGTTAGTACGAAACCAACGGTGCTTTTACAAAGTGTGTAATTGGTATTACGAAGCAAAGTTGCGAATTTATAATAGAACATAAATACTAATATAATATCACGAGGTAGCATGAGATGCACAAAACAAGTTTTACATATGGTACACATTTAATACAGCAAGAGGTCTATTTAAATTTGAAAAATCATTATAATCGTTACTACAGATTTTTATTGCAGGGTTGTTTATAGTGCGCTGCCTTTCATGATATGTTTTGGCAAGACTGTAATAGTGTGTTTTTAGTTGGACGATTTTAAGCTCCTCGTGGATGCTGTTTTTGCGAATATACCACGGGGGGGAGGTTTGTGTTTGAGACCATTACAGAGGAGAAAGCTTGCTTTCATGGGCTGAGATAGCAACGAACGACTGCAGCGACCTCTACGTGATTCCTGGTGGTTCCGTCACACCCGTTCGATATCACACGATATTCTACACCTTCTTATGCGTCCTTTCTTGTATCACAACAATGGGTACCGATGCGATATTTATAGGCGATAACGCCCGCTCGCTTAGATCGCGAGTGGTGCTGAGTAATCTGGAGAGTGAAACAATTTCACATCTGCCGTGGCATGCTACGTCACTGGACGCGAATACTCTACAGTACGGGTTGGACACTTTAAAACGCCGCCAGGCACTCTCCACGAGCTCTGACATGCATTGCTGCAGGAATGGGAGCTACTGCCACAACAAGCGATCAAAGACACTATTGCCAGCTTTGTCTCATCGTTAGGCATGCATTTCAGCTAGTTGGCATCGTACCCGTTATTCGTGGGATGTTTCCAATGGATATTCTTCCGACCCATTTCGTCTTTCGCTATGTGATGGTCTTAATACATGTGCTTTTGCATGTCTTTGCTTTATCGTTTGCTATGCGGTCTAGATATACCATACCGACCTCTGGGATCAGTTACATGCATAGCCATTAAACAGTTTTTGTTTCATTTCGTATTTTGCCTTTGTTGATTATTTTTTGACCAGGAGTGAAGTATAGTAATAAAGTTCAAATTCTACAGCTAAAATGTATGTATAACATTCTTACACTGAAATTTCGATTAAATGATATTTCGATTATATTTATCTTTTTTATTTATATGCCTTTTCTGAGAGGTCTGTGAAAGGTGTTCGAACGGAGCTTCACTATAGACAACTAACTTAATTAATACACAGCAACGGGCAGCAGCTTTTATTTCCAGTTATAAACTGTATTAACTGTGGCGTAGCTAGAAATTTTGCAGCCCAACAGACGGTCCCTGAAATTATCGTCCCTCTTGGTATACAAACACATAATTACAAAAAATGTCAAAGAGATGTATAGGGAAATAAATTGAAAACTCTACGTGTATTCTTGAAGAAAAACTTTAATTCTAACATTTTAAAATATTCTTATTTATCTCTTCGGCTACCATATTTCAAAGAAAATGTCTATTTTGACCGCTATCGAATGCATTTTAATGATGTTTTTGCGTGACATCTGTACGTAAGGACAGAATAAAGGACTCTTTTCCCCCAAACGAATTATAAAACTGATTTAAAATGGATTCAGAAGAGATTTTTTTCGTAGCGTCTGTCTGTACGTATGTACATATGTATGCATCTCGCATAACTCAAAAACGAGCAGCCATTTGGGTACACACACACACACTCCCACTTTGTTACTCGGCTCCGTGAGGTCAGTTTTTTATTCGTATATGTTTGTAAATTGTGTATTTTTTGCTTTAAAAATGATTGAATTATGTTGTTCTTATCTCCCGATTAAGATTTTTATGCGTTTAGCTAATTTGAACGCAGTTGTTGTAGAATTATCAACGATTTAAAATTTGTTTCAGTGCGGCTAAGCCTAATTTTTATACCATACCAGCCATATTTATTTACATTTGAAACTTAGCAGAATAGTGAATTTGTTGCCAATCTAGAGAAACTAAGCTTCGCAATAACAAAGTAACGTCTGCTTTTATTATTGCGAATTAAATCATGCTTAATCCATTCTGGAATTATCATTTAAGTTATTAAATTATCCCTTATATTGACTCAGCATAGAGACCACAGCAAATTAAGTCAGTTTCTACGACTTCAGTGTCTTTTTGCCGAATGAGAACAAAAGTAAACGTTCAGTTTTGTGCACCGAAAAAATCTGCCTTCTTGCCCGCTCGCGAAATTGCTTGTTTTTGCGTAGAAACTGTAATTTTAATTGTAAAATTGCTTTTTTTAATCGTTTTAACTGTATTTGGTGTTTTATGTTTTTCTATATTCTTCAATTTCTAATATAGATATTTTGAGCTTTTATGTATTTTTGCCACGTAGCGAAGTGAGAAGTAAATTATTTGAACGAGAAATACATCTCTAATGAAATTCAAGGAAATAAGTTTAAATGAAAGGCAAGAAAAAGCGCGTATAATTTAATATTCTGTACAAGAAAGCCATGTGACGTACACATCAGGGTTTTTTTTTTTTCGCAAAACTAATTGAGAAACTCATTGAGAGTTCTCTTTGCTTGCTGTAGCTGTTATGTAGACAGTATAAAAAAAAATATTTCTTAACTGCAAAGTCTACATTTGTATTTAAAATGATTTTTATTTAAAAAAATCATTTGTAAGTAAAATCATTGCTTTTACCATTAGTAATGCTTAACAGCAAATGAAAGGAAAGTCTACACTAGTATCACAATATATATTTGAAATTTTGTTCTGAAGATCTCATTTTAGAATAAATTGCAAAAATTCAAGACAACGAACTTTCCACCTTCCTGTTTCATTTTCCATTGCAATAACGGAAATAAAACTCTGAAATACTTTCTTTTTTAACGAGCAGCTCTTCCTTATTAATGCCACCCTGATCAAAATTTAGTTGATATTCGTAATTTGCTTCAAAATTCTCGACAGAAAAAGAAAAGGTATAACAAAATTATACTATAGCTGCTGAAATCCTAAGGTTATTTCTTTAGAACTTCATGTAAAGATTAAGTCCTTCTTTATTTAATTCCTTATGACAATTTAGAATCTAATTATTTTTCACTTGCCTTGACGATACACCAGACTAGCGTCTATAAAACAATGTTTCACACAAAATATGCCGTTCCTAAAAATATGCCACACGCTGCGGACCGCCTCCCTCTCGCTACGCCACTGTGTAATAATCTACTCCAGTATACCATGTTTCAACACATTTTTTAAATGTTTTGCTTTCTTTCAAAATTATGCTCTGTATTTCCAGTTTAGTAACTACCTTTATAATTTTATTTCATATACGAGTCATACTTTTACAGAATTCATAATTTATCTTACTGTTTACATGCACTTAAAATTCATATTCGATGTATATGAACTGAATGCCGGTGTCAAATTGTTTCTTCACCTTTTTTAATATAAAAATTTAATTTCTTGTTGAAGCCCTATTTCACGGAAGAAGGGTTGCCAGAGTTTCAAGAAAGTTGAGGCTTCCATTTTCATCTCAGTTTTGAAGGACAGCAACCCGGGGTGTGGTCCAAGGGTCTCCCACCCCTTTCTCCTACCACAAACCACACGAGAGGACTTTGGGCTCGCCATACATTTAGAGTGCCCCCATGCCGCAAAGACACTACAGACATTTACAGACATCCATGCCTTCTCCGGGATTCGAACCCCGGTCCTTCGGGACAGTAGTCAGAGTCATTAACCACTATTCCTTCTGGGCGTTCTTGATAAATTTTCCAAAGTCCCTAAACTCATGGATTCTTAAATCCCAGTACACTCATAATCATTTAATTCATAGTACACTAGTATTTTTTTTGTGTTGTTCTCTAAACGATTTGACCCTTTGGACAGTCAGTATCATTAGTACAGTTATTTGTAATAGTTAATTCTAAATCATTAGTGCAGTTAATTGTAATATTCTGCTGCCAGTATTTATTCTGTTATGCTTTTGGTTTATATGCTCTTTTTTGTTATACCGAAACAAATGTTCCCATCTTAATTAGCGAACCTCAAACTGTAGAGAAATACTGTAATTCCATCATATCTTTAAAAGGCTATCTTAAAGAAATACTGGATGTGGGGTGTATGATGGGACTGTGCGATGTACTATTCGAAGTAAATTCTAGATTCTTCGGGAAGCTCCAGATGCTGCTCTCCTCGGTGGAATTCAAATTTTTTACTGCAAATTAAAAAAAAAGGGAGAAACAGTTCTACATCTCCCATTCTACGGGCTGATTGACGAAATTTAATTTCCATTTTTCATGTCTCGAAAGTGCGACTTAGAATATATATTAGATTTATATATACCTTTGTTCTTATGTAAGCATTTTGACACAAAATCCGACTTTTTTTTAAATGACATACCGATTTTGTTTTCAGATTTCGATTCTACGACTCAAATTATGCCTAAATATTAAAATTTGTAAAATTTGGTGAGAAATTTACAAGAACTAGAAATTTAAAATTTTGTCTTGATTCACTTTTTTTTTTCAGCTCGCGCCAAGAATTCGCCACTTGGCGAAATTCTTAATTTATAGTAACCTATTTTCCTTTCCATTTTTTCATTGTGCACGAGCGGAAAAAAAGCTGCATCGTTTATTCTTTCAAATAGTTTCAACAAAGCGCGTAAAGCACATGAGGCGTTATTATTGCTTATAACCAATATGCCAAATTTCAAAACGCGTCAATAAATAAATTCTTCGAAAATTTTGAATCGAAAAAAACTCTAATTTTTTGCAGGTATGCCTAGAAATACCTTTACTTTAAGGTGATAGCAAAAATTTCATAGGTTATAATTAAAGAAATTTGAAAAAATTATAAAAAATTACCAAAAAAGTGCAAATTTTAAAAGCAAATCAGACAATAGCTGCGAACTTTATTTGGATTGAACTTAGATTACGAACTGTGGAAAAAAGAATCAAGTAAGTTTAATAAAAAAAAGAGTTAATGTATACCAAATTCATTTAACACTGAAGAGCTAAAATTTCGAGAGTTAATTTTTAAAAAAATCCTCGAGCGATTTTTCCAAAATGTGGCACTTTGGCATCATTTGAGTCGTAGAATCGAAATACAGGGAAAAAAAATATGTCATTTCAGAAATAGTTTAATTTTGCCTCAGAATATCTGTATTAGAACCACGCTATATATAAATGTAATATATGTCTTAGTCGCCATGGAAAACGCAAGTTAAATTTCATCAGTAGGCCCAGTAGAACGGAAGGTATAGAACCTATCCCTCCTTTTGTTTTCGTTCAAGGTTTACATTGCTGGTGTTCCCCATACTTTTACCTATACTTGCATCACTGATGCTGAATATATTTCTTTATGGAACTGGGGTTCTTGCAATAAAAATAGCTATGGAATTAAGAGATTAATGTCGATTCATAAGTAACTTGAAAATCAAGTACCTAAAACTGCAAAACAAAGATTTCATCGACAGATCGGAAAAAAATGCCTGTAGACGTTCGCTGGGTAATTTGAAAGAAGAAGGCAAGTTTGAGTTATAAGAACTTCAGATAACTGAAACTCCAGTTACCAAGCAATCTAAACGCCATACAAAATTAAGCTTATTGCTGATCCATACATATACTTCATTTACTTTTCGACGAGCTTTAAAAGGCCTTTTACTTACTTCTACGAAGTGAAAGAAGTGTTGTAATCGCAAAAAATTTCGTCAATCAATATTTCAAAGAAAAAAAAAATCGATTTTTAATGCTCTCAAAGATGTTTTTTCGTGACATCTGTACGTACGAACAGAATAAAGAACTCCGTTTTCAAAAACCGATAGTAAAATGGATTCAAAAGAGATTTTTTTTTTCGTGACGTTCATACGTATCTCGCATAACTTAAAAACGAGTCGTAGATGGTTGTCGTAGAACATTGAAATTTTGTATATAGGTCTGGTATAACATATACTTGTGCATCGCCTTTTTTGGTTGCAAACGGCCTCAACAACCATATATGGCATGACTGGCTCTATGAGCTCAGTTATTTATTTTTATATTGTTAAATTGTGTATTTTTTGCTTTAATGCTTTTAGTGATGGAATAATATTGATTTTATGTTCCATTTAAGGGTTTTATGCCTTAATCTACACGCAATAGCTGTAGACTTATCAACAATTTGAAAGTGGTGCTACGCCTAACAAAGCCGCCATTTGTTTACATTTGAAACTCTTAGTAGAATAGCGAATTAAGTAAGTTCTTGCACCAACTGCAGTGTCTTTTTGGCCAGTGAGACCAAAAGTTAACTTTCAATTTTGTATCCTGAAAACTTTGTCTTCATGCTCGCTGGCGGAATCGCATGTTTTGGCGTCGAAACTCTAACTTTACTTGCAACAATTTTTTTTAACTGTTTTTAACTGTATTTGATGTTTTACAATTTTCAATCAAGAAATTCCTCCCCCCCTTGCGTCGAAGTTAGAACTGAGTTAATTGAATGAGAAATATACATCTAATGAAATTCGAGAAAAAAGTTTAAATTAAATTCAGCAAAAAAAAATGTGTATAATTTAATAGGCTCTACAAGAAAGTCTGCTGTAACATCTTAAGTTTTTTTTTTTTTTTTTTGGAGCAGAAGACATGAAAAACAAGAAATGCTCTAGCGGAGATTCGAACCACGAACTTCTCGAAGACGCGTCCAGCGTGCTGACCACTACACCACGAAGGCATGCGATGAAGGAGGCAGAAATGCTTTACATACTCCCTCTTTTAAAGGGCGTCTGGGGATTAGGGGACGCAATCGCCAAATCCCGGTGGTGGAGAATCATCACCCACCGCCTTTTTTTGTCCGGGCGCCACTGTAGAGTCATTTTGTAATTTTTTTGAAAGCAGGAGAGATGTGAAAAATGAGCAATACCGTTGCCGGGACTCGAACCACGGACCTCTCGAATACGCGTCGAGCGTGCTTGCCGTCACACCCCGAAGGTATGCGAAGAAGGCGGGAGAAATACCTTAAAATATATTAAGTCACTCGATGCATATTTGTTGTATGAAAACGCAATTCAGCTATTTGGATTTATCGAGTTTCCGGAGAGACTGTGTTTTTAGTTATCTGGTTATTTGGAGTTCTTATTTCCAAAATGAGCATAATATGAGTTTTCCCAGATCAGAGGTAAACATATAAGGTTCCTCCTTCAACCTCTTGACTCTTTTCGTGAGCATAAACTGTGAAACCTTATGTGGAGGACAGTGAGCAAATCTAGGCTATGTCCTTTAGTGTTGCAGAAACTACAAAGTCAGAAGGAGGGTTTAAAAGTGACCCTTTAATTCAAATATTTACAGCTCTTCCAATTGAGAGTAAGCCACTACTTGGGCTGAACTAAAATAATATGAAAATAAGGTGTGTTAACAAATTCAATTCCCTAACTTAAATTCTAAGTAGGACGGCGACGGAAGCTTAACTCTTAGTGAAATGCAATCATGCGAATTTCACTAGCAAACACTGGTAATTGCAAATTGTCTATGAAGGCGAACTTTCAGTAGACAGAGGAAATCTTTGCGCGCACAGCCTTACGCCGATAAATCCAAGGCTCTGTCTTTCCCCTCGCTCGAGAGTCGCATGGTGCTGGCACCAGGGTGCCTGGGCCGAAGGCCCTACCCCTCATC
>KK122142.1:189476-209492 GCA_000611955.2 Stegodyphus mimosarum | reverse complement strand
TACGGAGATTGTTGTTATTAAACCACGTGACCACTTTTCCCCTCTTCTTCTCTTGCGGAATGTCAAATAGACGATAGGAAGTAACTGTTGTACTAAAAAAAATTGCAAATGAAATAAAGGAATTAAATTTCGTATTAGCTAAAGTGTGAATTAAGATTTTTCATACTTTTCGAATAATATTCTTTAGAAGGTCTTCGGGTAAGGGGTTCGCACAAGCATTAAGAGCTCATTTCACATATTTGTTTTTATGGTTTATGCTGATTAAAAAAAAAAAAAAAAAAAAAGACTTAATAATTTTTTTAATTTGAAAAAGTTTTTGCATTCTTAATTCGGTATGATATTTGAAAGATGACATGAAAGCACTTCAGAAGAAGAGTTCAATAATTTGAATATAAGAATGAATTGTATGTAAACAGTGAATATGATCATATTCATAAAATAAAAGTATAATATTTTTCTGTCCGAAATGAAGTTTTACTTGACTGATCGCAGTTCATAATAGTAAAACTAATTGTATATTCTGGGAACAAATATAAATAACAGTTTATTTATGGGGGGAAAATCATCACATAGACATTGCTACAGAAAATTTGGGGAAAGTGCAGAATCGCCCACTGCTTGGTGCGTTTTTAAGATCGGTATCCATGTACACATCGATCTATTTTCGCTTAAAAAAAATCATATAATTGCACAATTTTGTCACTGCGCACTCTCTTGACTTTGCCCATGTACACATCGATCTATTTTCACTTAAAAAGTCAAAAGAAATCGACAAAAATCCAGTTCTTCTTACACTTGTAAAAAGCGCCAAACAAAACGCGCCAAAGAAGTGGGCGATTCTCCACTTTACCGAAAAATTTTTCATCATGTTTCGTAGAATTAATCATTTATTGCACAGTAGATAACACCTTAAATTAGAACTATGAGGCATAAGCAACATACTGTTAAAAAGAATTATATCTGCGATATTTGTAGTAAAAGTTGCACGACTAAATCTAGTCTTAAAATTCATTACCATACTCATTCCAAGAAGTCTTGTGTCTGCGATCTTTGCAGTATCCATTTTTGTCAAAGCAGTCAACTGAAAACTTAATTCATAAAATGGAAAAGCCTCACTGCTGCAATATTTGTAGTCGATATTTCAGAACTAAACACCATCTTAGCAGACATAATCTTGTTCACACAGAAGAAAAGCGTTATGCATGTGATGTGTGCTGTCGAAAATTCAGTGCAAAACATCATCTTGCTAGGCATTATTTTGCACACTTGGATAAAAAGCCTCTGGTTTGTAATGTATGTGGTCGAAATTTCAGAGCAAAACAGTACCTAGATAGGCACTGTCTCACTCACAGGGAGGAAAATTCTCGTTTGTGTAATGTATGTGGAAGGAGCTTCAATACAAAAAGCTCCCTTTCAAATCATTATCTCATTCATACAGGAGAAAAGCCTTTTGTGTGTGATATTTGCAACAAACAATTTAGGGAGAAGAGACTCCTTAAACGACATAATTTGACACATTCTAATGATAAGCCATATGTGTGTGACATTTGTGGTCGAAATTTTATAACGAGAAGAAGTCTTACCAATCACCGCCTTACACACACTGGGGAGAAACCCCATGCTTGTATTATTTGTAACAAACGTTTCAGATTAAAAGATTTTCTGAGACGGCATTATTTAACTCATACAAATGAGAAGCCTTATGAGTGTGATATATGTAATATGCATTTTAGCCAAAAAAATTATTTAGCTGCACATTACCTTACAATCAAGCATATTGGCAATCTCTTTCCTAATGGAAATCAGCATTTAGTACAAAGCATTAAACATTAGTTATGTTAAATGTGTACAGTATTTTCATATGCATACTTTTGTAAATCTTTATAGTGTTTTATAATGAAAATTTTATTTTATTGTTGTAATGGTGAATATTTTTATATAAAAAAAGTGAAGTGTGTATTTTGTTATAGGTGTTGTGTTTACTCAAAATGGTCTCATTAGTTTTGAAATAAGAAATTATTGAACATCAGTATTTGCAAACTATTTATTATTTTATTTATGCTGTGAAAATTGCTTGAATATCTTAGCAAATATTTTACTTAGTGTTCATATGTTAAAAATAAACAGAATAATGCAAATTGTAATTGAAGCCACCATCTGATAAGAACTGATGAGCATTTAAATCAACTTTTTTTTTCTCCTTTTGCATAAGAGTATTTTTAAAATTAAGAAATTTTTCTAAGGGTAGATATTTTTATACGCATATTGTTTAAAACATATGCAAGAACCAATCTAATAAGTAATTACAAATTATTGTTCAAAGACTATTTAATTGGATAAGTTAGTGATTCATGAATTCACATTATTTTACACTTTTACAATTTACTTAAATTATAAGGTGAATTAAAAAAATTGTAAGCAGCTTATCTTAAATCAGCAATTCTCAACTGGTGGTATGCAAGAGAAAAATAAGTGGTATCCAGAGAAGCAAAATATTTTTAACTATTAAATTGGCTCTAGTGTAGAATTGGGTGCCCCTTGTTTTTTGGCGAAAAATTTTGTTCAGTTTTGCCGATGAAACCCCATTTCTGGTTGCCATGAGAGTTTTAACATGGTTTTAGCTTCTTGATTTATTTAATTGAAAATAAATCGGTCTGCACATGGACAAAGTCAAAATGAGCAATGACTAATTTGTGCAATTCTCTGATGTTTTTTTTAAGTGAAAACAGGTCGATGTGTACATGGACACGGAGTTTGTGAAATTCTTTGACTTCTTGTTTTGGTTTTGTGTAGCGGCCATCTTGAAATTGTGTCTTATTGGCGCCGATCTTGGCATCAAAACAGAATTGCCAAAAAACAAGGGGCACCCAATTGTAAACTTTTACATTAAATTCAAAAATCTCCTGAAGGAAAAGCACAATTGATAGAAATTTTCTGTGACTATAGATAAATCTAATTGCGTGACTTCTATCCATGTCCTGTATGTGTTTTAAATAATTACAGACCCATGCTAGCCATGACAATATGTGTTACATTAACATTAATTGAATTATTTAAATTACTATACATCATTCCTAATATTTTACAGTTTTCAAATTCTGTGTTGTAGTAGGATATGGTTTACTTCTTATACACAATATTATGAAAAATTGTGCTTTGAGGGAGTGCCTACAGAAATGTAATGTTATCATAAGTGATTCACTGGATTTCCAAACACTGTATTTTAAAAATATTACACATACAATAATAACTGATGTGCTAAATAAACCTTAATTTCACCAATTTTTTTTCACACAATACTAGTGTTCTGTGTATGCCCCATGGTTTATTAGAGGTGGACAGATCAGAGCCATTTGCTCATCAGACTGAATCAGTTCTTTTTATGACACACTATTCATTAACAATACTTTGATGAATAAGATCAGGAATGAGTGCAACAATAGAGCAAAGAGCAGAAAGAATTGAATCAGCAGTGAAATAGGGAAAATCAATTTAATGAAAATGCTAATTCCTGAACTGATTTATTTACATTGTTATTTTGAGGTACTGTTAAACTTCCTTTCTACATTCCAGAATGTATTTCTACATTCTGGAATAAAAAATGTCCAGAAAGCTGGGATATGATAAAAATTAAACTCACATTTAACATGGAAGAAGAAACATTCCTTTCTGCACTGATATGGATATGAACTTTCTTGGCATGCTTCTAACAAAAGCTCTCAGTGAATGAACTCTAAAGGAATTACATCTCCATTTTGTCAGACCACCATTTGCTTGCTGAATGAAGTAAATCAACTTGTGAATGAATAACCCATTTCTCTTGATCACACAACACATCAAAGTATAATTTAATTTGTTTGTACATTTTGAAGCATTCTCCTGTCGGTGATTATTACAGTAGTAGTGATGCATTCTCTGAACTATATCAACATCTTTGGCAGTGGGGGTGTATGCAAAAATGCATTTATTAACGTAAGCCTGAAGTAAAGTCATAGATCAGGAAATTTCGGGAGCAGCATTGCAAAACTCTACTATCAGTGGAAAGGAAGTCTCCTGTCAGGGATTATCACAGTAGCAGTGATGCATTCTTGGAACTGTATCAGCATCTTTGGCAGGGGGGTACATACAAAAATGTAGTCATTAAAGTAGCCCCAAAGAAAAGTCACGTGGCCTTACATCAGGAAATTTGAGCAACCATGCTGCAAAACATAGAGACTGAACTCCAGTATTAGTGTGATGTAGGTCATGTGACCAATGTATGTGCACAGAGCATTTTTATTATGTGAGGGAAATTCGATGACTTTCTGGTTCTTTTCATGCATCATTATTTTACGCATCATGTATATAGTCTCAACAATTTTACAAACTGACCACTTATAAAAATAAATCTTTGTAACTTTCCTCACAGATGTCTCAAGCATTAGTTATAGTTTGCAACCCCTCAAACAGAATTTAACTGATTTTAACATTTAGCTGATTAACCCTCTGTATTGACTATTATTCATAGTGTATAGCAGAAGTATCGACTTATTTATCTCCTTTGAAATGCCTGCATTTTCACAAATTTAATATCATTTATAATTGCGTGAATATATTTTCTGTAATAATATTTAAAAGCTTTTCTAATATCCTGGTCAAAAGGCTGAATGTAAGAAGGTGTACTTTCAGGAAGAGATATTAATGTTTTTCAGAAAGAGATAAAAGTTTGTGTGCTGCACAGTTATCAAATTAGTAAAGTTATTTTTCCATTTTTCATTTTGTTGTTTGTAATAAGAAAAAATACTACAAGTTCTTATGGTAAGTTAGAGGTAAATTCTTGACTTCTTTCAAACATCAAATTTTTCTGCTTTTTTTCAGTAACCAGTGCTGTGTATATTGCACATTAATGATGCAATAGTCCCTTTCTTCAGTTTTTTAAATCAGATGTAGTTTTCTGTTTAGCTAGACATGTGTGCTAAGGTGATGCTCTGTAATGCAATCTAGGTTCGTCTGTATTATAAATTTTGTGTCGTTTGGATTCATTTAGCAGCCCAAGTAAAATTCCTTTTATTTTTAACTAGCTGCATGATGATATATTTCTTTCTTCTTATCATGCAGTTTATGATATACAATGTTTTATTTCTCTTTCTCGAATTTGTAAACAACCTGTCTGTTGATAAAAAATTTTCTCCTAGCATTTAGTGAAAAAGATTTCTCATTTTAATTTTATAGCTTGAAAGTATTCTAGAAAATCACTTTGATCATCTCTCAATTTGCCATTTTTTTTTTCACTTTTTTTTTTTTCTTGGGATATTTACTTTTTTTCATTAGTTCTTCATTAATTATAATTTCTTGTTCAAGTAAACTGCACAGTGCTGTTTGAGAAATTTCCAGTTTAAATGTTGTTTTTCTCTAGCTGCAGTTACCAAGAACATCAAAATCCTTTAACAGTTTATCCTTTTCTTCTTAAGTCTTTTTAATATATTATAAGTTAAGCACACGTCAAATCTAAAAAGTGCTTCTTCCAATGATTTATGATTTCAAAACTTACATTTCTAGCCAGCAGAAAGATTGCCCTTTGTCCATATAGGTCTATCACTTCAAGTATGACCAATGCTTTATTTGTTCATTGTTCAGCTTAGGGTTATCTCTTCCCTTCAATCCAAAAATTGTTAACATACAGGAATACTAAGAAGCATTTTATGAAAATTTTAAGAATTCTTTATGAACATAATATATTTATCCCAAAGGAAGGATTTTGAATATGGAAACCATAAAGATGGGATACTGAAGCTACATTTCCATCTCCTATCAGCTGGTATTTGAGAAGGAGCATACAGTGGTCTAGAGAATGGTTTTGTTAACCTTAAGATAAGGAAAGTCTGCTCCTCTGAGACCAGTACGAAAAAAGACCTCTGAAAACAGGGTCTTACAGCTGTAGGAACCAGGGAATAGGAAAATTTCAGTCTAGCCTCTTTTATTGAAATAATACGTGAACTACAAAGCCACGGTCTACAATGCACTAAATGCATGAACTACAAAATGGTTTTGTAGGTACAAGTAGGCTATTCTAGTATCAAAGAACCCTGCTTCTATCTAATTTGAGTTTTTTATAAGTGAAAATGAGTTTAGTAAATGGCAGTTTTTCTATTCATTGGTATGTATTAATTTTGGTTCCTATAAATTTGAAAGTAATAAGCGACATGAGTATAATAAGCAATGGGTACTGTATTGGAAATCCATATTACAGTTTGCCTTACAGCCGAATGAAATCCTTTTTATGCTAAAGGAATGTTTTACTTCCTAAGCAGCTCTATTTAGTACAGTGGTTAGTGATACTCGCTGCCATACTGTGTTGGGTTGGAGTTCAATCTCAGAGAAAGCATAAGTGTATAGTGTCTGTACGGCAAGTGGCACTTAAAATGTTTGCAAATTGAATGTACTGTTGAGAGTTTGATGATAGGAAAAAAGGGATGGGGGGACCCTCAGATCCATTCCCCATCGAAGCTTAGATGAAGTTATACAGGCAGTATGGTAGAATATTTGTTTGAAATTAGTTACCTGTGCTATTAAGCCCCGTTCACATGCAACGCTCCTTCGCACAGCTGTCGTTAGCAAGAGGAGAAAAAGAAAACAGGAAGGAGTTTTATTTTTAGGACCCATTCAGAAGATTGACGTCTTCCTTCCCTTTACACATACGCCACTGTGCGAATTGTTTGATTTCTAATACTGTTTACACATTTTTAACGTTGTTTGTGTTGTTAATTTCGTAATCGGTACTTCCGCAATTGGTACCAGAACTTTCGTAATGGATCCTGAAAAATTCGTGCATTATAATTTTTATTATTATTTCGTAGGCTTTTATTTAGCTCACTCTTGGTGCTTGTCGCTATGATTAAAAGATGGTTATTGATTTTTAAATTGTTTCCCGATAAGAATTGAATTCAAACTTTACACATATATTGCTTTTGGATGTGGAATCACGATTTTGATTTTTAGAGAATTAGATTTTTTTTCACGTTTTTCTTCTTTAAAGTTGAAACGATTTTTTGGAAATATTTGCGTTAAATAAACTGAGAATCTCAGAACATTACTCTTTGTACCATAAGACACAGTGGGAAAAAAATTAAGTAAAAATTTTAACGTAGTTTTTTTTTTGTTTGTTTGTTTTTGGAGAATTTTTGAAAATTGCTCATATTTTTAGACTTTTTGACACCTATTAATTTTAAAATTGCATATCTAAAAATATATCGGTTACAAACTTCCGAAATTTTACAGGTTATAAAATAAACTTTTCGCATTTATAAAAATTATAAATAAAATTAAATGGATGATTTTTTACTTTTTTAAAAGATATGCAATGAAGCAGAATGGGAAATACTGGTTTTTCTTGGGAATCATTACGAAACATCAGTTTAAAGTAATAATCTCATTGCACCACACGATTTTCATGACATTATTTACACTATATAATTTGTTATTATTGCGAGGTGTTAGTTCAGCGTGAGATCGGAGTTATTTCCCAGTTAGCTTTCTCTTAAGATGCTTGCACTGTGCTGTGTTTAACATTCTTAGTAATTTGAAGCGTAAATACTGAGTATACTTTGTGATATTCTAAACACTTGTACGAGTATTTCTGTGGAAACTTTCAAGTGTTTAGGTTGATAAAATAAATTTAATGAAACTATTATCGGACCTGTGTGCAATGACAATCATTTATGAACTATTATCAATCTATTACAAACCTGTACACATGCAACAATATTATAATTAATTCATGTATTAAAATTGTTTTGAACGTGTTTCATAAAACAAAAACAGATAAAGAAAAATTCTACTTGCGTTTTATGATTTTTTTTGCAATCTTTCTGGCCAAATAAGGTTTTAAAGAAAGGCTTGTAATTTATATTTATATTAACCAAATGTATAAATAGCACTAGGCTTTATTTACATATATTTATGTACTGAAATTCAGTAATAAAATATTTAGTAAGTTTGAAATGATTTAATGACTATTTAGACAGTTTGTATTCTTTAAACTGCGTTTTCTCAGTTTTAAATTTTTCTATAAATCCTTTAAGTCCTAAAACATATACAGGTATGGACTAAATTATTTGATATTTTTACTGCTTATTTAAAATTATATACTTTATAGAAACAAGGATGGGTTTTGCAAAATACTGAAAAGAAAAATTATTTGAAATGAAAATGTGATGGAGATCATATTTGTTTTAAAGATTTTACATGGAAATGTTACAACATGGAAATGTGTTTTCGCTTTTTTTCTCAGAAACTAATGCATTAATTGCAAAATCAATCCTTGAAGTTATTAAGAATAATAAATACAATGAAAAAATCTGGGGGGAAAACTGAAAATTGTAGGAGAAGAAAAACATTTTAATTGTTAAATTTTTATTAAAATCATTTTGTAGTACAAAAAAACTTTTAATAATATTGTAAAAAGTAGATGAAAGTTCCTTAATAAAAAAAAATCCTTCAAAAGGTAACGAGCCCCTTATCGCGTTGAAGCCGATATGCGCGTCTGAGCCCCTTAACTTTAGTTTTAATTTCAATGATATTTCTGAAATATCCAGCATCGGATAACCTTGTCTGTACTTGTTTATAAATATCCGTATCTTGTACAGTTCCATCTATTTTGGGAGGAATGCTATCACATCCACAGACATCTATCAACACAACTGTTTCGCTGACAGTCCAGGGAGCAGTCAATTGCATGTCAGTCATGTTGCTTACTAAAATTAAGTGAACCGCGCAATCTCGCAGTGCAGTATCAGAAATCTCCCCATTTGCCCTGCCCCAGAGAGGTAGGGGCATTCTAGCAAATTCTACCTCCAATCCTGAGAAGCAGTTAATGCTTGTTCGCCATGTGAATGGGACACGTTGGAAGAACCGGTTTTCTCTGCCAGTCGAATCTGCTCTTGTGAATGGGGCTTTAGAGATTAAGAATTCTGCCTCCTGTTAGAGATTTAAAAAAAAAGTAGTTACAAATTTGTATAGCTTTGTAAAATTAATATTTAATATTAACTATAAAATTAATATTGTGATTTTTAACCTACAGTGAAACAGAAAAGCAAATTCTAAAAATCAGTGTTAGTAATCTGACTCAGTTCCCTTTTCCTGCCTTGAAAACAACCAAACATTTAAGCTGAATAAAACTGTCTTTACTATAAACGAAATTTAAAATATTTATTTTCAGCTAAAATGCATGCTTTTATGTATACAGCAAGATGCTCAGCAAGGTATATTTTTCAGCAGTTTTATGTTTGCACCATTATGTGTGACTTTCATCTTTACCTACACTTTATTTAACTTTGGTATATCATAACTGAGTGCATTCAGGTTAAGTATTTTAGAGACCTGTAGTTTCTAGTAGTCGCCAATGAAGAAAGTGGGACTAAATTTGTTTTTAGCCCAAAGGGCCCAGATGCACTATTAATTTCATTTTGCCATTTTGTGCTGAAAACTTTAAAAGGCTGTACTTTTCAAATTGTTGCCACCAAATAGTATCGACCTGTGTTATATTTAAAGAAATTAAATAATGTAGAATTTGCATAAACGTATGTGTGTTTCTCACTTTGTGATAAAACAGTGGCACATGGAGCCATCAAATTTTGAATAATGTAATCCTCCATCCGAATATGGGCATCTAGAAGCCCTAATTTAGAATTTCTTTTATTATCTATTTCATATTTTGTAAAACTTAAATGAAGTTTTGATTAACAAACTCCACAATTTCGAAGCAAGCAACGGCAACACTGTACGAAAAAAAAAAATTTATCTCCAGTGTGCAATACTGTACGGAAATTCTAAAGATGTGCTCTTTTAAAATTATTTTATGATATTGCTGTTGAATTGAATTATATGGCTTAAGTGTGAAGAACATGATACTTAATAAATAAAGGTAACGCACAAAACATTAAAAAACCCTTTTGGGCGTAATATAAAATCTGAATTTTTTTTAATTACTGCTGGTGAGAATGATATTTTAATCCATGTTCTATCAGTTGAAATCATATACTAGTGAATTGCAGTAATGGAAAATTGTCTAAAAATGCAGTTGTGTTTGTATTATTTTTTTATCATTTAAATTCTAAAAATGGAAGAAAAAAGTGCCTTCTTGTTTTAATAATGGAGAAAGCACACCATTTAAAGTTCTATGGATTGTGTATTAAGGACAATATTTTTTCAATACATTACTTTGTATATCTGTTTATTAGCTTTTATAGTTAATCTTATCCAACCAAGTGTTATTGGTTTCACAAATTGTGCCCAATATAGTGGACTTGTGTTTTCATAAACCTTCAATTAATGAATAGGACACTTTTATAGACTGTTGCATTGATTCTTAAAATTTCTAAGGTTATAGTAAGGGGATTTAAATATTGTTACATTAAAATTTCTCAGGATACATTAAGGAGACTTAAATTTTGTTCCATTAACTGTATTGAAACTTAATGCTGTAATATAGTTATCCTTTTTACATGAAACATTGGTGAACTATCATGCTTAGTAAAGGTCTCTCTTATTCAGTATAGATTAAGACCTGTGATACATATAATGTATATTTATTGCATAATTTTTTTTATGAATTCAAATTCATCAGTCCTTATGACGTCCGAAAAGAAACATAGCTCAAATTACAAAACATTTAACAAGACATAATCAAAGTATGGCTACTACTGTTGATTTTAAAGATTTAATGCTTACTGAAAGGAGGAATAATATGGTGCAAACTTGGCTCTTTCAAAATTTGCTGAATTGTCTAAAAATTAATCTCTTTGCCTAATTAATGTTTTATACACTGTAATGAGAATTTAAAAATATATGTTCTATCTCACCATGGCTAACCAGCATGTGAATAGTATCATATATTGCCTGCGTCCAACAGTCTATGAATTATATTTATCGTAGTTCCTGTATTCAAGATAGTAGCAATTGAACATATTTAGTTCAACTACCTATGCATTTTGATTAAAATTCATCAAAAATAAAGATAATTTTGTAATATATTTCTTTAATAAATGCAGTCATCATTTATTGGATCAGGATAAAATTAAGCCATAGCTAAGCAGTAAAAGATATAGAACAGTGTGAAGATAAAATGTATTTTCAAACTTATATTTTTTAGTTTTAATTGCAATGAAATATAAACATCATCTACCAAATAAAATAATTTGATTTCAAATCTTAATGCATTAAATTGTTTACTTGAAAGATATTGGTTCCATAGAAGAATTAAAAACTATCTGTTAAACTGTTATTTAGAGATAATTTTAGTTATTCCTTTAGAATAGTTTCTAAGACAACTCCCATATGCAATCAGTTGTGTAATGCAGCATTTCTCTTTTATAAATTATAATGTTCAGTGGACCATCTTACTTTTGTCCCTTTGAAAGAATTCTTTTTTTTTTTTTTCCTTCTGTATATATGTTAGTTTGTTATTTTCAAAATCACGATGGAAAGGATCAAGAACCCAGAAAAATTCGTTATATTTACAACTTAGAAAATAAGTTTCAAATTGTGACTTCAGAGTTTTGAGATGCAAACATATGTCATTTATAAATCGTTTTCAATAATAATATAATTTTCTATTAGAAAAGACTAAGATTGGAAATGGTGAAAAAATATCTGTTTTACACAACTAACCTATAAATGAAATTTCCTTTAAAGTTGTTTAATTTCTCAAGGGCATTTAGAACAGTCATGAATTTGCCTTGTAGATAGTTTGAATTCATTTAGTTTTGAGAAAGATGCCACAGTACTTAGCCGCATCTGATGTAAAAATCTTACTAATTTCGTTTTTCAAATAAGAGGACATTTTTGTAAATTTAGGAGGATCATAAGGATGGGCTTCAAAGACCAAAGTTTGAAAAATGATAGTGTAATAATGCCATAGCATTTTCTATGCAGTTTTACTAGAAACGAACAAAACTTTGGTACTCTTCAAGATACTACTTTGACGTATGATTTTCTCCAAACAGCATACAGTTTTATTGACAAGGCATTCATGGGCAATGAGGAGAATTGTCTTCATTAAGAATTTTTTTAAGATACACTGATTTGTATTCAAATTACACGTGGGAACAATCACATGCAGTATTCATTACCCAAGAATTGATCTCCAGAACAATCTGTCAGTGTTCTGTAGTTTTAAGCTCATAACTGCTGATCAGCATGTAGTAAAAGAAACGTCACTTGGAACATATGCCAGTGTTCATCACTGGGGAATAATACTTAAAATAAATATCTATAAAACAATTTTGAATAGTGTTTCTGTCAGGGTTCGTACACATTTCTGCACACGGAAATTAAGGACTTTTAAGGACCATTAATGAAAAAAAAATAAGGACCTATGAGCAAATGGGAGCTGAATAAATTCAATTAAAAATATTGTATATGCCTGAACTTCGTTTTTGTAATACCATCCTAAAAAGAAAGTAGATCCCTAAGTAGGATGAATTATTATTAAACATGAATTAATTAACAAAATTCTTATAAGCTTGAAAATAAAATCAGCTTTATAAAAAGTATCAAGAGCACTAAATATTTTACATTTATAATAATGGACATATTTGAAAGAAGAGAAGTGACATTTTATTTATGTTTTTCTAACAGCTTTGTGTTGATTTTCTGTTTTTTTAATGTTTCATTTTTGTCACATACTTGCTCAGTCTAAAGGTTTAGTAAATAGCAAGTAGATTTTATGTCAAGCGGCATAGACTAAAATGAGAAGTAAGATCATAATCAGCATGATTCATAATAAAAGATCGCCCTGTCACCACTGTTGCTTACCTAGAGAGAGACCTGTTGATTAGAACAAACCTAAAAGGCCTGATGCAGACACGGTCGGCAAGATTTGAAAGTTAGTTGAGCTCTGTCTGTTGCAGTTAGTGTCGTAGCTTCGTGTAGATCCAATAAGCCACTAAAGCACCACAGGTGATAAGTTTTTTTGTATTGTTTTATGTCTCACTAGATGCAAAGGATAGGTTTTACATGAATTTTTGTGTTTTATCTTGTGACCATGGTAGGGATTAATGAAAGGCAATAACTCATTTTAATATGCAGAGCTAATTTTTAAGGGGACGCAGTTAGTAATAAATAATTAAATTAGATAGTTAGATAACCTTAGTCATTATGGATTTGCATTGCCAATATGAAATTTTATTTATTTTTTAACAATATTTGTTAAAAATATAAAACAATATTTGCCAATATGAAATTTTATTTATTTTTTTAACAATATTTGTTAAAAAAGCCGTATTAAAATCGCAAATACATGTAATTTATGGCATTGATTCTTAAACGATATCAGGATAATTACGCATTAAAAACTACAAAACATTTATGTTTTGTTTAAAACTCAACAAAATACTTATGCGTCTTTTTAATTTGAAGCCTTCCCAGACATTTTGGCTAATTTAAATCGATTTCCTTCTCTTTAAGTATCTTTTCTAACAATCAGAAATTTGTCTCAATGTGCAAACCAGTGTTCTCACTAGTTTCTGCGTGCTTTATCTCCTAACTTGTCAACCTCTCTACAATATAGCTATGAGGGTTTACTTGATCTGCTAAAAGTTAAATAGTCTAAAACCTCCCGACAGACGTGAAGCAAATTACCGCTATGTCTGAAAGTAACTACAGTGTCAGACAAAGGTTTTAATAAGCCTCTTACTTAAAAAGAACTTAGAACATAAAGCCGTGTTCTGATGCTAAAAAAATCAATTACAGCTCGTGGTGATGTAATTAAACAAGAACAGTCAAATTCAAACTAAAAATGTGGACTAGTGGTCAAAGACTATACAATTTAATTTTAATTTAAGCTGGCTCAGTAACTCTATCATAGGAGGAAACAGCAATGAGAAATTATAGTAAAGGCTAAAATCATAAACAACTGGGTAATTTATATAATAATAACTGTACATATCTTTGAAGAATAATTTTCTTTATGTATTCAGTTTCTTTCTTCGATGCATTTCCTTTTCATTTTAGAATTAATTTTAATTAAGGATTTCTGTTAGTCTAAAAAAAACTAACTGCATTTAGAATGTATAGAAAAAGCTGCTAATTTTATTTCTTTAGCAATATCAAAATTCAGAAGAAATATGAAATATATATGGCAAGGGCTGATTATAGAGCTGATGTGGCAGAATTTTTAGAATTTAGTGACAAACTGAGCAACAAAATCTAGAATTTTTTTTATTTTAGAATTTAGAGAAGGCACTGGAAGCAGAATTTAGAAAGGCACTAGACAGCAGAATTTAGGATTCACAGAGATTGCATCAGGTGGGAAAATGCCTAGTGCCAGCTCTGTATGATGCATTAAGGCATATTATGAGAATCTTTTAAATCGACAGTTTTCAATTTCTTTACTAATAAAAAATGCATTTCTATAATGCCTGTCCATGTGATAAGATTAGAAGCATTTTAGAAATTTTCTATGCTTGTGCCCAGTGAAAAGTAGAGAAAATAAAGGGAAGATAAACGTGTTAAGAAAAAGATTCTAGTATCAAAAATAAAACATTCAAATATTATGTTTTCATTTTTCTTCCAGACTTTCCCCAAAAAGTATAAAATTCATCACAGACTTTCTGTAAAATATATTCATTATGTGTTAATACAATGGAGACATTTTTCATTTTGTCACATATTACTGAAATCTTCTAGAATCGTGGGTCTATAAATCTTGCCTTCTAAACTTTCCAAGCTGTAGTGTCTCAAATCCTAAAGAAAAATTATCCCTACCAATCCTGTAATAGCCAAAAGCCAGAAATATTTAGAAAAAAAAAGAAGAAAAGAAAAGTGTAAAATTAATTTTATAGAGAAAACTGATGCATATTTTGAGACAATTACATGGGAAAAACTTACTATGAAAAAATTAAAAAGAAGACATTTTTAATTAATTACATAGCTAATTTCGCTTTTAGTAAGAACTGTTTCGTAAACTGTGTTTTATAGCATTATACCTTGTTTATTTCACAGATTCAGAATATTGTATAATGGAACTTTATACCATATTTTATTTTAATGTTATTTTTTAAATGTAATTTCAATATTTTACCATTATTTTAATGAAATTTATTAATGTTACAATGTATTAAAAAAATCGTCGAAAAATTCCCAGATCTCAGGATTAAAAATTTTCTATAAGAACTGATCTTAAAATCGCCAAAATGTTGATAAGTCGCCAAATTTAGAACGTTAAATAAAAAAATTCACATCACCAAAAGAGAAAAGTTGTTTATGAGCTCTTCAGTAGAAAAAATGAATTTCGAAATGCCTATGTTTCACTTCTTGCTTAAAACCTTGAGTATCCTACTATTTATATTAGATATAAGAACAAGTTATAATACATGAACCTATTCACCCATCCAAAAGATAACCATATATGTCGGTGAATCACCAAAAATATTCCTCCAAAATGCTAATTCACACTCAAAATGGCAGTCGTAAAAACAGACAGGAATATCAGATTATTAAAATTAAGGACCTCCTGCCGATTTTGGCCGAAATTAAGGACTTTTAAGGACCAAAAATCGATTCCAAAAAGCCTAAGGACTTTTAAGGACTGTACGAACCCTGCATATATTGTGGCTTTTTTTGATGCCCAGATCCAGTAACATTAAAAATATTTTACTTCATACAGTCCCAAACATTAATATTTTTTTCAAAATACGAGGAAAAAGTAGAACTTAAAACCGTACGAACCCTGTCTGTAATAAGCAAATTATTTAGAATTCAGTACTGAATTTTAATAAACGTTTTTGGTACATATGTATCAGTACAACCACCTTAGTAGAAACTGCCAAATTGTCAAGTGATACCAAACACTGATAATCATGCACATAACAGTTCCTTAGTTTTAAGTAGCAATGTCCCCATTTCTGCATGTGCACTTTTGTTGTATTCCAAGTTCCAATAAGTGTTAATTTTTGTCTTAAAATCAGTTTTAAAATATCCACATGCAGTGGAAGAAATTGCTGTAAAATTTCTGCAGGAATACCATATTTTGCTGCAAAATCACTACAAGAAGCAATCGTTTTAAATTTATTGTTAAGACTATCTTTATTTGATCTGAATAATCCAGGTGTTTATCAGGAAAATTTTCCTGATAAATGATTTTCCTTCAGGTATTGAAAAAATACAAAATTTTGACAGCAAAGCTGCTATGAGAACAGTTGGGAGTTTTAGTTTGAAAGCAGATGTTGCATTGGCTAGTTGACTGATGAATTTTGTTTTCCAAATCAAATTTTTGTTTAGGTCATTTAGACGGGCTAAAAGTATTAAGTCACACTTGAAACATGGTTTCTTCAACATCCTGATTTGCTAGTCTTTTTCTTCAAGGAATGGTAATATTTCAAATCAGAAAACCTTCTCAAAGCCTCTACACGGCTCAACCACGATATTTCAGAGTAATATATGAGATCACTATGTGGTGTATCTGTGTGTTGTAGGATTTTCTTAAATTGTCTGTGGTTGAAACTATGTGAGCGAATAAAATTGATTGTATCAGTACCTTCATTAGACAATCAAATGCTAGTTCTTTTGCACACAATTGCTCTTGGTGGTATAATACAATGATACTCATGCAAATCTTTACCTCAATCATCCAATTGTTTCTCAGTAGATTCACCATGCCATTCCGAATTCCAGTCATGGCTGGAGGTCCATCAGCAGTGATACTAACAAGTTTGTTAGTATCAAAATTATGTGCAGAACACAAATTTGAAATAAAGGATAAAATATCAGCTCCAATTGTTCACCCCTTCACTGAACTCATTCCAAGAAGTTCTTCAGTTACTTCAAAATTTTCAGAAATTCCTCTAACAAAGAAAAGCAGCTGAGCTGAAAAGTACTTAAATTTGGCGGTAGCAATCTGTAATTGTTCATTAACATCATCAGACAAATTTTCAGTTCTTCTTTAAATTGTCATTCTGCTGAGACTCACATTTTAAAATTTCTTTGTCGCTTCAGGGCATATTTTCTTGAATGCCGACAGATTAAAAGCATCTAAGGTATATACTATTCCTATATCAAATGGTAATTTTTGTATAAAAGTTTTAATGGGAATTATATTTAATACCAGTTGACAAGTATAATAATTATTTTATTTATCGAGAATTCACAGTTTCCATTATTAGGAAAGGTAACTATGAATTTTTCATTAATAAAAAATTGATTGTTTTGATTTTTATATAATTTTTCCGATGTCTGAATACTAATTTTTTCAGCTACTAATAAAAATATAACGTGGATTTCCAGGTTTCCCTCCCAGAAATATTATGTTAAAAAATAATATAGAACTCTTATCTTACATATGAACGTATATACACTCACATTTGTGAAAATTGCAACACCAAGAAGGAATCATCATAATTGAATGCAATTTAATACACAGTTGAGTGGTAGTGGTACAAATAAATGATTAAATGTTCAAAGCAAACAAACAAGAACAAGAGATCAGAATCAGTATTTTGTGTGGCCACCACGCGCCGCAATAAGTGCTGCTACACGACGTGGCATGGAGTCAAACAAAGTTTGAATGTCTGACTGAGGAAGAGCATTCCATATCGTTTGTACGCGTACCCAAAGTTCGTCTGCAGACGCAACAGGACGAGGATCACGAGCAAGACGCCGACCAATGACATCCCACACATGTTCAATTGGCGACATATCCGGGGAACACGCAGGCCAAGGAAGAAGCTGTACCTGCTGCGCTGCAAAGAAGGATTTAACAATCCGAGCAGTATGAGGGCGGGCATTGTCCTGTTGAAATACAGCGCCTGGCAAGCTTTGAAGGAAGGGAACAGCTTCGGGCTGTAGAACTTCACGGATATACCGGTTGCTGTTCAGATTGCCCACAATTCGTAGCAATTGAGATCGTCTATGATATGCTATGGCGCCCCAGACCATAACTCCGGGTGTTCGTCCACTGTGGCGTTCGATAATGCACTCCGGAAGGTGGCGTTCACCGGCATAGCGTCTGACACGAATGCGGCCATCATGGTACCACAAATTAAAGCGGGATTCGTCAGAAAACACGACATGCTGCCAATCAGCACGCCAGTCTCTATGCTGATTGGCCCATTGTAGCCGCAGGCGGCGATGGTCGTGCGTTAGGGGGATCCTGTATAAAGGAGTCCGTGCGCGCAGTCCACACTGCAGCAGACGTCTACGAATTGATGAAGCACACAATGAAACACCTGTAGCTATTGACCACAGTGCTGCCAATTGTCTAGAGGAAGCTGTACGGTCCGTCCGCGCCATGCGGACCAGGTGTCTATCATCGCGAGCTGACGTCACATTTCGGGGTCCACTCCCGGATTTCCGAGTTGTCCGACACTCGTCCGTCCACTGCTTCCAAACGCGCATCACTGTGCTGCTGTTACGCTGCACACGAGAGGCTACTGCACGATACGACAATCCAGCTTCACGAAGGCCGATGATTCTCCCTCGTTCAAACTCTGTAAGTTGTTCAAATCTCGCTCTCTTTCGTCGACGAGGCATAAGTACAGATTGAGTTAACGTTTACCACTAGCAGATAACCACCGATAACCATACACGCCTCGCTACAGCCGTCTATTTATTCGGATCCATCAGCCGTTCAGAGGGCGCTGCTCAGCATACGCATGCGCTACGGATTTGCAATTCTAATCATTTGCATATCATGCGCTACTTTGCATTTCCTGAAAATTTCAGCTCACTCGCATAAGTCCTTCATGGTGTTGCAATTTTCACAAACGTGAGTGTATCTGGGTTTAGACAGGTGGAGAAACAAATCACTCTTTTCTTTCTCTCTTTTTTAATAGTTAATCTGTAATACTGATGACTGCTCTAAGAAATATTATTTTAATGACCCATAAAATAAGTTATTTTTATTCTAAGTAACAATACTAAAACTTTACAGTACACAAGCACAAATGAAACAAAATGAATGAAAAGTTATGCACAATTCAGAATATTTGTCATTTGTCTTGTATAGTCATGGCATCAATGTCCATTATCTTGTCTCGCAGTGTTAAGTCTTTCCAACCTAGGGGTTCTGATTTCTTTAATTTAATTTCTACTTTGCTACCAAGGTAAGTCACAGAACAGCCTTCGAGATCAATAACCTAAAATAAAACATTAATTTCTCATTAAATTTTTCAGCAAAAAAATAATAATAAACACATTAGTATTAAGAGATACTAAAAATTCACATAGAAAAATAAAATTTATTTAGATGGGTTATTCTCTAATATAACATTAAAAAAAGAAGCAATGGAAAATGGAAGAAGAAAACTAAAAATACTTTTCCTAGTTATTTTTTTATATCACAGAATTATACTCTAGTTACTAGAGAACAGACAGACATCTGTTTCATAATATTAATCTGTTACTAGATACTGTACACACTAAAGCCAAATTAAAAGAAAAATGTTCACCATTTCTTCCTAGATCAGACAACAAAGAAGTTAGTTGCAACATTAATTTTGAAACTGTGATGAGTTTGAATCTTTCTAATGTGTACACCACAAGACTTCCTTGCATGGAATATCAAAATTACACACATTTTCCCCTGCATTTCATTTAAACTTATTTCCACGAAATTCATTAGATATATTTCTCATTCAATTAATTCAGTTCTCACTTCGCAACAAGGCAAAAATACATAAAAATCTCAAAATATCTTTGTTAAAAATTGAAAGCTATAAAACATCAAATACAGTTATTGGGCAACATGCAAGGCAGATATTTTCACGCACAAAACTGAAAGTTTACTTTTGGTTTCATTCAGCAAAAAGATACTGAAGGAGCAGAATATTGAATTCAGCCAATTTCTGCAGTTTCAAATGTAAACAAATATGGCTGCTGCGGCTTAAAAAATTGGGCTTAGCTGCACTTAAACAACATTTAAATTGTTGATAATTCTACACCTATTGCATGCAAATTAACTAAAGGCATAAAAACCTTAGCAGGGGGACAAGAACAACATAATTAAATCACTTTTAAAGCAAAAAAAAAAAAAGAATTTATGAA
>KK122142.1:142411-189464 GCA_000611955.2 Stegodyphus mimosarum | reverse complement strand
AAACATGAGCTCACGGAGCCGAGTAATGGAGTGGGTGTATATGTATATACTTTTGGTGCGGCCGACTGCAATTAAAAAGGGAGGTGCACAACTACATGTTATTGCAGTCCTATATACAAAATTTTGTTTTGAGGCTACTCGTTTTTGAGTTATGTGAGATACATGCATGTGTATGTACGTACAGACATGATGAAAAAAATCTCTTCTGAATCCATTTCAAAATACTTTTTGCATCCCGTTTTACGAAAAAGAATTTCATTCCGCCCTAACGTACAGATGTCACGTAAAAACTTCATTAAATTGCATTCGATAGCAGTCAAAATGGATATTTTTGTTGAAATATGATACCTGAAAATTTTTGCGATTACAATACTTCCTTTACCTGTACAAGAAAGTAAAAATGGCCACTAAGTTTTAATAAAGCTCAAATTTTCAAGTTACCATAATTTTCTTTAAAGTATTTGGGCATGACTAAAGTTTAAAAGTCAGGAAAAGTATGTTATGTTCTGAAATGTTCAGTCTAAACATTATTGCTTTCTTCAAAGTATTTGGGATGACGAAAGATTAAAAGTCAAGAAAAGTATGTTATGTTCTGAAATGTTCAGTCTAAACATTATGGCTTTCTACTATGCAGTGCATTTGAAAAGGAGAAATTGAAGTACCCCAATTCAAATGTGTGTAAGAGATTATAAGAAGTGATTAATATGATGTCATACATACAGAGAGAGTGCTAAAAAGCATGGTTAAAATTAAACTAGTCATTTATAGTTTGATCAGATTGTTGCTATTTTTAGCAGAGGAAAATAATGAGACATAAAAAACATTATACTTCAAGACAAAAAAAGAAGTAAGACACTGTAACTATGTAAAGGGAATGCAAGAATGAATGAAGAAAAGAATTATCATGAATAGTGCAATAAATGTTTGCCTTTACTACTTTATACAGAACAGAAAACCAAGGAATAAAACATTTACTGTGGATTACAATAATTTTGAAGTATAGTGATTTCAGAAGCACATAGACTTCACTTAAAAGGGACTACCTTCAACCAGGTCATCATTCTCATATACCGTACATTAGATCTTGTGCACAGCATTCTTCATAGCAAAACCACATATTATTAAGGACATCCTTTACAGTGCAAGTTACCTCCTCCTCAGGCTGTCAAGGTAAAAACATATGCATGTGTAAATATTAATCTTTAAGTATTCACACAAACAAAAATCACTGGAATGCTGTCAGGACATCAAGATGGCCATGCAAAAAGAAAGTACTAATCCCTTTGTCATCTGTAATGTGATGACATAAAAGCTCCTGAACCAGCCTATGTAAGAAGTTGCTCATATCCATACACCACTGTTGTTAAGTTATATCATGATAAAACTGTTCAGGGTATCATGACTATGTTATATGATCCCCTATTGAGAAATTTTTTAATGATTTTTACCTTCGAGAAATTAGGATTTCCACATGCAAATTTATCTTCTTATGGCCTTTTAGGTGTAATATAAGCATCCTGTATTCAGCTAAGTACAAATTTTTGCAGAAGTAGGCTGCACGAAGACAAATCAGAATCATACAACAATGCAATCTACTCTGCATTATGCTAATTAATCTCTCATATGTTATTAGCTGAAGTCACCATTCTATGCTCAAGTGGCAAGCAATTTAAAATAAAATAACAATAATTATATATATATATATATATAAACCCTCAAAGTTTATTCTTAATACAAAAGGCACAACCTAAACACAGGAAGTGTCAGGACGTACAGGTATGTCTGGTAGCCCCATTCAATCTTGCCACCACATTCTTAACACCGGACAATGAGCATTTATTGGCTTCTCCTTGAGCATGCACTATCATCACCCTTAATCACTGCAATGCCCTGTAGCCGATGACCAATGGCACATTTAACGACTGCGTTTTATTGTAGTTAGCCATATTAGCTGAAATATCTAGCACTATCTGGTGTTTACGCACAGTGAAGAGGCTTTATTTAGGAGAATAAGGATGATTTAAAAAAAAATCTCGAGTAAATAACAATTTTCCTCTTATTTGGGTTGATGGCTAATAGCGCAAAATACTAAGCTCAAATAAAACTGCAGAACAAATACATTGCCATTTAATGGTACTTGCTTGGTTAGCAGTTGGCTTTCTTCAGAAATGAGTGGAAAAACACCATCCACTTTGGCCAATTTCCTCACTGTTTTCCAAATACTTGCAAAACCTCATACAGTGCATACTTAAATCATGCTTTAGAGCAGTGATTCCCAACCACTGTGCTGTGGCACTTTTCTGTGGCGCCAAATTTTAGAAATATATATAGTAAAAATTATAATGGTTTCAATCCTAGTAGACGGTACACATAAGAATTGACGAAATTCTGAAAAAGCTCAAATAGCTTCTTATGAAATAGCTGAATTGATTGCAGTTAAATTAAAACCTCACAATTTTGCTGAAGAAATTAAATGTAAAAATAATGATTGGTGGATCAGCAGACACTGATATTTGTAAAATACCACTTTCAAATTATACAATCCATCGGTGAATCAAAGATATGTTGCAAAATATCGAACAAAATACTGCAAAAACTCTTGCAATCTAAATTTTGCTCTACAAATCGATGAAACAACAGATGTTAAGGGAAAAGCTCAGTTAATTGCATTCATGAAAATGATATAATTAATCAATTTTTATGTTGTTGTAAGTTGCCTAATTTTACATCTGGCAAAAATATTTTTGATTTAATTAGTTCATATTTAGAAGAAATTAAAATTTCGGGGAATTCATGTATTGGCATTTACACAGACGGTGCTCCTGCTATAACTGGACATCTAAAAGGATTTGCAACACATGTTAAAGGACTGAATGAGGATATATTAGTTACCCATTGTTTTTTGCATCGAGTAGCACTTGTTACAAAATATTTGCCATCAGAATTGAAAATAGTTCTGGAACAATGTGTTAAAATGGTTAATTATATAAAATCAAGACCATTAAAAAGTCGCTTGTTTAGTAATTTATGCCAAGCTATTGAAGCTAAGTACGAATCCTTGTTACTGCATATGGAAGTCAGGTGGTTGTCTAGAGGAAAAGTTTTATCTCGTGTGCTGGAATTAAAAGATGAAATGAAAATGTTTTTTGAACAGAAAAAAAATTATGATTTTGTTCATTTGTTGGAAGATAAATATGATGTGCTAAACTAGCTTACTCATCAGACATTTTTATTATTTTTAATAACATAAATTCAAGTATGCAAGGGCCGAAAGAAAATATATTAAACTCAACAGATAAACTGCTGGGATTCCAAAAACAAAGCACTTTTTGGAAGAATAAAGCTCAAGAAGGCAATTATGGAAAAGTTTGAGTCAGTCCCAATATATTTTAATAAAACTATTCATAAAATTGTTATTGATGATTTGACAACATTAGAGGAGAGAATTATTCATTATTTCCCTAATTTAGATATAAAAAAATTTGATTGGGTTCGTAATCCATTTGTGATAATGAATACTTCTGTATTTGAATTTAAATAATGAAGAGGAAGAAAATTCCGCTTTCTAATAATCAAGATTTAATTTTAAAATATTTGGAAGAATCAATTAATTCATTTTCGATTACATTAGATGCAATTATCCCACGATGGCCAAAAAAGCTTTAAAACTATTATTACAATTTTCTAAATCTCATTTGTGTCAATTCGGATTTTCAGTATTAACCAGCATAAAAACAAATAAAAGATCCGAGACTGTTAAATGCAGAAGACGATATGAGGGTAGCATTGTCATTTTTATCACCAAATATAAATGAAATTATCAAAAAATATCAAGCTCATCAAATTTCTCTTTAAAAGTATTATTATTAACTTGTAATTAATCCTTTAATAAATGTACTGCTTTCATTTGTAGTACATATTACATTCAAAATTATTATCATAAACTATTTTACACAGTGTATTATAGGCAAGTAAACAACTTTCAAACTTATCTTTTTCTTTGTGTACTGCCAAATTTTGAAATTGTTAAAAGTGTGCTGCAACAACAACAACAACAACAACAACAACAACAACAAAAAAATACTGCTTTACAGATTTTACACTGTTTTAAAGAGTAAACGAACATAACATCCTCTAAAAGTTTCAGTAAAAACTGAGAGAAGAAATGCAGCAGGAGCGATGGGAACTTATGGATCATGTTAGTGCAGCATTCTAATATAAATGACCTGAGTGTGGATTCCGTTAGAGGTTCTTCAAAAATTTCACGTTCGTAGTTACCTTCTTCGTTTTGAGGGTAAATAGTGCTAAATTTTATCAAGATCAGAATAAAACTGCACATTTGTATGTATTACATACACTCTTCTTTATTATGTATATATATTTCATAAGAAACTAAGATAAAATTAAATAATTCTCTTGTGCCATTGCTGCAAGGAGGTTATTATAATGTAGTTTAAGATATAATTTTTTAAAATATTTATATATATATAATTTTAATGAATCCAGTTAGTGTAATTTCATGGGTCCAATTAGTAGTTAATAATAACTGAAATGAATGTCTAATGCTTTTAAATTGCTTAGTTTGTTAATTGATAGCAGAATAAATTTGAAAGAGAAAAAAAGTACCTTATTCTTTGTTGAATGATAAAACACTTTTTCATGAAAGATAAAAATAATTTAATTTCAGCAATGGCGACACATTCCTTTTAAATAGCTTAGTTTCTTACTGAAAAGACAAATGTACTGCAAGTGGCAGCGCATTTCTTTTGTATTGTCCAGTTTCTGATTATATTTAAAACATAAATACACAGTCCAGTCACATTAATGTGACCACCACGTACTTTCCATGTCAGAGTTAAATAACCAATCACAGAAGGCAGGTGGCAGCACAGTGCAGTTGAGCGTATATAAAGGGTGTGTGAGGGCTTCGGAAAACATTTCAATCGTTGGCGTAATGCATAAACGAAGCGATTTATCCGACTTCCAAAAGGGCATGATCATTGGCTTTCGGGCCAAGGGTGGAAGCATTTCCGAAACGGCTGAGTTTGTGAACTGTTCGCGTGCCGCCGTGGTAAAAGTGTACCGTGCATGGCAGAATGGGACTGTCCAAAATCAGCGACGTGGCAAATGTGGTGCACCACGGGCCATAGATGACAGAGGCGAATGACGGTTGCGGAGATGCGTTCGGGCAGATAGACGGGCTACCGTTGAGCAACTGACCACCAAAATGAACCAAGGGGCTACCAAAAGTGTCTCCCAAAGTACTATTCAGCGAACATTGCTGCGTCTGGGCCTCCGAAGCAGACGCCTGGTTCGTGCACCTATGCTGACTGCTGTTCATCGACGGCGAAGGCTAGAATTTGCACGCCAGTACAGCAGCTGGACGTCCACTGAGTGGCGACAGGTTGCGTTTTCGGATGAATCGCGTTTTATGCTCCATCGGACAGATGGACGTTGGCGTATAAGGCGTGAAACCTCTGAAAGGAACCACCCTGCAACCATTGCCGGAACGGTCCAAGCTGGAGGCGGGAGCATTATGGTCTGGGGAATGTTTTCCTGGCATTCTCTAGGTTCACTGATCATTGTGGAAGGCACAATGGATCAATACAAGTACGCATCTGTCCTTGCGGACCATGTTCACCCCTACATGCGCATTGTTTTTCCTCAGGATGATGGCATCTTCCAGCAGGAGAATGCGAGGTGCCATACAGCTGCCAGTGTACGTGCGTGGTTCGAAGAGCACCAGGATGAGTTTACCGTCCTCCCCTGGCCAGCAAACTCACCTGACTTAAACCCAATCGAGCATCTGTGGGACCATCTCGATCGAGTTGTTCGCGCCATGGATCCTCAACCGCGTAATCTAGCGCAGCTGGCCACGGCATTAGAGTCGGCATGGCTCAACATCCCAGAGAACACCTTCAGGGACCTATGTGACTCTCTTCCTGCACGTCTCGCAGCAGTCCGCTCTGCGAAAGGTGGTTATTCTGGCTTTTGACAGATGGTCACATTAATGTGACTGGACTGTGTATATTATGCTTTGCAGAGTGGAAATGTAAAGCTTTACCGATGACATACATCCTTAGAATGTTATTTTATAGCTATCTCATACATTCTATCCTACAGTAAAACTTATCAGTAGTTAATGCATAAATGACATTTTTACAAGTTTGAAAATATGCCTCTATGGCATATTTTTTTAATTAATTGTTAAATGTTATTGATTTGATTATATATAACTTAAAATCCATAAGTATAAAAAAATTAAATAATTAAAAATATTTCTTGTACATTATATGCATATTTACTTAAAACTCACTACTCATGCAAAGGTATCACTAAATCTACTAATATATTACTCAAGCAAATATCTGAAATCACAGATAATCATAGAGAAAATTAGAATCTATAAAACAAAAGTCTTTGAGGTTTTATGAGTCTTATTTCTATAAAGAAATAAATTAAAAGGAAAAAAATTAAATCCTAGATATAAACAAGAAATGTAATCAGCAACAAAGATACTTATAAGTCAATTATAAATTATGAACGTACTGATTTATAAATAGCATGCTTTGCAAATTTAATTTCTGAATCATATAAATCTATAACACAGTTCTTCACTAGCCTGCATGTTTACTTTTCAACGAGAGCGGCTTCAAGAGTTTTTGTGCCTAAATTTGGTCAAAATAAAAGCAATTATTTTTTTCCCACTAGTGCAGTGCTTAAATGAGCTTAAAAAATACATCATATAAGATGTAATTGTAAATAGCATGAATCACCTTGGTGCTGCTCCCACACAGAAGACCAGCGAGTTTCTGAGAAATTTAATGTGTTTATAATTTTCCCCCTTGAACAGATCTACGTTCTTTATTCACCATAAATGAGATATTATGGTTCTTTTCAAAGGTGGACATAACTCCACCTCCA
The DNA here is from genome assembly GCA_000611955.2 of Stegodyphus mimosarum. Taxonomy (NCBI): domain Eukaryota; kingdom Metazoa; phylum Arthropoda; class Arachnida; order Araneae; family Eresidae; genus Stegodyphus; species Stegodyphus mimosarum. Next base: position 182,540 of record KK122142.1, on the reverse strand, counting down.
TTGCACTTCTCGCCCTTCAGCACAAATAAATTTTTCTTGGCATTCTGTCAATTACAGATACCGTCAACTTCAGTGAAGTACTTGTTGGATAGTTTTAAAATAAGAAAGAAGCAGAAAATTTTAAAAATTGCACCTAAACAGCACAGCACTGTACTGCTAGTTTAAGCTTAAGAGTATTTTCCTGTGTTGAACAAATTGGCAATAGAGCAGCAGCTCAAGAATGCGAAGTGGATGGGTGACACATTTGATAATGGAGAACAGAAAACAAAGAACTTGAAAGTATGCTATAACAGAAATAAGCCAAAAGAAGTGGTATTATAAGATGGCCAAATATAGAGGATGAGGTTGCAAAACGGATAAAAGGAGTAATGAAGAAAGGGAATAGCAATTTCGACTACAAAAGTTACAAACAAAATTTGTAACATAACAAATGAAGATAAATGTCTTCAGAAGAGGGCCTTGCTGGCATGGCACATTTATGAAAAGAAAATTTTCTCACACGCTACATTTTATTAAGGTATTTTTTGCTATGGGAGAATTCAGAAACATTGTGTTTAAAAGCTGCTCTGAAATTGAAACTGGAAAGTTGTGTACAATTAAAATCGAATTAAATAACATTTGGCTGTTATAATATCTGTTTCATCATCTTTTATAAAGAAATTTGATATTTCTTTAGATTTTATAGCATTAATTTCTTTAAGTCTTTGAGAAAATATATGATATTTATGTTTATCTTTTACGCTATTTGCAAGTGAAAAGATTTTAATGTTAGGCCAAAGCACATGATTTAAATAACCTTTAGATGCTTTAATGCATAGGAATTCTGTGGAATCTGTGTCTTAATAATTTTTGCCTCTTATTCTCAGGTGGTGTAATTCACAAACTTCAAAAACTTCTAGTTTAATCACAACATGCAAGAAGCACACATCACATTTTCTTGCCATAATATACCTGGACAGGACCTACAGGGTAAACAGCCTCTTTACTACAGCATGCTGGATTATGTTGGGTGTGCTGAACTACAATTGGTTACCCTTCAAAATCAGCAAGACCAACAACTTAATACCTTTATATATTACGTCCTGCGCATTTTGTTAATCATCAGAGGAATAAGCTGGTTGCATTTTGCATACCATTTCCCTTGCCCTCCTCTCAATAAAATCCATAGTTTATTTTGGGGGGGGGAGAGAAGGTGGGTATTTTCTACAGATCATAAATTTTAAGGAATTTCCATAGAAACTGTGGAGAATCTGTAGTGGTTTGAGTCTATGGAAATCTTCACATGTTAGTGTACACAGAATGACGAAAAATGAAGAAATAGCATATAAGAGAACAAAATACTTATTACCTGCAGATATTTGCTAAATGTGTTAAAACCACAAAAGTGATTCAAAGCTGCAATCACGAATTATAAACACATTTGATATTGTTAACACATGAAACCATGTCCATTATAAGGAAAATTCATGATGTGTTCTGGAGCATTACAGAGATTATTGTTACCAAGTCCTGACCATTTTCAGCAAGGATATTATACACTAGACTTTGACATAAAAGAACGAATCTAGGCATATTACTACCTCTCAGGTAGTTTACAAATGGTGTAATCCTGAAAGAATAGATGAGCACTCTCACTACCTCAGAGTGCCATCTACTGCATCTAGATGGTTTTTCCTATGTTGTAGCGTATACGATTCTGATTTGCCTTTGAGCAGTCATAGAAGTTGGTACATGCTTGATTGAATTACCCTACAAATGTAGACCTTAAGATTTCTATTTTGTAGAACAAGATTACCCTAAAAATCATCGCAATTTTTTCACAGCATATTAAAATAAAATTGAAGTTCACCATAATGATCCTTTGTATCTCTCAGAAAAAGGACATCAGAACAAGTGGTCAATATAATGAAAGATTTAATACAACTCTCATCAAATGAAGATTTTTGCACTGTCATTGTAATGGGATCAGTGGTGGCTTGTAATAAGCACTGTGGAACTGCAGCACCCCCTGTTTCCACTTATTATTATTTTTAATATTTAATATAATGAGCCCTTTTTTCTTTAATTCTTTCTTTATACTTCTACAATATATAATCCTTAAACTTAATGTCAGTAGCCATCCTCCAGTTTATGAAAAAGGTACGAAAGTTTTTGTATGGAACTGCGCTTCACAAGGCTGTTCTGCGCAAGCGCGCACAGAAAGCAGCACTCGAGCCAGGGAGATAAAACAGCACTGTCGCTCTTGCAGTGCCGAAATTCTGGAAACGTGATTATTTCTTACTCCGCGCGTGTGGTATTTGGCTGTTCTGCGCATGCGCTCTTAGGAAGCAGCGTACGAGGCTGAGAGGGAGAGAGCACTGTCGCTTTTGCAGTGCCGAATCTGGAGTGTCGTTGGGAGCTGGTTCTTTTTTTTTACTCCGCGTGTGCTGTGTTTAAAAATCATACACCATATTCTTGGTTAGATTATTTTTCAGCTATTCTATTTGATTCATTTTTTTTCGGTTCTTTTATTTTACAGAAAACTTTAACCATGTCCTTGCATCCTCAAGTAATAAATTCTGTGACTGTAAGTGAACTTCAAGAGCTTTCGTTTTCATGTGCTTGCAATGCTTTCAATATAGAAAAATTTCCTCAGTTGTCATCCAGAGATCAAGGAGAAAATTATTGATCTCTTCGCGCAAATTAAAACAAGAAGAATGGATTTCATTTTTAAATGAATAGGTAAAGCTTGAACTGTAACAATTTAAGTTAAAGTATTAAGAAATGTTTATTTTTCTTTTGTAAAATTTCATGGAAGTTTCAAAATAAATTTTCTTTTTATACATGTTTGTTTTCCTTTACACAGGTTTAAAACAAAGGTTAAATTTTTTTGGAAAAGCACCCCCACTAATTTTAGCTACGAGCCGCCACTGAATGGGATGGTAATTATAATGAGTAGGAAGCTTGCTGTAACAAGCACCACCATATTCAAATAACCAACCAATCACAAAATAGCATTACTAAAATTCTAAGGCTGAAAACTGAAAATCAATTTAATATAAAAATATTACTTACACCATACAAAATGAGCTCTTCATCAAATATAGTTTTTTCTTTTCCAAATGTTATATATATATGCAATTTCACTGGATTTGCATCAACAAATGATAAATCAGGTAAAGGACATTTTGAATAAACTGAAATAACAACAGAATTCCCTGTTTGATGCCAGTCATACCGACACTTAGCTCTTTTTTCCATGTTCTGCAACATAAAATATATTATTATTAGGTCACTGCAGTTGATAAAGATGCTAATAATGTTATAATTCCTGTAATGATCATCTAACAATCTAAAACTATGCAGAACTAATTTTTAGCTATGCTTATTTCATAAAATATATTTATATGACAAACATGTTTTTTGTATAACATTTTGTTTTTTAAGTATAAACATCCAAAAAACCTAAAAAGTCCAAGAAACAAGAACATACTTTATCTTTATGCCATTTATGTTTTCCAGTTGTACATCCTATCTGCTCTAAGAAACTGTCAAAATCTGTTGTACGCTTGACGCAGCAAGACCAGTACTTCATACTGAAATTAGTTTAAAATCTATTAAAAATCAAGTTAACAATTTTACAATAACATGATATTGTTAAAAGCAATATAGACATGTTTAAAATTGCTTTAATTAAAAAGAAAAGAAAAATATTTTGTGATAATTGAATTCATTTGGCATAGAACAATTTCTCATAAAAATCACTCATATTTAAAATACATTTGTGGTGGTTTAACTGTAACAGAATTTTTGAACTCTTATTTATTTCTAAGTATTTGTTTAATTGCAATATTTCATATAACTAAAACTGCAGCTTAAATGATTCGGAAAGCAGACAGCATGTGATCCCCCCTCCCAATGGAGGTCCTCAACTGGCTTCGGCTTGGCCATTACTAAAGGCCAGGGAGGCACCTAACAGGTGGGCCACCTTTGTCTCCTATGAAGGGATGAATAGTTACAACAGTGCCTACTCCGGGACTCAAACACGGGCCCTTTGGTATCGCAGTCAACTCCCCAACCACTATACCGTATGTGATAATCTAGTCGCTATCATTTCATTAGTTATTATTGCAGTCAGCTGCCCTAACCACTATACCATCTCGGTGGCACATGTGATAATCTAGTCGAAATCATTTCATTAGTTATCAAATACATTTTCAGGTCGAACTTTTTAATTATTCCCAGCAGAATAATTAATCCTAGGAATCCATTCCTTTTAGACACATTTACAGGAATATGTTGATTTTGGATGAGGATGGGTTTTCACTCATCTTTTGTTCATAGAAATTATTAGTTTCTTCAACTAAAATATTTATTAGATCAGCAAAAAAATGGTGAAAAAATGAATTTCATTTACATAACTTTGAATTAAATTTACTTCTTTAATTCCGGAAAATTCAAAAGGCTTCAATTATATCACAGATCGAGTTCATGATGAAGTATCAACTGTTGTGCTGGATTGCGAGGTGAAAGCAAAACAAACGTCCAATTCAATCTCTGCCAAATTTCTGTATCCAAATCGTCCGCCTCCCTTAAATCTAGAGCCTTTGGTGTCAAAATGATCACTCATGGGCTCATTACAATTCGAATATACTCTTCTTTCATTAAAAATTTCTTTCTCTTAGATATCGCACTATTAGTTTAACTTTCTTAACTGATGCAAAAACTTATGTCTGCTATCTAAAGAAGATGCAAACTGAATACACACAGGAGTTTCTAAAACCACAACTCCACTCTCAATCTTCCCATTTGGGGGGGGGGGACTGAAGCATCGGAAACTGTTCAATGTTTATACCACGTGAAGCCTCAACTGAATGTCAGCTCGGTTTTTTTTACTAAGTGCATATATGATACATCAGTTTGGAAGAACAATGCAAGTGGCAATGCACCAGTGTATCACCAGGCTGCCAATGACATTCAGGACTGACGCATGTATGATACACCCATCTTCAGAGGGTTTTCAGTTCAGCAACATGCCACTGTGAAGGGGTTAATGAAGAACTGGTTCTTTATTTAGCAAATAGAACAAAAATCCCAATATCTGGCAATCAGTGTCTGATTCTTGACCTAAATTTACGACAAAAATTCACTTGGTCTTTCGTAATTGCCAAAGTTAGCCAACCTAGCATAGGCATTGATTTTCTAAAGAAGTTTGATCTATTAATTGATGCTAAAAATAGTAGCATAATTGATGCTGAGAGCATACTCTCTTCACAGGGGATGGTTGTTCATACTCTGCTAGGTAGCAGTACCTTAAATCTTTCTTTTTTTAGATCCTTCCAAGTTTGATAAAATTTTGACTGAATATTCAAAACTTACTAACCCTTCATTTATTATATCATATAGATCCAAAGAGTGACCAAATTATACTGTCTTTCACCACAATGAGATCAAGGGGCCTCCAGTATGGCACATGATATCATATCAAATAGTGTTTGGGCAAGCCTTCTTCATATGGTTTAAAAAAAAAAAAAGAACATGGCATCCCTGCAGTGATTATCATCACTTAAATGCCTTCACTGTTCCAGATATTATTCCCCCCCCCCATATCCAAGACTGCATTTTATGGGGAAAAGTGTATATTCACAACATTAGATTTAGCATGCGTGTGTAACCAGATCCTGCTAATCCAACTGATATTGAAAAAACTGCTGCAACAACAAGATTTGGTTTATTTGAATTTCAGTTCATGTCATTTGACCTCCAGAATGCAAGGGAGACTTGTCAGAAGTACACACATCAAGTGTTAGATGAACGAAACTTTTGTATATTCTATTTGGATGACATTCTAATCACATCATCAAAGGAGGAGGACCACAAGAGCCATCTTGGCAAGTTTCAGATGACCTCAGACAGAATGAATTGAAACTATACCTCACTAAATGCATTCTAGGAAAATCCTCTGTGGCATTGTGGTGCCTTGTTACAAATTTCTGGGTAAAAATTGCTTCGTGAGAAAACTCAATCAATAACGGAATTTCCAAAACTTAAAATTATTTACAGAATTGCGACCCCCCTTTCTTTATCTGGACAACGCTTAATTTCTAATGTCTTTTCAGTCCAAATGCTGCTAAAACCCAAGCTTGCTTACATGAATGGCCAAAAGACTCCAGGGAAAAAATTAAATACTGACCAGGGAAAAAATTACCCTGGCCAGCATTTGAATGGTATAAATAGGACCTTATGAATTCGGAAACCCTAGTTTACTATGGCCCTCGTCAACAGGTATCCCTGGTGGCCAATGCTTCTAACAATGCTAGTGGCACTGTATTAAATGATAAAAACTTCCAACCTCTAGCATTCCCCCTTTTTGATTAAACTGAGTGTTACTGAACAAAAGTACAGCACCTATGACAGAGAAATCTTAGCAACCTATTTGGCTGCAAAACACTTTCAGCATAGTTTGCAGGACAGGAATTTTACAAGATAAACATACCAATAAGAGATATGCACAGCAATGCACAAATTATGCATTATAGTAGGTACATTGAATAAAAGCTTCAACAGCAGTGTGACAACCAACCACTCATCAAGCTTGCACCGCAGTAGCTCTGTGATATTAATTTCTCACGTTTGTCTACTACTTTTTACAAACTTGCTTGGGCCCATTCAGCTATAGATTTCACATCAAGGTGAGGCAGATTTGTGAATTCCCAGAATCTTTCAAACAGTTGTCTGTCACTTAAAACATATCAAAAAATAACAACCAGTTGGAAAGTGGATGATACACCAGTAGTTTCACTTGTTGTTAACGAAACAAAACTTGCTTTTGAAATCTCATTTTTTATGTGGTTCTGATTATTAGTGAACATGCAGTCTAATACATTATTTTGAATTTCATTTGACACTCCTTTAAAAATAGTGGTACTATGAAATGGTCTTTATATTCTCACTGTGTCTTTTAACATTTGAACGAAATGCACTGTTGAGTTGATTGTGAATATAAACCTTTCCTAGCAAATTCTAATTTGGAGTTTAAATGTGATTATCAGAATTCATGTTTTTTTATTATCTGAGTTAGATGTGATAAATCAGCAACACCCACTGAACTTCAATCTCCATTCTGTTTTGCAAATCATATCTCACCAAACTTCAATCTCCATTTTATTTTGCGAATAGAGACACAGAAAACAAAACAGCCTGTTAGTTGAATTGCATTAACAAATCCACGAACATTTCTCATATCAATCAGGTTTATAAATTCCCCTTTGTAATCTATAGCCTTATATTTCGTATCCTAGATATGGCTTAGCAAAGGTATTGGCCTGAGTAATTTCATTTCAATTTTTCTTTCCAAAGACAATGTTGAAAAATGTAATTGCTTTAGTTCCAAAACACTGATTTTCCTAAGTGCCATCGTAACTATTTACAGTAGCTGGTAAGAAATTGGTATCAAAAAATGATAACAACAATAAAAAATAAAATTACATATATACATTAAAAAAACAATCGAATATAGCAAGCCAAGGAGAATTCGGACAAGCCAATTGCAAACAGTGTGAGATACAGCACTGGATATATGTGAATGGAATGGTATCAGCGATGCCCTGCCACTCCTCTCTCCCATAAAATGGTTAAGGGCATTTCTTTGATAGCATGTGCGACAAAGGAAAAAACAAAGTAACCTATAATACAGTATATTAGCTACGTATTAACATGTTTAAAAAGGAGGAGAAACTCATCCTGGAAATTGACAAAATATGCACATGTATTTAATATTTTATTTGTTAATAAATTTATTTCTCCATTTTTCTTTGGAGGTTTATGTGCTCCTGTGCACAAACAGAGGAGCCGCCACTGCCTGATGTAACACACAGATTTTAGATTTATAACTAAAGGATCCACAAAGAACCATGTTTGCTGTGAGTTTAGTTGCATGATTGGGCAAAAATTATCAATGGTCTGCAATACTAAAACTACAGAAACTGCCACAAATATAGAGATATGCCTATAAATGAGAATACACTATTAAAAAAAAATCTGAATGTATTCAAATTTTTACGGATCACCTAGAAAGGCTTTTTTAAAGTTTAATATGGTTTATTGGCAGAGATTATCGACACATATGGTCCAGGTAGAATGGCAAAACATTTTATAGGATATTAAATGAATCCTCCTAACATGAAAATGTAATATTGGGCCATATAAAAAGTCTCCAAGGTTTCTTGGTTCATTTTTGAACAAAACTTTTCTTTATTGAAAATCAATTTTAATCACGTACATATTGACCATTATTATCTATGACCCTTTGCCATTTTTCGGGTAGCTTCATAATTCTATTGGTGTAGAACTACTGTGGTTTATCATCGAAAAACTTGGTCAAGTGATTTTTGGCAGTGCTTTGGTCGGCCAATTTTTTACCATCAAGAGAGTTTTGAAGAGACTGAAACAAATGGTAGTCAGATGGTGCAAGGTTCGGGCTATATGTTGTATGTATTAAAACTTTCCAACCAAGTTCCATCAATTTGTTCTGGGTCATCACAGATGTGTGTAGCCGAGCATTGTCACGATGGAACACAAATTCTTTTCTGATGGCCAATTCTGGTTGCTCTTTCTGGATTGCTTCGTTCAAACGGTTGAGTTGTGCACACAGTACAGGGCCAAACTGATGGTTTCACCAGGTTGCAGCAGCTCATAATGGACAGTTCTCTTCCAGTCCCACCAAACACTCAACATAACATATAACGATACATATTCTGCATATTTAAAAAGAGAAAAATATGTAATTCTAAAAAAAATATTTAATGTTTTGAATTAGAAATATCATTAATTAAATGCATTTTTATTTAAATCAATGAGATTAAAAAGTAAAAAACAAAATTCTTAAAACTGCATCTATGGCTTTTAAATAGTTTAATTTGTTTATGTCTTTCTAACGGCAACAGACTAGAATGAAAAGTGAAAAAACATAAAACTGTATTTTGAGACTAATAGACCTTTAGGGCTAAAAAGTAATACAATGCACAGTCCAAGATCCAGAATAAACGGAAATCTGGTGATTCCTGATTTGAGATATTTCTAGATTTTAGATCATCATTTTAAATCTATTAAGATGACATCTAGAAATTATGAAACATTTAAGGCCTTAAGGATAAAAAATGTACTCCTTTCCCAAAAAGAGCTCAATATTAACATTTATTTCATTATATTACACATTCCTTTCAAGATAAAGTATTAAGCATTTTCTCTCTCTCTATTGTTATTGAGTATGATATTTCAGAAAAAGTCCGATTCTGTGTCAAAATACCTATGTTAGAACAATACTATATATAAATCTAATACATATACTAAGTCCCGCTTTTGAGACATGGAAAACGCAAGTTAAATTTTGAGAACAGGTCCAGTAGAACAGGAAATACAGAACTGTTATTTTGTGTGTGCAAGGTATACATATATGCATACATTTCTGAATACGGTCCTGCACTCAAGTACCTGGAATTCTATAAAAATATTTAATGTTTTCAATTAGATACATCATGAATTGAATGGATTTTTATTTAAATCAATCAGATTAAAATGTAAAAAATAATATTTTTAATAATTCACATCTATTGTTTTCAAATGGTTTAGTTTGTTAATTAATAACAGGCAGATTAAATATGAAAGAATAGCACTTTACTTTATTCCAAATGGCAGCAGATTTGGATGAAAAGTGAAACAATACAAATTCATATTTCGAAACTAATAGTCCTTTTGAGCTAAACACATGCATTATCATAAACCATTTCAACACAATTAGTCTTACCAAATCCACAATTACATACACCAAATTTCAGAACAACTGTTGGGGGACCAAAAAAAAAAAAAAGAGGAAGAAGATCTGCTTTTTTTAAAGTATTTATTATACTTTGTTACAGTACTGCACTTATTAAATTTATAAAAACAAGCATTTTTAGTACAAATATAAACAATCTTTTATCAGAGGTGAGATACTTAAGAAACTGAATTTTGAAGGGATTACAACAATACCATAATAATAAATAAGTAAACAAATGAAGGAGAATTAAAAAAAATTGAATGGGAACTTACCCTTCATGAAACACAGGCATTCCTTCATGATACAAACAAGTCTCAGCATTACTCTCCTCTCCTCTATACACCTTGGCCATAATAATATTAAAAAATTAACAAACATGCTTTATAAATGCCACATAGTATATCAATTAGTAAATGAGAATATCAAATGATGAAAGAAAAATATAAAAATCACAGCTACATGCAAAGACAAGTCACAATTTACAGTGGGAAACTTTTTAATTGAATATTTATTTCTTAAAATCTTTAATTTAAATTTTTTAATCGAGAGTGTCATTACTTCTAAAGAAGGAAACCATCTACCTTCTGATATATAATAACTTTCTTACAATAACAAGTTTAGATGAGACGTAATTATAACAAGAGTAACATAATGAGTAATATTATTGCTAGTTTTATTCTGCTAAAAATGTCTGTTGAGATATTACAGATTTACAAATCCCAACCAATTGTAAGAAAATAATTTATATATTTGCTACATGTATTTTTATATTATGCTAACTATACAGGTCTAAAATTATGAGGGTCACTTTGAAATTTTTGAGACACACACGGGTTTTTAAACTTATGTGTATCTACAAAAGTTTAGGAGTGTTCAAAGTAGTCTCCTCCAGTATCAATATACTTCTGTATGTGAATTTTCCAATGATTTGCAATGATAAAAGACATTCAGTACTTGGAATCAATGAAAAAATGCATTTATAGCCTCATCAATCTCATCTTTGAAATGAAAATGACATCCACATAAGTTCTTTAGATTAAAACATAGCCAAAAGTCACATCTAATCAGATCAGATAAATAGGGTGGATATTAATCACTTTGATGTATTTTTCCTCAAGAAACTCAACTGTCAATCTTTCTGAATGAGAAGATGCATTGTCATGGTGCAATATGAGTCCTCTAACATTCACTTTTTGAAGAATTTCTAGAAGACACTTAATAGTGTACCAGTTAACTGTGTCTTCTGTCCTTCCAGCTTAATGGCTTTGACCAGTACTTCTGAAGAAAATGGCATGCATTGCTTTTTTCATAGCACGTTGTCTTTTGCATGTATATTTCATTACCAGTTAGGATTTCAGAAAAAATGCAGTAGCCACTATCTTGAAGTAATTTAAGTGTTTCTATACCGATTCTGACATGCTCCTCTTTTTGGTGCTTGGTGAAATTATGGGAAACCCAATGGTAAACTTAGTTTTTTCATAAGCAATTCTTCATTAATAATTTTATGCATGATGGTGGATCCAATGTTAAATTCCTTCTGTAGCATTTGGTAGATGCAACGATTATCAATTTCTGTATAGCAGAAACATTATTCAGGGTTACTGCAGACAAAGGCATTCCCTGTGCATTATTCATCCTGAGGAGAAATGTGACTTCTTTGAAATTCTATAAACCATTTGAATACAGTAGCATGAGACGGACCTTCACTTCCAAATGCCAACTGTAGATGTTAAATGCATTCTTTTTGGTTTAACCCCACTTTAAAATCTTAGTGTGATAATGTTCCCATATCAACTCCCTTTTTTCTTCGGCCTAAAATTTATTCTACGCTAAAATACTTCCAATTGGCCAATAAACAAAATCATCTGCTAGGCTAAAATAGTTCATATATTCAAATCTAACAGTTAAATCTTTTTCTGCCACTTATTCTCTGCATTTATCTCGAACATTTCAGAGTGACCTACGTATTAAACAGATGTTTTCAACATAACTCTTGTCTGGATAACACAGAGAGCATGTGATTAAGTGGGAATGGTATTTAACTCCTGCTGTAGAAGGTAAAGAATCATTCTTGCACTTATTTTTGCGAGTGATAGGAAAGGCTGCTGATCTAAGCAAATTCCAACAGAGGGCAGATTGTATGGCCTGAAAACTTGGAATGGGTACCTCTGAAACTGCATGACTAGTAGGTTATTCTTGATGTCTCCTTGTTAGTATTTATGCAGAGTAGATAAATGATGGTAAAACTAACAGTAGATGCCAAGGCATTGGATGTCCACATGTTATCAAAGAAAAATGACATCAGAGGCTGTCTTGCCTGGTACAGCAAATTTGGCACCAGAGAGTGGTTCAGATAACAGCCCAATGACTGCAGGTCTAAGTGCAAGTCTTTTGGAACACACAATTGAGTGGATGCTGTTGGATATGGGACTGCATAGCAAATGTCCCACTAGCATGCTTCTGTTGACCAAGCATCATCGTCAATGACGCTTCAGTGGGTCCGGGAACATCACGACTGGACCATGAATAAGTGGAAGACAATTGCATGGTCGGATAAATCATGATTTTTCACTCATCACATCGATGGTTGTGTCAGGGTACGCATCTTCTAGGCAAACAGTTGCTCCCTTCCCCTCATGTACAGCAGGTTACACATAGCCTAGTGGTAGCGGTATTATGCTTTGGGGAACATTTCCATGGGTGGCCCTGGAACTCTTAGTTATGGTAGAACAGACCATGAAAACTGCCAACTATCTGAACATAACTGCAGATCAGTTGCACCCTTACTAGCCCCTGTCTTTCCAATTGGAAATGGAATTATCCAGTAGGACAATGCCTCATGTCACAAGGCTCGAACTGTGTTGCAGAGATTTGAAAGAGCATAAGGATGAATGCCAGTTAATTTCCTGGTTACCTAACTCGCTGGATCTTAACAAATACGGCACATTTGGGATGTCACAGAGCAGCAGCTCAGAGCTCAAACACTACCATGTCAGAATATTCTGACTTTGTGTTACCGCTCCTTAGACATTTGGTCTGTCCTGTCTCCATTTCATCCAACCAGAATTTATGGTATCCATGCCAAGCCGAGTTGCAGCTGTTTTGCAGGCCAAAGGTTGGACAGTGCATAATTGAGTAGGTGGTCATAATGTTTTGGTCCTTCAATGTATATTGCAGTATTTGTTTTGGAAATTACTTGTATCTACTTTTGAAATACTGTTTTATTTAATATGATTTTATTATTATAACATGCTAAAATGCAATTTCTAAAGTGCAAGCATGTAATTCTTTGAAAACTTGCCTTTGAAGTAAGTTGTTCAGAATATCATAATGGTTCATTTTACTTCTAAAGGCATATGTTTTGTAGCTTCCTCTTTAACAGTCAAGCATAATAGTATGAAATGTCTTTCATTAACTGCATTGACATTATTATTGCTGTAAAAACAAACAAAAGTAACATATGCTTAAAAATATCAGTCTGTTGTCTGATTCATTATGTTCTTTTACACAAAGAACTTTAAAAAAATCTAAACAAAAAGGCTGTGCTATCTCTAGAACAGATAAGAGGGTGCAAATAGCTTGGAGTAATTACAACTATTGAGATCTGTGTTGCTTATGACAAGCACCACCAAAAGTCTACAGCAATCTGAGACAGCAAACCTTTTGTTGGATGTTTCCATGACAAGTGATCATGCCAACTACAGCTGCTTGGCAGTGGTCTCAGACAGCGGTCTTCAAAGCAATTTTATGCGACCCATGAATACATTTCTCCTAAGTTAGCATTATTATGACATTAATTACTATGGTAAGAATTTAAAGGAAAGTTTTTGACTATTTTGAGTTTAATTTTACATTAATTTCATTGTCCTTAAAAATGAACATAAGTATGTCCAAGAAATCTACAAATTAATTTACACTGTGCAAATCGTATTCAAAGATTTGAAAATACAAATTTAATTAGCCATTTTTCACTGCTGTCAAAAGGTAAATACCTAAATTTTTGTTGTAAGAATAATCGCTTTGTTTTGGAATGCATTTATATGTGAATAATGTTTTTTCCACAGTTGAAAATTAATACGTCTAAAAAAAGAACCAAACTAACTGATAAGCATCTACAGTTCATGATGAAAATAGTTTCTAGTAATTTTTCTTCAGGATTACAAATTTTATTAAAATCAAAATGTCATGAGGTGCTGTAATTAAAAGTTGTAATAAGAAATAAAGAAGTTCATAATTATTTGCATAAAAATATATGTATTTCTTTCTGTTTAGTCTCAAATTTAATATTTAGCAATCGGCATGTTTGAAACATTAAATATAACCAACAGAAATTTCTTACAGATACCAACCTTTTTCAGTCGGAATTTCCTGATTTTAAGCCAGATATAAATATAAACTGGAATTTTTTTCCTTGTTGGCATTATTATTACCATTTACGGAAGTTTTATTAAATATTTCGAAAATAAAATTTAAAATAAAAATTTTTTTTTAAAAATCATCAGCTGCATTTAGATACTGCTTCTGCCAGCTGTGTCAACTTCCATTAACTGCATTTAGATCGTGCATTTGGCCTGCAAGCAGTTTGAAACCATAGGCTTAAGGATTATTATACAAATCAGAAACAAAAGGTTTATATTCTTCTTCTTCACATATTTGAAGCAACAATGAAACACATTGACACATTTAACACTGATTAAAACAATACTATCTATACAACTGAAGGCTAAATGACTGGATATTAGAAAACATATTTGGCAGACTGCCCATACACAGTAAGCTGAAGTCATCAAGTAATCATAAATGTAATTTACAATCAAAGTTTTACTATTATCAAGTGCAATTCCTATAACTCACTGTATGCAAAAAAAAAAAAAAATTGTTGATGCATATGAGATTAAGTATAATAGCAACGGTATGTGATCTCATTTCCAGTAGGGATCAGATATTGTTAAGTTTGTTAACAAAATTTTAAGAATTAAATTTATTTCAGATGTTATCAACAGATTAATTAGATTTGCTAATTATGTTGAAGGACCTGAAGGACATCTGCTGAAGCACAAGAAAGTCTCTGCAGACTGTATAAGAAAAACTGTTTTGCATCAGCAAAACACAGGGGGTCTGGGCAGCCAGCCCTGGACGTTTTCTCTTCTTAGTCATGGTTCCTTGATGTTCTGAATCAAATCCATTTACGGCCACTTTAGTTTTGGAAAAGAGGCAAAAGCCTCATGGTGCCATATCCAACAAATAATGTGGATGATGCTACACTGTAATGACAAATACTGCCATAAAGAAAATGAAGTATAACACAGAGAACTTTTTTAGTGGGTGCTGACAATGATGACTTTTCAAGCCCTTTTCTATGTGTAATACTTCTTAAACTGTGTAGTTAACAAGCCTTTATAATATTCAGAGTTCATTGTAGTACTCTTGGATACAAAACACACCTAGCACACTTCAAACAAGTTTAAAAAACACAATCCTCATTTCTTGATGGCAGACCTTTACTGATATGCCTCCCTCTTCCCCAAAATAACATTTGAATCATTTGTATCCCATTTTTATTGGCATCATCATAAACTTACATCTTACATTTCAAATCATCACACATGTTCCAGTTTTGTTTATGATTTGTTTAACATCTTTTTTATAATGGCTTTTGAAACTTTCATAATACCCTAGTCTAAATATTATATCATAGAAGGAGCACTAACTTCATGTTCTTCAAAACGAGATCAGAGGGTAAGAATAAAGCTATTTTTCATTTCAATATACCATTAAAAAAAAAAAAAAAAGGGAGTCATCCATAAGTTTTTGTCGCTGTGGTAAGCCGGATGTAATTCGTGATGCATTATTTATTTGGGGGGGGGCTAATAACCTATAATAATGTCTTGAATAGTCCTTACAGCTGAGTGAGATTCTAGGTATTCTGCATGAATCTACAACCAAAAATTTAGAGCTGCTCTTACTTGAATTTACATGTTAATGTTGAGCCTGTTCATATGACGGTAAGTTGGTCTCTTTCCTTCACTGGCAAGCATTCTGATTTATCGTCATACACAAATGGATTCTTTATAAAATCATACTTACAGTTTTCCTTTTGTAAAATATTCTCTTATAGTTTTCTTCAACTGACAAGGGGGTTCCAATGTATAATTTTTAATACTGTAATCTAAATTCAATTCATTTTTCATTAAAAAACTATTTAGTGTTTTGCAAAGCATTGCATTTCATTCTCTTAGACATATTATGACCACATATTAAGTCTTAAAACTAATCTATAATTAATTGTATCTTTATATTTTTTAGTTAATAAACACTAGTGAACTATTGCAAGTGCTTTATAATTTTCATTTTGAATTTTTATTTATAGTCATGGAATCCCAGGGTCCTATGGAACACAGTTTGAAGACCACTGGCTTACAGTGACTGCTCCCTGTACATTAAAAAATTGCTAATATATGCTAATGCTAGAAAAGGTTTCTTGAAGTCTTCTAAAAAGCCTCTTCCTCAATGAACATGACATGTGTATACACGGGAACAAGATTCTGAATGTGAGAAACTTTTAAAAAGATGGATTGGAGAAATTGCACTTTCACCTCTATCAGCAGGCATTTGGGAAGGAACACTCCTTCATTTGCTCTACCTTTCAAAAGAAACCTTTTGGTAATCTTAAAATGAGAAAATTCTGCATCTCTCATACCCAGCACAAACAAAGAACTTAGCAAACAGTGTATGACAGGTACAGAATTAATTGCAACTTACAATGCAGAGACCAGGAACAAGAACTACAATGACATAAATTTTGGCAAAATGATAAATAAGCTGTGTTTCTAAATAAGTTGAATGGATGAATAAAAAACAATTTCAACAGGTACCACTAACTATATTCTGGGAATGAAGACAACTTCTGATAAGAAACTTTAGCTGATCTGAGTTATGTAAGTGGGAGAAGATGAGCTTGATAAATGGGGTAAAATAAATTTTCGGTTGATTTGAATATATTAGTTCCTAGAAACTGAATGTAATAAGCAGATGATTACATCGATCAGTGAGTTTAACAAGTGACAGATATTGTATGTGTTACAATCATCAAATAAAATCACAAACATCATTTATATATTACTGGTATCTAATTTGTAGCTAAAACTTAATGACAGAGATTATAAATGAAACAAGCACAACTGGTTAGAGTATAAATTGTTTTCAGTGCTTTCATAGAAATGAAAATCATTTTTTTAAAAAAAAATTGCAAATAATAATTAATTTAGTTACAGAGAAAAGTATTTTCTGAGGTACTGAATTTAAAAGGAGGCAAAGTAACATTTCCCACATGTAAATCTTATAATCACAAAACAAAGACATAAATTCAAATTTTAAAAAATATAACACATAATAAATTTATTTTCAGCTTACCACTCTGCATCCTTTGTTTTGACATGGTGTATTAAGCTGGACAATGGAGTCATTTTCTGCAATGAAGAAAAATTTATTTGCAATTCATACTTGTTTTAAAAAATAACACTATCGATGCCAAACAGTTGGCCCATTTCATTTAATTCTAAAAATTCATACACTTTAAAAAAGTTTTAACTTCCCTGTATCTATACATATTTTTTTAATTATTATTATTCGGTTCAACACATATTTTCTTACTGAATTTTTATTTTTATGTTAAATTTTCTTCAAATGCAATTTAGAACAGCACTTCTCAAACTTTTTCTAGAAGGGACCACTTTTATAAGTTGGAATGTTCATCAGACCACCATACTTTTACTCCCTTCGAAAGCAAATTTTTTTCGGCATATGTTACTTTCTAACAGTGTCAGTCATACGTCAAGAAATTTCACAGTATGGCTGAGTGCTCGAAGTGGAAACAACTCCAGTGCCAGTTATGGTCACATGCCACACATTTTTCTGAAAGAATTACATTGTGTAACTTGTTAGCTTCTAATTTAAAGTGGTATTATTTTTTTTACTTTGAACTTAAGGTTCTTTCAAATGGAAATTGTTAATGATTAATCCTTTAATAATTTTCAAGGAACTATATTTAACTTCTTTTATGAAAATTTAATTCATAATTTTTGTTTAGTTTCAATCTTTTTAATTGTTGTTGGTTTCAATTTTTCTTAAAAGAGGTTAGTGCTCTCAGTGTTTACTAATATTAATTTGGATCATGTTTACTCCTAATGATGTTTTGACTTAATTGTTTTATAAAAGAAATTTCTCATCCTTTCTTTTAAAGTACAAAGTCTTTTGTTTCTGACTAAGTCAGATATTTCAACAACTGGAATTACAATAAAGTAATTTTATAAAATTGTAAAGAATCAGGTCTTTGAAAAAGAAAATATATTATACTAGACAGTTGTGTCTAAACTCCAGAACTGTTCGAAACTTTATCGATCTATTTTTGTGATGCCTGGATGGCAGTCGGAGGGGACCCTCATAAGTGACATTGCAAGGCTTGAGAAAGGAATGTGGATACCCTCTTGTGGCCATGAAAAAGGGGTTGCCAGGGAAGCTAGAAATATGAATGTGTTTACCATCTTCCCTACTGATGATGCACCTTCTGAGCGCTGCATGTTAAAATTCAGAAAATCCCTAAATTAACTCTTGATGCCATGCCATGTCATATAGAATCATCCATCTGCCAAGATTGCACTCGAACACACCTGTCGTAAGCATAACATATGTTGAGAATGATGAGTTCACTGCAAAAGACAAATACTTTTTTATTACGAAATTTTTTTGGTCCGTCGACAGCTCTGGAAATGTGCGATACATGTCCCCCAAAATGGATTTGCATGTCATGAATGATTTAAATTTTTGAAGCAAGAGGCCTAATTGTCATGCTGAGTGTTCACCACTGTTTGACATTTTTCAAGCATCTTGGTGTTTTAAGGGGCGAGGGGGGGGCAAAGATTTCTGCCAAGGTGGGTACACTCCTTTTGGATGCCCTGACTAAGATCCCACTGTTTTCTATTTGAGATGACAGCAACTCCTTGGGGTTTCCCTGAAACTGAAACGGTGGATTCTTCACCAGAGAAGAGACAATCACAGAGGAGACAAAGCAAATAGTCTTGTTTTTGTCCGTGCAAGAAGGAAGGAAAGACAATAGCCATGTTAAGAGCCTGATGAAAGAAAATGATACTCCTGCTTCCTGCAATGTTTGGCTGATTATAATTTCCTACGTTTTCTTTTTTCAGATACTGATGCTAGGTTTCCCATCATGTTTTCTTTAATGTAGACCTTTTCGGCAAAATAGAATGTCGCTCACGGGGGAAGCTTGCTCTTGGCCAAGCATATTTTTATTTGCTATTTTATTTGCTTTATTTTGTTTCATTAATTGAAACTGGAAATAAGTACCGTCTCTTTCCAGTACCTCCTTGACAGTTTGTAATTTATTAAATGTGGAGAAAATATTCCAATTTTGTAATAATATGATTCATTGATTTGTAATTGGTATGTTATATTCTCAGTCCAATGATAAGCTGGCTAATCAGTTCAAATATCATGAAGCATATAAAATAACATTTTATTTCAATGCAATTTTTTTTTTCTTTTACTTGTAATTGGTAAACTTGAGTTCTCACACAGTATTAACCCATTAACTGCCAAAATACAAGGAATGATTTTTTTCTTATATGAATAATAGAAAGTATTAAATTAAATATTTATAACATAAATGTATACTGGGGGGAAATAATAATAATAATAATAATAATAATAAAAACCCTTTACACGTGGAAAAATTGAGTGCTGTGTTCACACAACTTTAGTGAGTATGTTTGTACTCATGTGAAGTTTTCTTTGATTGTAACACTGTATTACATTTTAGCTGTATAATGTCTTATAAATCTTCAAATCATTTTGATTGTAATTAATTTAGTATTAAAATTTACACAGTATTTCTTTTACAAATACAGATTATTTTCAATTGAAAGATTCAAGCATGGAAAGCTTCACCACAATCATGATGTAAAGTTACATTACATACTTTGCACCTATAAACAGTTTGGTTATGGTTTTCTTTACAGCTAAGTCTTCTGAGTTATCCTCGGACTTTGCGATAAAATGTCTACCACCCCCACGCAATGGCTTTTGAATGCTAAATTTACTAGGTCTTCCTGTTGCTGATATATTTCTGGCTAATTCTACTCTCAATAGGAGTTTACAAAACAAATAATGCAATCTTGTGTCTGAAATCTAAAAGAAACTTTTCATTCCCAGTAGTAGAAAGTCATGATTTTCCATGCATTTGTAAAGGATACATCAACGTAATTAATAAATATTGGCCACCAGAAAGTAATATATTACTACTGTCCCTATCGCTACTTAAAAGTATCTATCAAATAATTGTTTAGGATGTTAGCAATTCACTGTCCTCAAAAAAGTTTAACATTCTTCTTGAAGACATTTTCAAGGGTATTTAATATTCAAGAAAGTATATTTGCACATTTGAACATGGCAAAGAAAATCAGTGTTTGCTGCAGGTAACTCAAAAGAATACCACATCTCTCATATGTTGCGTTTACTTCTTGCCCAGTCGACTTCTAGTATCTCTAAAATCTTACATTTACTTTTGGTCCAATCAATTTACTATATCTCTCACAAATGACTGAAAGGCAAGAAATTAACAAAAAGTTAAATAAATATTGATACTTACATAGATGAAATTGATAAGCCTGCCGATTCGTGCACAGAAATTCCATGTTTAGATTTATGCTAGTATGCTTCAGTCTGAGATCAGGACATACAACAAATCGATTTCAGTATTTCATTTTTCTTGAGTTGGTGATGAAAACCCTTTCTTACACAGTTACATACAGGAAGACTGAATTATAATTTTAAAACCACCGTTGTGTAGTTCATTATATTTAATTTTTGATGGTAATAAGGTCCAGAAATAAACCATACCTTCTGCTCAGAATTTTGTTTTAAGTCTGGTATTATTAAACATTTCAATCAACTGTGCTCTTTCATTATACGAGTTTGCTATTTCTCAAATCGCAATGGAAAGCAGCAAGAACACATTGCTATTTCTCAAATTGCAATGGAAAGCAGCAAGAACACATGAAATTTATTATATATACCACTTAAAAAGTAAGTTTGAAATTATGACTTCAGAGTTTCAAAATACAAACATGTTTTTCATAATTCTTTTCCAATAACAACATAATTTTCTATAAAAAATGATTCTAAGATAGGAATCTGCAAAAATGTATTTCTTTTACACAACTAACCCACAAAAAAAGTTTCCTTTTAAACCCCTTTAATTTTTCCTGGGCAATGATCAAAGATTTCAAAGATTTACCTTGTACACAGAGATTTTGTTTTGAGATTATACTGAGTTTTATGGTCACTGAGCTTTGAGAATAACATGCACTGTATTTAGCAACATGTCATCTGCAAAAAATCATGTATCTGGCACAAACAAAAGTTTTCCATTAAAAAATGTTCTCAATAAAGTTAGAAAAGAAGAAACATGAAAACAGAACCTTTAGTATGGGTAGTAATCACCATCCAACTCTATCAATTTCTGCCAACATTTAGGTAATTTTTCAAAGCCTTTGGCCTCGAAACTGGGCCACAAGTTCAAAAAAAAGATCAACCTCATTTTGGATGTCCAGTGCAGAATGGAAGATAGCAATAGCAAGATGTAGTTGTAGGTGTGGAAAAAAGGTAGAAATCCAAGATATTGGAGCTATATGGTGGGTGTGGCAAAAGTCCCATGCCCATCCACACAGAGTTCAGCCTGTGAATGCAGACGTATGTGTTTTTGCATTATCTTGACAGAGTATTATCTTTTTTTGCACTGGAACTCAGTTTGATGCTCTTTTCCTTGATAACAGCCTCAACACGGACTAATAACACCTTACTATCAAGGGCTTTACCTTTTTCCAGATATTCTTTGTGAATAATACTTTGGCAATACCACCAGAGACAGAGCATGAACTGTTTGTTAATCAAACTGTGCTTTGCAATGCAGCTGACGAGCTCACTGGGTGCAGACCAATCCGCTTTTCGGCCTGTGTTGTTGAAGTAAATCCACTTTTCATCACAAGTGATGATCTGGTCCAAAATTTTGTCCTTGCATTGATATTTGAGTAGATTAGTGCAGACCAAAACACGTCTGTACTTATCTGTTTGAATCAGCTCATGTGGCATCCAGCCATTGAACTTGTAAGTCATGTTTATGTGATGCACAGTATGACTAATGGACTGACTAATGCACTGATGTCTAACTCCTCAGCTAGCTCTCGAATGGTTGCATACTGATATTCTTCCACAAGGCAGCCTCATCAACATCAGTAGGCTAGCCACAGCACTCTGCTTCTTGAATGCCATAGTCCTTGTTTTTGAACTTTCAGTACCAAACCTTCACAGTGTCATATGCTATAACATTAGTACCTAAAGCTGTACACATGATTTGGTGACATTCTGTAGCTCACTTTTTGTAATAGAACTGGAAGTAAATGATGGTTCTAATCTGGTAGCATGCTAGTTCCATTTCAAATACCTTGTACTTAATGATAATGCTATTTTTTTACAAATTTCACAACACAGTGTTCTAAAGCAAGTCTCTTTCTTTCAAATGCCAAAAATCGTTTGACAAAATATGATTACACACTCCAACATGAGCTGTTTGTGCAGACAATATTTGTGGTAGTAGAAAACTTTCATTAAACCCCAATAAAATTTTGTTAATATCATTTACAAATAACAGGACATTTTTTTTCAAATCTAGGAGGATCACAAAGGCTGGGTTCTAGAATCATTTGTGGTCCATGGACCACAGTTTTAGAAATGCTGATAATAAAATATATGGATATTTGCAGATAGGGAGAGAAGAAAAGTTTATGAATTTTTTAGAAATAAAATATCATATGAAGTATAGTACCCATGATAAGACACAGTTCAACATATAAGAATTGGCTGCTTTTCTAACCTGGTGTTCTCATCTAAATTTTAGCTAAACACTTTGTTTTATTAATTTATGTTGTTGATTAAATCAATATTACAACATGCAACATTCTATCATAATACAGATAGTAGCATATTATATTCAAACTATACACGATGATAAGAACCATTTCAATTGTTCACACACAAATCTAGATAATTAAATTTGTATCCTCTTTCAGTAATTAAAAGATATTAAAGTAGATCATTTAATAAATAACTTTTTACAAATTACTTAATAATAAGGTTATAAAATTATATGAAAAATCTTCACAATTAAATTATTTTCAATGCCTGTAATCCTTAACATATTAAAAGCCTATTTTGTTTACTGTTAAAGTTGGTTTGGCACTCTTCTGTTATGGGACAAGGTTCAGGGAAGTATGCAACTATGTATGTGTGTATGTACGTATGGTGTGTGTATATATGTGTATAGGTATATGCATACAAACATACGTACTTAAACACATGCATACATACATACATTTCTGAATATGATGCCGATAACAGCAGAGTCCCATTGACCTTAGGGCCTGACATAACTTTAATAGTAATTAAAGTTATGTCAGGCCCTAACTGACATAACTGTAAGTAAATGTATTGCAATCTGGAAATGGTACGTATGAGTACTAGAATTTTGAAACTTTAAAAATTATTACATTTGTATCAAATATTTTAAATATCCATTGCTAAAAGAATACACTATATTAACTGAATGGATCAAAGCAGACTAAAGAATAAAATATCCCATTAATTTGCATTTATAGTTTTAAGAATACCATACCAGGATCTTTTTCTAATGTTATTTCTTTCTGCATTGCCTCTAAAACAGGTTTTAAAGAAGCACCAACACTAAATGGAAGGTGTACCATCGGCTGATTAGGATCAGGTCGCTCCACTGCATCTCTCTGCTGCATAGGTTTCGGCGATGAATATACCTAAATATTCATAATAAATAAGATTTGAATTAAAACTGAAATGAAGAATTACAAATCTATTATTTAATGAAGACTGATAGACTAACATAAAGTTTTTACCCTTTTATTATAATGCATTTTTTATCCAATTAAAAGTTACACCAGTTCATCATACAATAGCAGTAGCATGTCATGTAAATCAACAGAGTTAATTTTTTTTAAACCTTTTATCTCCATGTTGATATTCATTAATAAACATTTTAATTGTGTTTATTATTTATTTTCACCTATCATAATAAGTATAGTAAGGATATGCCTACATCTAAAACTGAGCTATATATCAAATGCTCCAATATACTCATTTTATGGTTTTACCTCAATAACCCAAACAATAGTTTCTACGTGTAATAATAGTAATATATATAAGATAAAAATATGCAATTTAAAATATTAAATTTAATTTTCAACAGCCTTTTAACTCTCCTTTTCTTCCTGTTCTAAAAACAGTAACTGCTTGTAAAAACACTGCATCATTTTAAAAATATTTGCTGTCATATGAGTCTCGTTTAAAGCTAAAGTTATACACTTATGTAATACTTCATAAGAAAATAATTTAAGATTTTTTTTTTTTTATTTTAGGAAATAATAATTTCAAATTTGTAGACCAACATTTACAATAGGAATAAAGCTTAACTAAAACTACATAATTCTGAATTGGTGTCTCTGTCTTGATACTCTTGTCCAACCCATTGCTGCTTGTTGCTCCTTTCTACACTGAAATTAATTGTTCTAAAGATCAGAGCTGTGGAGAATCATCGAAGCGAAGTTGGAGAGTTTTTGGGTAAAAGGGAGTCTCTAAAAACATGTGAACTATGACTCTAGTTTTTGTTGAACAGTTTGAAATGAAATTAAAGTGAATTTAAAATAATAATAATGACAACTGAATTATTATTTTTATTTATGTACTATATACATTAAACAATATTCAGTTACTTTCTATTTTATTGACATATTAATAAATATAATGGAGGAGAATGGATGTGATATTTGCCATAATTCATTAAACTGATTCATTTAGTTACTTCTTCCGTTCACAGATGGCATTATTATAGCATAATTCACAAGAAAAAGGATCCCATGGCTGCAAAATGCATGCTGAGTCAGCAAATTTGAAACTCAAAAGTAAGTTTTTGCATCTTTTTAATTTTTTCATGTATGTAAAGCCTGCCCAAATCATAATAGCGATAATTTACTGTTTATAAACCTTATTTGCTATACTTTGAATCCAGTTTTTATGAATGTATGTTTTACAAAATGGCTACAAATCTCAAGTGACAGTAAGTCACTTGAGATTTGCAGATTGCTTGATGGGCTAATAATACATAGGGTTAAATGGAAGTGGCCATACCAAATACATTAAACAGATGCATTTTTTCATGTTTAAATAAATTTTCATAACTTTAAAATGATGATGGCTCCATCAAATGTTTAAATGAGTGCAATATAAAAATTGCCGAAAATAATATCTGGATATACAGTAGAGTACCAATATTCTGCGAATGCCTGTAACCAGGGTTGCATCTTTGAATATAAAAAAACAATATAATAATATATATATTATATAATTCATAATTATATATATAATCCACATAAAATCCTCAACAGCAATATGTTTATGAAATATACCATATTTCAGATATATATTGTTGCTAATTATTAAAAGTTCATCTTAAGATAGAGCGTACAACTTTATATATGTATCTATATGAAAGTTAAGTAAAATTAATAATTCCATTCTTCTGGCTGTTTTCCTATTTGTGGGAATGTTTTAGTGTTGTTGCCTTTCATTTTTATTTTTAAATATAGGTGGCGGCACTACTGTAAGCAACTGAATTTGACAAAATAACTAAAATTATAATTAAAGATTAAAATTAAAAATGAAGATAATAAAGAATTTTCAGTAATTTATTAAAAAATTTCCAATTGATAATTCTCAACAAGAAAAATTGCTAACTGAACAAATAAATTGATAAAACGAATTAAATTTTATAATAAGGTTAGAATCAATAATAAATTAATGGAAACAAAATTTTATGAACCAGTTTTTATTTTCATTGTAGTTCTTTTTATTTATTCATCTGGTAGTACTTCTTTATTTCACCAGTTAACTTTCATATCTTTCTGAATTTTATTATTTTATGACTTAAGACTGATGCATTCTTGGTATTTATCTATCTACGTATGTAATTCATATTTGTTTTAATTTATGTTACTTAAAAATTTATCATTAAAAAATCAAGTTTTTTTAATACACTATCTTAGCATAAGCATGCTAAGAAACACTAGATAATAAAATATTTCTTCAGAAAATCTAAATAATAAAACCTTTTGTTTTCTGTTTTATCAATAGATGGCGCTCGCAGCCATTATGAATTGATTACTCCGTTTTTTCAGTCTCCATTTCTAATACTCATTTAGAATTTTCATATTATTAACATGTAAATATTTT
This sequence comes from Stegodyphus mimosarum, assembly GCA_000611955.2. Lineage (NCBI taxonomy): Eukaryota > Metazoa > Arthropoda > Arachnida > Araneae > Eresidae > Stegodyphus > Stegodyphus mimosarum. The sequence continues at coordinate 156,358 of KK122142.1, read as the reverse complement.
TAATGAATAATCAGAATTTATACATTTTTTAATAAAAAATTACCTCAGCATTATTTTGAAAGGTAAAAAATTATATGCAAGTCAATGTGTATACCTGGCAGCAAACTGAGTTTTGCTGTTTTATTTTTTGGTAGATTCTAATACTAATTCTTTTGTTTCAGTTTGATAAGAAATGTATTTAAAAAATGTAAGTCAATGGCCTCAGTTTCTGGAGGAAAAAAATCAGGAAAATGTAAAAAAATTAATTTTTTAAAGCAAACATTTATATTTCCATATAAAAGATTACCTTTATTTCTATAGCTCCAGCAGCTTTTCTATTTCATCCATAACACATATTTATTATTATTACAGTGTTCATTTTATAAATATTACTGTATGATGTTTATTTACCTAGTTATCTCTTATTTTTTCAGGTATTCATATTTGTGTATTTTAAAATCTGAAGCATGATGCCAAAGAAACAACCAAGAAGATCAAGAGTTTATGAATATTTCACCATAACGACAGATGAAAAGCATTTTGTGTGTTAATGTGAGACTTTTAAAGTGTGGTATTGATAGTGAGAAAAAAGTCTGTGGACATAAGATTAGCAGTTTCAGAGATGCTCCAACAAGAACCTCAAATTTTTTGAAGCCCATAGCATACTTACATCTACAAATTTTTGATAAAAATTGAAGGGAGAGGGGGGGAAAGCATGTGCAACAGAAAAAGAGACATCACAACCTTGTACTTCTACTGATGGACAGGTTTACCTCACTAGTTTTTTCACTACAGGCAAGATAACTGTAACTTTGACTCCTGAGAACTTAAAAAAAAGTCTTCTTAACTTAGTTGTACAAAAAGGTGTATCCTTGAATGTATTTTCACAACCTGCATTCCTAGGATTTAACAGCGAAACAGCAAAGAAACCTGGGATTTCATTAGACGAGAAAAGCATCTGAAAACTTATTCTCAATGATGCTAAGAGGAAGAAACAAAATTTGAAAGATGACCTCAGAGGCAAGTTCATATACTTCAAGATTGATGCAGACATACAGCAAAGTATTTTGAAATTAATGCTAGATTTGTTAATAACGATACAGTGATTGTTACAAAGACACTTGCAGTGAAAGATACTGAAGCTTATCATAACAGCCATTATCTCCAGAAATTAATTGGAGAGGTTTTAAAAAAAATTAAAAAAAAAAAAAAAAAAAAGGAAAGAGCAGATTCTTTGTATAGTTACTAATAATGCATCTAATATGGTTAAAACAATACAGAAGATGAATGAAGATGAAGAAATTGTTACAACAGATGAAAAAAGAACTGCTTTAGATACTGAAACTTCTCAAGAATATCCATATGAAGCTTTAGATAATGTTGCTGAAGAGGTTTCAAAACTCTGTTAAATCAAGCAAATGCATTGTGCAGTCCACACCTTGCTATTAGAGATGGTTTGAAGAAACCTTATGCTACAAATCTCATTGAAAAATTTAGGCAAGCAGCATTAGCAGAAAGAACTCCCAAAATTGATGTCATTCTTGGAGGTGAGCAGGAAAAGGAGCAATTATTGATCAAGCAACGCAATAGGGAAGTACATATTTGATGATAAAGAGGATGTTATAATTAAGAACTTTTTTAGAAGATACAGATAACTATAATGTTTCACAAAGACTGTGGAATAATCTTGCAGAATTGGAAGCTCTTCTTTCTACATCATATATAGCCCAAAAAAAAAATCTACAAGCTGAAGTATTAACAGGAGGCTTCTTTCTGCAACAATGGAAGAATGTGATCTTTGTTCTTTCTAAAATGGAATGGCTTAGTGCAGAAGGAATAATTTTCTCAATGAAGAAAAAATAAAACTAGTTTGCTAGACAATGAGATCTTTCTGGATTCAATACATGTAGATCCAAAACACTGAATTTTGTTGCACGATGAACAAATTAAAAAAGCAAGTTTTCCAAATAGATATCTGCAATGCATTTTGTGATCTTTTACAGGAAAACACTGCAGTAATCTATATGGATGGTATTGTTATTCCTTTCAAAAATGAAACTCAAAGAACTCCAAAAATTTAAACGCATTTTACAAACTGCATCGGAATATGGATTAGAATTAAACATTAAGAAGTGTCAATTTCTAAAACCTGATATTGAATTCCTTGGGTTCTTGGAAAATTAAAGATGGGAAATTATATCTTTTTTCTTCTAAACCAAAGCAGTAATTAACTTTCTGAAGCCTAACTATATAAAAGATGTTAAAAATTATTTAGGTTTAACAGGTTATTTCAGGACAACTCATACCTGTTCATTCATGAACTGCAAAACCACTTAGTAATTTATTGAAGAAAAATTATAAATTTAAATTCAAAGCTAAAGAGCGCTATGCTTTTAACAAATCAAAATGCGTCTTGTTACTTAAGCCTGTTTGGTGTATTTATAATCCGAAAGCCGAAATACACACTGATGCTAGTGCTGATGGCTATTGGGCTATCCTGTTACAAAATCCATAATTGATAATCAGATGCATCCAGTTTATTATATAAGCAGGACGACAACAGATAATAAATGTAAATATTTGAGCTTATGAATTAGAAGTTAAAGCAGTTGTAGAAGCTCTAAAACAAATTAGGGTATAGGTGTTGGGAATTCCATTCAAAATCGAACTAGATTGTAATGGATTCAAACAAACTACGAGCAAGAAAGACACCATTATTTAAATAACTACATGGGCATTAATATTACAAGTTACAATTACACAAAGCAACATGTTGGCACTTTTAGCAGAAACCCAGTATGGGAATTCAAGATGATGGCAATATTTAAGATTACTCAAGCTCATGAAATTGATGAAAATATAACAGCTATTAAAGAGATTTTGCAGTCATATAAGTATTATTGCTTATAAAATGACTTGCTTTACAAAATAATGAATGAAACTGATGCTGTCAGCATTGAATCAGTGCAAGAGAAAATTCAAGGAAACACACCACAGTCAGATTCAAAGCTAACGAGAAAGGACGCAACCACAGAAGGAGATTCTGAAGAAAAGCACCTTCTTGAGGAAGGCAGTTGCTTAAGATGATGAATCAAATGATGATGCTGAAAAAACTTCAGTAATATCCCCTTCAACAGACAAGCAAAAGAAGCTACTGAAAATTCAAAATCTTCAGAGAACACCTACGAAAAGCAGAAATCTGATGACAAAGATACTGACGCAGAAAGCAAAAATGGGACACAAGAAATTAAAGATGATTAGAAAAAAAAGAAGCAGAAAAGCAGATTCAGAAGATCCAGAAGGAAAATCTATCAAAAGTTTTTGATAGTACAAAATTGAATTTGATGATTCTTGATTAAGATTTTTCCCGACTTGACAAATTTCTCCTGATTTGACTAATATTCTATTGGTATATAATTTCAAAAATTTCACATTTTATCTCTTTAAATTTAGCTCTATCACATTTACAAAATGAGCATTTTATTAGACTGTAGGAGCCTTCTATTAGATTTCCATTAATTATATACATCTTTATGTTTAATATCTGCATAAGTCACAATTTAGAAAGGAACTCAACATTTGTTCCAGCTTTCTATATTAATAAAATATTAGTAAATTTCATGAGTACTGTTTAAAAGACATGAACTGTTTTAAGAAGAATGAATAAAATATCTAAAGATGAAATGTATTACAGAAGATGGCTTAAGGGAGATGATGTTTAAAAAAATGCATCTAGACGAGATTTTAAGAAGAAGAATTTAGAAGATGTATCCACACAATCTTTAAGAACATGCATCTAGAAGATACATCTGAACAAAGTTTAAGAATATGCATCTAGAAGATATATTCAGATGGATGTTTAAAAAGGTGATCCAGATGACACTGAAGATGTGTTAATGAATACATATGTTCAGACAGAGTGTTAAAGACGAATGAAGACTGAAAGAATATTGAAGAAGTGTTAAAGCCATTATTTCTGAAGATGATAAGATGATGAATGAAGACGCCTGACTGAATCACTTAAGATAATTTTTCGCCCAGTGAAACATAAAATTCTCTTTCGTTTAATTTCATTTAATTAGATCTCCTAGTGATGACAGTCACTTTTCCAGCATATGTAGACACATGCTGTCAGGATAGGCGAGAGGATCTGGAAGGACACCTTCCACTATCAAAAGACGGCACTGCCTGCCATTGACGATTATGCCATAAATGAAAGATGTGTGTAAGACAGTGTTATCTGATATAAAAGACATTGAACTTTTCTACATCTGTAAATACTTTCCATCTATTTTCATGTGTAATCACTTCCTCGATAATTCTCATTAAATCCAAATTAAATATCCAAATGTATGGAAGTATTGTGTTTACACATAGAAAGAGAGTATATAAAAAATTTTAGAACAATTTTGATAAAGAATTTTGAAAAAAGCATATGTTTTGGAGTAAAAATTTCTCGCACAACTTATTATTTGAAACGAGAAATATTAACTGCTACTTTCAGATTTATTTTCCGTTCAAAATGCCACATGTAAACAAGCTGGTGACTGAAGAATATGTTTTCACACTTTCCAAAAACAGAGATTTCTATTCCATAATTTAAAATATGTGAAATCCATGGTGCTAAAATTTTGTAGAGCAAAATAAACAACATTATTATCAAGTAAAGGAAAAACCATCAATCATTACTCCTACATTGAAAGGTGATTTGAAACAAATACATGAAAGATACATACTGTTCTAATATTTCTAAAGTTGACTTGTTGATCCACCACTCACTGAGATAATGCATTGAAATCAATTTTAAAATCTTTATATTTGTAACAATGATAATTAAAATAATAAACAAAATTTACAACTTAAAAAAGCCAAAAAAACATGTTCACCAGATTCTGCCGAGGCAAGTGGCTAAATGCAGAACAATTTGCAGAACCCTACATGAAAACTATTTAGCACGAGACAAATGGAAATGATGATGATGAATGAACAGAAAAGGTGTACAAACCTGGTTCCATCAATGCAAAGAAAGTTTCAGTAAGGAATTTATGACTGTCATAAGATTCACTTATAACGGAAAATTAAAAATAAGAAGAGTGGGAAAAATATGAAAATCAACTGAATGTACTAGGAAGAGAAAATTGAACATCCAACATTACAGAAGAAATTCCATTCCTTTATAATTCAATGGATGAAACTTCATCAAGACAAAACAAGTCATATTTCGAAAACTAGAACTGGAGATATTACAGTAATTACTTCCTGAGTATTAGAACTATGAAAAGTATTTCTTCTCGAGGAATGAACATTTCTTTAAGGAGCTTTTGAGGTTTCTAACAGTATTTATAAAAAGGAATTACAGATATTATTAATATCAACATGTAAGAGTTAAAAATATCTGCACAAGTCGAAATTTAGAAAGGAATGTGACATTTATTTCAGCCTTCCTTAAAAACAAAATATCAGTAAATTTAATTAGTGTGCAATTTTGAAAATTTCATATCTTATTTCTTAAATTTGATCTCTATCACATTTAAAAAACAAGCATTTTATCAGATGCTATTACGTAGTGTATTCGGAAACTAAGTACCGTTTCATTCTGACGCTGCCGCAGCGCTGTGGTAGGCGTCCCGTGCATGCGCACTAGTCTTTCTTGTTCACTGACTTTCAATTGTTGCCATTTTGGTTGCTGTATGTTGTGTTTTCAGTTTGCTGTGCACATTCAAAATGTTTAAGACAAGTAGTTCTCCCGCTGACTGTGAGATTCGTGCCGTGATTAAATTTTTGAACGCGAGGAATGTTAAACCGGCCGAAATTTATCGTCAAGTGACAGAAGTTTACGGTGAATACGCGATAAGTGATGGAATGGTGAGAAAGTGGGTAAGAATGTTTAATGCAGGTCGAACAAATGTCCACGCCGAGGCTCGGAGTGGTCGGCCTTCTGTTGTCACCGATGATTTGGTAAGGAAAGTTGATGAAGCAATTCATGAGAACAGACGCTTCACAATGACAACTCTTTCAGAGGCATTTCCACAAATTTCACGTACTGTTTTGTTCGAAATTGTGTCTGACCGCTTGAATTATCGCAAACTGTGTTCCCGATGGGTTCCAAAAATGCTCACTGATGTTCACAAAACAAAGCGACTTGGTAGTGCCCTGACATTTCTCACGCGGTACAGTGATGAGGGAGAAAACTTTTTAAACCAAATTGTGACAGGTGATGAAACTTGGGTGTGTCATTTCACATCAGAATCGAAACAACAATCGATGGAGTGGAGACACACTCATTCTCTGAAAAAACAAAAGTTCAAAGTGACAATGTCATCACAAAAAATCATGTGCACTGTCTTCTGGGATAGGAAAGGCATTTTGCTTACTGAATTTCTTCCCAGAGGTGAAACCATTAATACAGCACGATATTGTGAGACTTTAACAAAACTAAGGCGTGCCATTCAAAACAAACATAGAGGAATGTTCAGTAAAGGAATTGTGTTGCTCCATGACAATGCTCAGCCCCATACTGCTGGTGTCACTCAATCGTTAATTCAACAGTTTCATTGGGAGCAGTTCGATCACCCGCTGTACAGCCCGGACTTGGCGCCGTCCGACTATCACTTGTTCCTGCACATGAAGCGCGAGCTTGGTAGCAAGCGCTTTGGATCTGACGACGACACGAAAAATGCTGTGGAGTCGTGGTTATCGAAACTGGCAGGAAGTTTCTTTGACGATGGTATACAAAAACTGGTCACCCACTATGACAAGTGTTTGATCATCGGCGGAAACTATGTTGAAAAATAGTTTAAGACATGTATTTTCATGTAAAAATAAAATTGGATTCGAAAAAATTGTTTTACTATTTTTTTTTTCAAAACGGTACTTAGTTTCCGAATACGCCTCGTAGATTCTAGGAGCCTTCTATTAGATTTTTATTCATTATTTACATTTTTATGTTTAATGTATGCATGAGTCAAACTTTAGAAAGGAACTCAAGATTTGTTGCGGCATTTCTTAGTAATAAAACATCAGTAAATTTCATTAGTGTGTAATTCTGAAAATTTCATATTTTATCCCTTAAAATTGATCTCTATCACATTTACAAAACAAGTTTTTTATTAGATTCTAGGAGCTTTCTATTAGATTTTCATTGATTATATATGTTTTTATGTTTAATATCTGCATAAGTCAAAATTTAGAAAGGAATTGAACATTTGTTCCAGCCTTCCATATTAATAAAATAGCAGTAAATTTCATTTGTGTGTAATTTAAAAAACTTCACATTTTATCTCTTTAAATTTAGCTCTATCACATTTACAAAACGAGCATTTTCTTAGACTGTAGGAGCCTTCTATTAGATTTCCGTTAATTATAGACATTTTAAATGAAGTCAAAATTTAAAAAGGAACTCAACATTTGTTCCAGCTTTCTATATTAATAAAATATCAGTAAATTTCACTAGTGTGTAATTTTGAAAATTTCATAATTTATCTCCTTAAGTGTGATTTCTATCACATTTACAAATCAAGCATTTAATTAGATTCTGCGAGTCTTACCTTAGATTTTCATGGATAATATACATTTTTAAATTGTGTCGTTTCACTTGTTTCTTAAAAATATAAAAATGAATAATCGTTAAATTTTAGAATTATCACAATAACATGATCCATGGGTAAGAACTGTAAGTTTTTCTGAACTCTGAATTAATATTTACCACTGCTCTGTATAACTTATTCTCTTTACATTTATGCAGATTTAATAATTTTTTATTATGAGGATAATTCCGTTCCGAAATATTCGAATTTTGATTTTATGCATCTTGGTATGTTTGAACAAATAAATCATTCTCCATTCCAGAGATGAAACAAAATACAATATTTATTTCAAATTTCATTTTTTATCATATCAGTTCTGTTAATTTCATGATAGCGAAAACTAGACTTCAGTTATTTCGAAAACAGAACTAATTACCGTAATAACTTCAATGCACTCCTTAAAAAAGTTCAGCCTGATACAAGTATTGCATATACACTTTCAATATATTCCTGGGAAGCCCCCTAACATTTCCCGCATAGACTATTGTGTTTTGGTCTCTTGAAGAAAACTCTTTCTAAACACAAACCTACCATAATTGATGGACTCTGGAAAGTACTGGAAAAGGAATAGAAAACAATGTCCCTGGAAATTTTAGGTAAAGTTCTATCAGGAAAATCATGAATCAGTCCAGAAAAAAGGCTATCAAACTGAATATTTAAAAAAATACTCTTTTATATTTTAAACATTGATTAAACTGCCTCGAAATCATTCTAGAAATGTGCAAAAAACATTTGTATATATGTATACATACATACAGACGATATATACCAGAATATACGGTGTGTGTATATATAGATATATACTGGAATATTATATGGTGCGTGTGTAAAGCAATAATTCACAATAAATTATAAATAAGAAAAACTTTCCATATAACATCTCCAAGGAACAGAAATTCATTTTAAAATCATCATATATACATATACTGTATATTTCGCTGTATAACACATACTTGTAATTTCAAACTATGTTTTTTAATTTTTATGTATATTCACCATATAATGTACACCCTTTTCTTTATGAAGAAACCTGAAAGATATGTATGCAATGTTCTTATCTTTTGAAGTCATTCATTTGAAAATTTTCCCCTGGCTTTCAAACAATGGTATACTAAACTGATAAGTGATAAGGGGAACAATATGCATGTGGGAAAATGCTTGAGCAAGTAGTTAATTCTGAAAAGAGGGTGGTTTACATTCAGTGCATGATATGCACAAGAATGTTATTCTAGGGTTTTAAGAAAAAGGAGACATAGTTTGGGGAAAGAATGCATTTCTGATCCAAACGGATTCACAGAATTAAGAGTCAAATGTTTTCTCCTTCTTAAGTCATTTGAAATGAACATCAAAGGTAAGTCACATTTGCCTTAGTAGAAATACAACTGATCTAGTGTTCCTTTTAGTACTACATATGGCTCCTACCAAACAAACAAACACAGTCCTTGTTTCAAATGCAACATCATTCAAGTTGCAAAAGAAAATGAAAATCGAGGCTTTCACTAATACCACATTAATATTCCTATACTAATATATTAAGAAAAATTAATATTCCAAAGAATAAATGTGCTTTACGTAAAGGAATAATGAAATGGCTTACCCTAGAAGAAAGTACTGTGAACTAAGTTCTAGAAAATTGTCATTGTAAAACTGTGGATAAGAAATGTTTGGCAAAAGCACCCTGTTGCTTTGAAGAATCCAGAAATTCCTTTAGTTTGGAACATGTTCAGATCTCATCTAACAGCTAATATGAAGAAATTATTGGAAGAGTGTAATACAAATATGGCAGTTATTCCAGGCAAATTAATACCATTAGTTCAGCCTTTAGATATGTCTATCAATACACCATTCAAATGACAGTGGAATAAGTGGATATTAGAAGGTGAAAGAAAAATTTACAGAAGGAGGTTAAATGCATCATGCTAGTCTAGGAACAGTATATGAGTGGATAATAAAAGATAGCATAAAATTAAATCAGACATAATTCAGAAGTCATTTACAAATTGTAGTATCTCTGAAAATCTAGATGGAATGCAAGATGTATTTATGGATCATCATAAAAGTGATTGTGAAGATGAAACAGAATTTGATGATATGCCTGAAGATAAAAAGATGAATATGGTGAACTAATAATGAAAAGTTTTAAGTTCAATGACATATGTCATATCTTTTAAATAAACAGCATTTAGGTACATGTAATTTTTGTATGCTCATTTGTTCCTTATTTTTAAAATTATCATACATGTAGAAATTAGATTTTTGAATGCTCATCTTTTCCTTATATTTAAATCTTTTCATATCCGCATATAACGCACAGCCATTAATTTCAATCTTATTTTCCGTATTAAAAATGTGCATTACATGCCCAAATATACAGTATATATACATATACTATTAAAATAAGTTAAATAACACCTACTTCTTTATCATTCTCTTCTTTACGCTTTGGAGTCTCAACTGGTTTTATGTTGCTGTGATAAGATCTTGTACAACCCTGTAACATATATTATAAAAGCTCAGTTTTATTGCAAATATATAAATTTAAGAAGAATAAACAAAATATGAGGTATTAAAAAGAAATTCTCACAATTTACACAACAGAAAAAAAAAAATTATGATAACATTAGCATTATTAGAACATTTTAAATAAGAAATATTGCAGTTCCCAAATTCATATCACAAGAAAAGAAAATAATATATATTCATTTGCAATCTTAAAATTCTATTATATTGAATTTCTTTAACTAATGTTGTTAATTTATATAAACAGTTCTTCACAAGTTCAAAATTTGGATCACCAGTGGTTACTGAACTTATTAATTCATTTATTTCATTAAAGTAAAATTTAACTCATGCAGAGCAATCACTAGAAATAAACACACTCTTTATATTGTAAGTAAAAATCATTATACTTCTTGATCAGGCTAAACTTTTGACATTTAAGCCAAGGTAAATTTTGTAACAGTTAAACTTTAGTGAAAAGGAATCCGATTTAAAATTAAATAAAATATATAAAAATTTACAAGAAATCAGTGCGCTATTATGGCTGAAATTTAACTACACTGGTTATCATAAATTAAGGAAAAATAACAAAAACAGCAATAACTCTCTAAAAAAATAAGCCAAACTGTGTAAAATTTGAATATGTTGCCAAGTAAGAGTAGCTGAGTAAACTGCAATATGCAAATTAGTGGCATTGCATTCGGAATACGTCATCTGAGAGGAGCATGTTTGAGAGCAAGCCCGCATATTTCACTGTGATAGTGACATCAGAAATCTGAGAGAGCCCATTTGTAACAATGACCTCCAGGCATCATATTTGCCTGCAGAACTACCATGGAGAGCCACTGGGAGAGGCAGGACAAACATAAGTGGCCAGATGGCTAAATGTAAGTCCTTCTGTGGTTCAGAGACTTTGGAGGCAATTTCAAACCACAGATTCAGCATCTAGGAGGTTCAGCCAAGGACGGCCAACTACTACGACGAGCGCTGATGACCAATATTTGACATTATGTGCACTTTGTGCATAGATTCGCTACTCCGACTCTTCTTAGATCCTCCCTTGCTGCAGCCACCGGAAGGTTGGTGTCAACGTCAACTTTGCGCAGAAGGCTTCACGAAGGTGGTCTGTATGCAAGACGACCAGCCATTTGCGTGCCTCTCACATCAGGCTCTAAGAGGGGCCGTTTGCAGTGGGCACAACAACATGTCCACTGGACCCCTGATCAATGGAGAGCTGTTCTCTTTATGGATGAGTCCAGGTTTAGTCTATTATTTGATATGGAGAGAACCTGTAATCCGTTATCATCTGTCAAACATCCGTGGAAGAGATGCATATGGAAGAGGCAGTGTCTATGTTTGGGGCGGCATCTCTTTGGGTGGACGCACAGACCTCCATGTCTTTCCAAGAGGAACCATGAATGCTCAGGTTTATAGAGATGACATCCTTGATGCTTATGTGCACCCATATGCCAGGGCAATAGGTGATGCTTTCGTGTTACAAGACGACAATGCAAGACCACACAGGGCTCGCATCGTAGATGATTATCTTCAACAGGAAACAATTATGTGCATGGAGTGGCCAGCTCAATCCCAGGACTTGAATCCTATCGAGCACCCTTGGGATGCTTTAGGGAGACTCTAGCTGCTCTCAATCCACCCCCTCAGACCACTGCCGTGCTTGCAACTACTTTGCAAGAATAATAGAACATCTACAACTAGTAAATATTTTAGAAAATGAAGGAAACTTTCATTTTTGATGTATAAATATGTAATAATACATAAAAGAACAACAACAAAAACAAAAAAAAATGTTACAAATAAAAGCTGCATGGAATTAATTAACCATGTTAAAAAGCAGGTAGTTTAAAAATCAGAAAAAAAAAAAAGGTTATCTTGGATTAACACAGATTTGAATAAATTTTTATCAATTCCAAGGGCAATCTGATTCAGATTTCTTCTTCAGGAGCAAAATAATTTTGCTCCTAAGATGAGAAGTTTATATCAGATTGTCCTCGATAATGTTCGATTTAAAATCTAAAGTTGTTTATTTCTTAATTTTACACTGTTATATTTCTTTTCTATACAATGGATATCCGCAATAAAAAAATTATGAGCAGACAATTAAATGTTGTATTTTATTTCAAGAACAATTATCACAACAATATTTTAATATGAAGATTATGACTCTAAATATTACTAAAAAGAACACTTAAAGAAAGTTATATTTAAATTTAATATAAAAATCCCTACCTTTATATTTAAAAATTCAGTAAAATCTGTGGTTTTTTTTTCACAGCATGACCATTTTTTATACACATCATGAAAAACTGGTACACCAGGATGATGCAAGCAGGATTCTGTGCAGAAATATGAATAAATAAAAAAGGGAATTAAATTTTATATATTTACAATCTAATGATGTAAGTGATAACTCCTCCGTGAAGAAATGGCTGTTAAAATTTCACCCTTTGGTACTATTTTTGTTTTCGTGTTATTTCTTTGCCATCATGTGTCACAAGTTTCGTTTTGCCTTTTTTCCGATAACTGTCTTTATGATCATTAGTCACACAACCATATTTTTTAACCTTTTGTGGCCCGCCTAAAAATTTCCTTCTGAACACACAGAAAAATTGAATGAAAAAGGATTTATAGGTTATTCTGAACCTTCCTTATTTATACTAGATGACAGCACAACACAAACCAGTATATATTTTAGCCATGTTTAGTTTTTAAAGACCCTCATTTTTCACAGAAATTTTCCAGATATTTTTTTTAATAAATAAAAGGAATTGTTTGAAAAGAAATATCTGTTATTTCTTGGCTGTATGCTAATCTCCTTATTCTATATTAGTTTCAAATTTTTACCTTGAAATCTTGCCTAAAAGCAAATGGTGAACATCAGGTGTGCCCAGTGGGAGATCACTGAAACACTAGGACCAAACCAACAACTGTATCTTTGTTTCTCTGCAGCTCTCCAGTGAGCTCATTCACAATAGAAAGGTGGGTCCACATCTGTGTTAGATGTCCTGTTTTTTTTTTTTTTTTTTTTTTTTTTTTTTTTTTTTTTTTTTGAGGGGAGGTTTGGTTATCAACTAAGAAATTGTTGGGGTGATTTTCTGAAGTTCAGGGATAATTTTAACAGCTAGCTGTTCGGTTTTTCACTGGAGCAGTTCTCTTTTTCTATTTCGCTTTTGTTCAAAGAAGTTCTGTTAGTGCTACGTTTTGATAGTTTTGAGTTGTAGACGTTTATCTAATTTAATTTCATATTTCATAATTGTAGATATAATATTAGTTTTTTTTTTTTCAGATTTTAAAGTATTTTCCAAATGGATCGGAGAGGGCTGATCATTTTCTAAAGCACTCAAAATGCTACATGAATTGCCTTCAGACAGTGAATCTGATACAGATCCTGGTACATGTGCAAAACATACAATGTTGGGTTGTGCTTTTTCAAAGGTGGTGTCACTTTCTTCGAAAAGTACCACCATGAAAAAAATAGACGAAAGTGTAAATAATGTAAATATCATATACAAAAGTTACTTTTTTGTTTCGTTTATATGCATGAAATCATCATATAAAAAAGAAGACCCTTTTTGGGGGGTGTAGAGTAGCAGGCCTTTCCATGGCACACCCTGGGTAATGCTAAATCTAATACAGTATTCAGAATCTAGTGTTTTTTAATTGTAGGCAAAATCTTTAATGCAGTTCCCAGCAATGCTCGTTTCATCACTCTTTTTGAAGCTCTATTCATTCAATGTGCCCCTCTTCGGACATACCCACAGAATTAAAACGTAAGTGACGACAAAATTAAAAAGATATATATATATATATATATATTGGTGGAAATTCCAACTTTGAAAGGTAGCGTGCCGGGGGTTAACTA
>KK122142.1:130466-142246 GCA_000611955.2 Stegodyphus mimosarum | reverse complement strand
AAAAAAAAAAAAAAAAGTATCCAAACACAAATGTGGTTTGTTGGATCATGTGTTCCTTCTGTTGTTACCATACAATTAATTTGCTTATAGTGTGAAGAGTTAACAGCTATTCAGTTTTTCAAATCAAAACATGCTTCAAATGAATAACACAGCAGGACAATGGAATACATACATACAAAACGTATGTGCCAATTCCTTGTTATCTCAACATTAAAATCAATAAATGCAGCAAAATCGTAAAAACTGATGAAAACTCATTTAGAAAAAGAAAAAAGAACATATGTTGTCTTCTTCTCTCAAGGGTTTTTGGAAGACTTCATTTTGATATTAAAGAAAATTGCTTTTTGCTGTCCTTAATCATTCTGCTTCATCTACTATCAAGCCAAAAGCATGGGGGGGGATCAAAATGCCCCAAAATGGTGCTGAAAATGTTTAGCACAGCTTCAATGAAAAACTACTGAAAGGCTTACTTTCAAGTAAATTACAGCTTAAAGATCTTGGAAATTCTCAAAATTTCTTAACAGTCTTTGCCTGCTGAAATGCTGAGGAATTCTGAAGATGTTAGTCTGGTGCTTCCAATTTAAACATAATTTTAAAAAATGCAATTTTTTATTTCTCAGAACTAAGTTCAAGCATAGCTCTCACCAACTAAGTAAATTTCACACATAAGCTATAACCTCTGTGTTTTCAATAATAACAAAGTTCCTAAATATACCATAAAAATATGTGGAAAATGAGCAACGCCCTCGCCAAGACTCAAACCTGGACCTCTTGAATACATACTGTGCTACTGTTACACCATGAAGCATGCAGAAATGAGGGAGAAAATACCTCATAAAATTGCTTTTTGCTCATAGAACAGACAGCATGAGAAAGTGAAATAATCAAAAAACTTCTTAGAAACAATGATAAAGGTATATCAAAGAGTATCTGTAGTAATATACTGTTTATAGTCACCAAACTTTGGTCTTAAATCATAAGTCCATAAGCTCTTCTATACTTCTACACAGTATTATTGAAATTTTTAAATACACAATACTTATTCAAGTGAGCAGCCACCCTAAGCTGACAATGTCACAAAAAATTCAGTTCCAAATCTACAATTCCTATTAGAAAATGTTTGACGACAGCATACAAACAATCATGTTGAGTCAAAAGTTACATAAATGCAGCCCTTCAAGGATCATTAAAAATGATAAAAATTCTTTTATCTAATACTGATCAACTGTTGTTCCTAAACAATTACATATATGTAGCTTCAAAACCCTTATGAGTTTCATATTTATTATTAGTATTATTCAGTGAAAGGTCAAAGGTCTAAGAATTCTCTAAAGAAAGAAGCTTTCTTTTTAGCCAAACAGTTTGCATACTCTCTACCAAGTAGCCCACAACATACAAGGAATTAGATTATTCAAACACAGCAAAGCACACTACAGGGATATTTGCCCAGGGATGGGATGCCTTCATGGAGTAATTTCCAAGGGAAACTCTTGCAATACACACAGGGAATTCATGAAAACCAATCACGCGGTGAACTCATTTAAATGAGATCGAACTCAGGTCGGACTCCCATGCTGTCTTAACCACTGGTGCAGCTGCAATATTCAAGGACCCACTGATAAGAAATCTTATATAAAAGGTGCTTCAGTAGAAATCTGCAGTCCATCACATGGCAGGATCTGCATAATAGAATTTATGAGAAAGTTCCTGAGACACGGATTTAGAACTGCACAAATTGACAGCCCTATTAAAGGAATGTTGTCCATGAGAAAGTTATAGAATATATATATATATAGCATTCACCTCGCTGTCAAATGTAATAAAAAAAAGGGTACTTACACATTATCCCAATGTCTTAATAGAATCTAGCATTTTTCCAGAATGCAGTAAACTCTGGCAATTAAGCATACAAACATTTTTCAGGCCAAACATGTTCATAACAAGTCTTTAACTAAGCAATATTGCCAGTTTCATATCATTTTTTTTGTTGCATTCTAAATTTCAATGGTTTTTATAAATATATCCTGACATAGTTTGCCTTCAAACTTAATTTTGAAATATCATTTAACAAATTTGTCAGCAATGGAAACTGTGGTAAAAGATCTGCAGAAATACAATATTTTGTTGCAAAATCAGCAAAGGGAATAATGATCGGATTTGACAGACAGTGTAGTGCATAATGGCAAGTTTCTGAAATTCTCTGATAGATCACTATGTATGAGAAACACAGCACTAAAAAATTGCAGAAGGATTTTGCATAAAATGTATTTTATTTTTTAATGTAATCCTTATTTCATAATTTAAAAATTTTAAAATACTTTTTCTTTTGACATGTTGGTATTGTCTGCTGACTTAATATCGATAGTTTTTTTTTTTTTTTTTTAAAGAAAGATTCTTGTGCACCACAAAGTATCACATAAGCTTACAAATCATAAGTAAAAAAAAGCAAAATGCTAAGTAATAATATCAACTTTCAGTAATGCAATGAAATCAAACACACACACAAAAAAAGTATAACTATATAAACAAATCATTTGCAATGTTTAAATAAAAGTCAACAAAGTCATCAAAAGCTCAGTAGACCAAAGGTGAAGATACTAAATCATAACATTTCGGTGGCCAATGAATTCCAACTAATTTTAATCCGCATTTCAATAGATTTCTTGCATTATCAAGCAATGGACAATCAAAAAGCAGGTGGAAAACAATTTGCTGAACGCCAAGATTAGAATTACACAAATTAGAAATTGTCAGCTTAAACCGTTTGAGATAAACGTTGAATTTACTATGTCCAGACAAAAATTGCATAACCTTAAAATTGAGCAATAAGTTCTTACTTTTCAGTCTTTCAAAAACAGTTGGGAAGAATTTCCTTGTAACAGCTCCCTTGTCAGATGATATATAATCACAATTCCACTGTTCAATCATTTTAGCTTTGAATGTCTTTTTAAAGTACGATTTTGGAATATTTACATCAACATTAATATCATTTTTAGTTGCATTTCTTATTTTTGAAAGGTACCTGAGTATTTTACTTTTTGTGCAGACATAACTAATATGAATTATCATAATTTCTTAAACTATTTCTCAAAAGCACATACGTTCACACAGGTTAGCGATAAGATGAACGAAATAACAACCTCGATCTTGCTTTGTGCTCATTGACTAATATGTGCCAGATGACACGCAGTGGCACTTGATGCTCATTGGAGAAATTGAATGTGACGTTTTTGGACACGTGCTCTCACTCACTAAGCAGAAACATACCATAATTCACTGATGAAACTACTTCGGTTTTTTATGTAGTCTGGAGAGAAACCAGATGCTTTCAGACACCCTAAATCATTTTCTTTGGTAATGCAAATAACAAAGTATTAGGCCAAGCTACATAAAATTGTGAGAAATTTCATGAATAAGAGGAGTCGGGAGAAATATATTGTAAATCGGGTTGGCAGGAGAAGAGTCAGAAATCAGGAGAGTTGGCAACTCTGTAAAGGACTTAGAAAGTATTGTTCTTCTTGTTCATATTTTAAAAGAAGGTATACTACTACTTATTGTCGTAAATGTAAAAACCCAATATGTGGTGAACATCAGCAGAAATTCTGTTTAACTTGTTGCAATATGTTAGTGTAATTTTCATTGTTACATTTTCCTTTTTTTTACTCATTAAGTATGCTTATTTTGCTGAATTTTATTACAGATATGTTTAATACATAAATTTTTGTGTAGCATTCAGATGCATACACATATACAAGAATTATGTTTTTAAAATATGTTGTAAATGTTTTTTAAATATGTAGTGAGTAAATTTTACACATGGTTAGTGCTATTGTACTAAATGTTAGGGTTAGTATTCTAGGGTTAATCTGATTATGAAAAAGCATGCTAGGGCTAGCTGCTTAAGAGAAGTGAACGCTTTTGTGGAGGACCTTCTAAAGGAAACTGGCTCATAACCACATTACACATGGGGAAAAAACTATGAAAATGCTCATCCAGTGGCCCACTCATCGGAAATCAAACACAGGTCAAACTACCAGTGTTCAAAGAAAGTTCTGCTCGGCTCCCAGTGTGCTCTCTAGGCGAAGCGAGTTTTTTTCTATCTCTGTTGTCTGCCCTTTCAGTCCTTATCTCTTTAATCTCTTAACTCCTGCCTTTATTTTTACATCACCAGCTTATATTGAAATTTACAATTATTAGCAAGTTATTTTTTATATGAATTTCTATTCTCCAGAAGTTCTTGTTTGTATTTTAATCTTAATTTAGGTATTTATATATACACATATTATACACATTTTTAAATTGTAAACAATAACAATAAAAGAATCTGCTCCTTATGATAGTTAAATAAAATATATCCTCATCATTTTCATAAGCTACATACAAAAAAAAAACAATGCTTAGTTTTACTGAATAAAAAGATATTTATTTTTCATTCGCACCTTCTCTCTTTTTAAAATCAAACGCAATTAGTGAAGAGTAACATTTTGGGAACAGTTATTTTAGATCTTACTAAAGAGGGAGAATTAACTAATTAATTAGTGTAAATTGTTTTTAACTTTGGAATTCACTCATATAAATGAAAAAAAAATTACTAAACAAATAGTATGACTTTGTTTAAACCTCTTAATCATGAGTTAGGATGCTAAAAACTTCTTATTTTTGAAAATTTGGTCCAATTCCTTCCATCCATCTGTCCGAGATTAAAACAACAATATATTTAAAAATCCTCGATTTTGAAAAATAAGCATTTCATCCAAAATAACTTCTTAACCAAAGGGCTCGCTACTTGGAATTTTTCATATGTATAATGTGAAGATGAGAAAAATTTCCAGTAAAGAATATTCCATACAGACAAACCTCCAGGTAGGCTGAGAGTTTTCGGTTGTCCTGCAATTAATCAAAACCAGTCCAATCAAAATTATGACAATTTAATTAAAATTGATTTTTATATTAAATCTGCATTTATCTCCTCAATTATTATCGAATTATTTCTTTATTATCCAGGCTTATACACCCCAGAATTTTTAGTGCCAAAGTTTTTGCTGCCCTGGGGAGGGGGAATTTTTTTTTATATGGCATTTACAAGCTAAAAGATTACATTCAATGCTGTTCAAATTAAGAACTGATTTGTTATTTTGATATGCCTTAATACAACACAAATGGTTGTAAATAAAATAAATAACTAATAAAATTCAGGCTTAACTTCCTCGGCATGTCATAAAAGGAAAAGAGGACCAAATTTAGTGAAATAACATGTTCTTTAGTCACCAATCTTATGATACAGCACCAAAATTTATATCAGATGGTAGTTAAGCTTTATGATCGTAGCCATGAATTTGAAGGTTATTGGATATCGCAAACAAAAACAAAATTTTTCCAATTAATGTAATTTGCGAAGAAACGTGGAGAATTGGTAATAAATGATGATGATGATAATGCAGATATTTTCCCTTACAATGACAATGCCATCATCAGTCAACTAATGGGAAGCTAAATCTGTACTATAGCTCTAAATCTGAAAAATATCACTATGGGTAGTGGAGAAAGTGACAGGTTGTTGTGTAACAATCTTCAGTTTGACTAATGTTTATTTTATTTTAAAACTTTACTATTATCTCTTATGTTCCACTTCCGGCCAGAATTAATGCGTGAATATGTTTATGCAAATTGTACTTGCTAACGCTTAAGTATTTAAGTTGTGGCTTTATGCCAAGAGCAGGGTAGAAGGATACAGAGTGCCACGAGACTTCATGCAAGCTTGCCATCAGTTACTGTCCGCCTTTAAGGCCAGAGGTTTTAGTCCTCTTCAAAGCTTAAGACATATTGTAGTTTTCCGCAGTTTGCATACTACACACGTAGTAATTTAAAAGGCCAGTCTTAGTGCTAGTAATCTGTGTAAAATATTAAAAATTAGCTCTTATTTAAATTTCAGTTAATTAGCAGTCATATATTTTTACGTTCAGGCCACAAGTGGTTGGTCTTTGTATCACAAAGTGCAGGAGCGCCTGTGAAATAGTGGAAAATAAACGGTAATTTTAACCCTTCCATACCTGCCAACCTCTAAAGATAAAAATTCAGACGATTTCTCCCCCAAATTCAGAAGATTTCTCCAAAATTCAGAAGAACACGAAGAATTAATATCATGCTTTGATATTAAAAAAATAACAATTTATACAAATAGAAAAAAAAATTGTACTTACATTAGTAAATCTCAATTAAGTAGTAACTAAAAAATTTATTAGGAAACATAAAACAAGAACTTAATGTTACACAAAAAAATTATTGCAATGAATTTAGAGTGCATTTTTTGGCTTTAGCCAAAAATTCTTTGGAAAATTTCCTGTCATAACAATTAGTTTCCTCATAACATTTAGCAATTAAAATGTTTTCTAGAGTTTTTGGTGAAATTGAAGAACGAAACATAGTTTTGTTTTTCTTCACAACACTGAAGACTCTCTCGCACTCAGCATTACTGTGTGGAATTACGAGAATAGCACATAAAACTCTTGCTAGTCTATCATATTTTGGTGTTCCATCAGCTCTTTTTATTCTTTTTAAGGTACCAACGAGGACATCAAGTCTATCTTCTCCAGAACTGGCAAAGTCTTCAAACTGTGCAGCAGAAAATTGGTTCTGTAGTTCATCTAAAGCATCATTATGGCATTCATTTTCTTTAATTGCTAAAAAAATGGAAATTTATCAATAAAAAAACGAATCTTTTCAAAAGATGAATTTTCAATTTGTTTCAAATTTGCCACTTCAGCATTTAAAAGAACTTCATTTTGCAAAGGAAACTTCCTTACAATGTAATCACAGGCTGAGGAAAAGTACTTTCTAACACATTGAAAAAATTCTTTTTTCTCATGATCTTTCAAAGAGTTTACAAGTTCCCTGGTTTGATTTCCAATTATAAGATCATTGTCATCCTTTTGATTTGCCAAACTATTATAGGCAACACGAATCAACACACTGTTTTTCACAACGGACGGTTTTACAAACTTAGGATAAAGTTCTTTCAAAAGATCATTAAGAATTTGGATAAGCAGGGGAGATTTTGGCGAAGCTGATTGTAGAAGGGTATTTACACTTTCAAAAATCTTAATAGTACTTAACACAAAACTACAATATGCTTTGTTCAAATCCGAAGAAAGAAGATAGAAAATCCTTTCCTCCCGGCTAATAGAAGACTGTTTCTTCTTCCCTTCAACTTCTTTAACAAAGTTGACCTTTGAGGAGTCTTCTAAGCATTTTCTTTTTAAAGGGTTTGATTCTGTGTGTTGGCTTTTCCCTTTTAAAGCATTTTTGATTAGAAGCAAAGTTGGTTTTCGGAATCTTATATGCCTACAAATTTGATGGGATCTGTGGTTTCGTTTTGGTCTCTTCGTGGAAATATTTTAGCAATGCATCCCACTGTTCAATAAACCTTCCTAACGCTCTGCCTAAGGATAACCATCTTGTGCATACATGTTACAGAATTTTTCTCGTTTCACCAGAACACAGTTCTTGGAAATTCTTTAGGTTTTCTTTCCATTTTACACTTTTTTCCAGATAGAAAAACACACCAATCAGAAGCTGGTCAATATTTAATGGTAAAGCAGCTGCAGCTTTTTCTGCTGCCAAATTAATTAAGTGTCATGGGCATCCATTAACAATTAATTCATTTTGTTCTTTTTTGAGGAAAGAGGCTACACCCTTTTTATCACCCACCACGACATGAGCATTATCTGCACCAAATGAAATGCAGTTTGATATTGGGATGTTAAGTTCTTTCAACTCATTAATTACCATGGAGGCAATATTTTCCAACGTAGCGTCTCCATTTAACAAAGGAAGATGCAAAAGATGAGTTTTCATTTCATTAGAAACATCACAGAAATATATGACAACAATGGGGTAAAGCTTCCAATCGCTGGCGTTGCTGCCATCGATTGACACCGAAAATGCTGAATTCTGGAGTGCAGCTATCGTTTTACTTTGTGCATCGCAAGCAATTTCGTTCACAATAGAAGATTGTGAACCGAGCGAACACAAGCATATTTCTGAGCAATCTTGGAGTCGGGAAACATCCGTCTGAAAAGTTGACCGGCGTGATCGGCAGCGATTAGCGGCACGTTGTGTTCGATGAGGAATGCAGTAAACAAACACTGCCAAAATGACATAGGCATCCGAATTCGTAGCCGAATTTGAAAAAAAATCATCCACTTTCTTTGACGTTGTCGAAGCCGAAGCATTAACTTTATGCTTTTTAGACTTAACATGCTTCACAATGTCGCTTCTTCCACCGTGACTTATTATGAAGTCACCCACGCACACGTTGCAAAATGCATAGTTATTTCCTTTGAAGGATTCTTTAATTGTTGGAAATTCGGCTTTGTAGGCAGGCCGAAAATATTGAGAATACGGGTTTTTTGAACTCATTTCGAAACAACTACGTATTAAGAAAATTCGTAGCACGTGCAAACAAAAAACAGAATACGACAATCCACACTCGCTGAGTCTGAGCTGAGTAATTCCCTTGCTGCTGAAGCGAACGCGAAAAAAATAATCTGGCGCCCACAAAGAAAAGAGTGGGAGAAACAAGTTCAGTGCATTGGATTGGCTGGTTAAGCGGCAAGTTGGGAGAAACCGCAGGTTACTGGATTCGAAGTAGTCGGTAGTTGGTGGTAAAACACGATGCAATTGGCGAAAATCGCTGATTTGGCGAAAAATTCTAAAATTTTGACAAAAATCACTAAAAACACTTGAAAAAGGAAAAAAATCGTAAAAAATGGATTACGATCGTAAAATCGTAAAAACAAACGCATTTTCGTAAAAATTATGAAAAATTCGTAAAAGTTGGCAGGTATGCCCTTCTCATCTTGTCATCTTTGCTAAAATCCATAGGACATAGTTTGCAATCAAACTTTCTGTCTAGTCTGGACACGTCATGTTCGCCAAGCAGATAAAAAGAAATACAAGTCCTGATAGTGGCGCTCGAAGAAGACCCATGGCTGACTTTCAAGAGGAAGTTGATGTTCCCATGACATTGGCCCAAAATTCAGAAATGCAAGCTACCAACCTAGAAGGATTCGGGTACACTGTCCAGACCATGCGAGCACCGAAGAAACCAGCAGCAAGCTTCGATGGGAATTCACTGGTGAATAACTTTTGGAAAAATTAGATGACCATTTTATGTTGCATCCATTCCACGAGTTCCAAAAAGTGACTTTGGCTACTAGTGCTTTGAGGGGTCAAGCGCTTAGTTGGTTCAAGCGCATCGGAAAAAAATCTCTCGGGCCAACCGGGAAGTCTTACCTACACTTACGAAAATTTCAAGACCTTCTTAGTAAAGATGTTCCCAGTAGTAAGAAATCATGCGAAATTAGAAGCGGAACTCTTCAGCACACACCAGCAAAGAAATGAGGACCTCTCAAGCTTCATTTTAAGAAAAACACAATTACTTAAGCTTTTGTATGGAAGCTGGCCGGATTCTTATATAATAAAAGTGATTTTGCCTAGGTTTCTTCCCCAGGTACAAGACTTTATCCGAATTAAGGAATCCGATGACTTTGGAAATGTTATTTGAGCTCGCAATTAAGTTTGAAAGCAGAAGAATGGCAGACATTGAAAGAAGATGCCAGTATGAGCAACAAAGCCAATTTGGTGCTCCAAGGTTACAGCAGAGGCAAGATCACAGCTACGGAAGCAAGTCGAATGAGTGGTCAAAGGTACTTGAATATTCAAAAACAACAGGTGAACATCGACATTTCAATAATAAGCCAGACAAAAAGTTTGAAGGCCAGAGGAAAGGTCCGGTAAAGAAGAAAGAAGATTTAAATTGAAACAGATTTCTGCTTACGGAAGGGTGCGGAAATTCGAAGGCCAAGAAAATCCCTCTACCATCAAGTTCAATACAGTTGTGAAAAATTTAGTTCTTCTGAAGATTGAAGTGTTAGTGAACAATATTCCAGCCACCACCTTCCTGAATACAGGAGCTCAGTGTAGCTTGGTGGCAGAAGAATTTTTTTTTAAATATTTTCGTCGGTTTAGAATCTACAGTTCGGATAATACAACGGTGATAGCAGCCCAGGGGAAAAGATACAAATGTATAGGTAAAGTACCACTGTATATCCGCATTAAGGACGAGCAGGTAAAAATTATGTTCCTTATGGCAAGAAATCTTCAAGCGAGCATATTAGGAGTAGATTTTCTTTCAGCATCCGAAGCAATACTCGATTTCAATCAAGCATCACTTAACTGGACCGCCCCCCCCCCACATTGAATCTTGAACATCTGCCAAATGAAGAGCAAGAAAAACTACGCTAAATGGTAAGTGAATTTTCTACTTTCAGTAACATTCCCGGATTTACGCAAATGACCAACCATGAAATAAATACGGGAGATTCACAGTCAGTTCACCACAAGGCTTACCACTATGATAAGTCTAAAGAAAAAATTATAGAATGGCATATTAAAGATATGCTAAGTAAAAAGATCATCACATCCATCTCCAGTAGTTATGCCAGCCCGGTTGTTCTATGTAAGAATAATAATGATTATCCAGTTACACACACAAATAGGCGGCATTTTGCAATAGACTATTGCAAACTAAATAGCGTTACTAAGTATCCGGTTTATCCATTACTATCCATTATTGAGAAAATCTTGCGAAACATAAGTTCCATTAAATATATGACATTAGATTTAACATCTGGGTATTTTCAAATAGGTGTAAAACCTGAAGATGTACCAAAGACCGCTTTCATAAGTCTAGCACTTATGCAATTTGCGTATGCCGTTTGACCTGTCAGGTATGCCAGCAACATTTCAACATTGTATGGACATTGCTTTGAGACCTGTCCTCAGGAAAGGCACTTTTATTTATTTAGATGATATTATTGTTACTAGTGATAATTTAGAACAACACATTAAAGACTTAAAAGAAGTGTTTTCACTGTTAAACGAGGCCGGTCTAAAAGTTAATGCTGAAACGTGCAAATTCGCATTATTTGGTGTATAAAATTTCCCAGAAAGGCATAGAAACCGACAAATAAAAAATAATTGCAATTCAGAATTATCTGCCGCCAAATACGGTGAAGAAACTATCTTCTTTTCTACGGCTCCGCACATACTATAAGCCCTTTATAAAGGATTTTGCCACCATTGCCAAACTGCTATTAAAGTTAAAACAAAAGATGGCAAGATTTTCGAGGACAGCTGAAGCTAACACCGCTTTTGAAAAATTAAAACAAGCATTAACACAAGCTCCTGTTTTGAAATTGCCCGAAAATGATGAAAATTTAGAAATCACGGCCGATTCCTCAAATTATGCCGTAGGGGCAGTTCTTTCCCAAAATGGGCAGCCTGCAGCATTCTATAGTCATACTTTAAATGATACTCAAAGAAATTATTCAGCGACAGAAAGAGAAACACTTGCGGTTTTGTTAGTGGTACAGAAGTTCCGAGTCTATTTTGGAAGTTCTCCAGTAATGGTCTACTCTGATCATGTGGCGGTCGCAAGATCATATTCACAAAAGAATCTATCGCTAAGACTAATAAGATAGGCACTCAAATTACAAGAATATAATTTGATAATTAAGCACACGCCGGGAAAGGAAAATGTCGTAGCAGATGCCCTGTCAAGAATCAAAATAGATGAAGAAGGGAATAGTGTTAAAGTGGCAATGCTTACATCTCATGCGATACATTTCTGTGAGACCATAATAACGAAACTGGGCAAGGATCCGGATTTTAAAAATACATATGATTATTTAAGAGGTTCTGAAAACTTCCACCAAGAT
>KK122142.1:0-130431 GCA_000611955.2 Stegodyphus mimosarum | reverse complement strand
GCGGTTCATTACGAACTGATAGATGGTCTATTATTTTATACGAAAACTACGAATAATAACAATGAATTCCGACCTGTTATCCTAGCTAGTTTTAGATTAAATATGTTATGGGAATTTCATGATTCGCCCCTGGCAGCTCATGGTGGCATTCGGGAAATCATTCAACGTGTACGCGAAGCAGTTTATTTTCCTGAATTGCAAAAGTTAACAAGGGCGTATGCCCAGTCTTGCCCATCATGCCAGGTAGTTAATTATGTTAATTTACGCCCAGCCGGGTTTCTAAATAGCATTAAATCAGAATTTCCAAATGAAATAATTGGTGTCAATTTATTGAGCCTTTTCCCGAAAAGTCACTATCTCCTTGTTATAGTTGACCAGTTTAGTAAATGGATCGAAATTGTTCCCTTAAAACGAGCCTCTGTGAAAGTAGTTACTGATTCTATTTTTAATAAATATATTTTAAAATATGGGGTGCCTCTAAAAGTTATATCAGATAATGGTCCTCAGTTTATAAGCAATATTTTTGAAGATGTGTCAAAAACTGGACATAATCATTTAAAAATGGTCCCGTATCGTTTGCAATCAAATATAGCGGAACGGGTCAACAGAAACACAGTTAAAATTATTTGTAGTTATATTAAAAATTTTTCATAAAAGCTGGAATAACTATGTCAATGAATTAGCTTTCGCAAGAAGATTATAACACCACTGGACAAATTGTTTTATGTTCAGAAAAGTACCTGAATTTGAAATGTTGGATATACAAAAATTAATTAATGAAGCAAAGGAAAACACTGAAGTCTTGCAGAGAAAACAGAAGCTGTACTATGATAGAAAAGACGGGAAGTAACTTATGATGTGGGGGATGAAGTACGTAAGCTGATACATTCACTTTCTTCAGCATCAGAAGACAGAGTAGCAAAATTTTGTCCATGGTTTGAAAGGCCATACAGTATTGAAAAAGTAACTCACGCTGTAGTCATCTTAAAAGCCAAGAATAGTGAAACGTTTACGGCAAATATCGATCAAATCAAGCCGTTTTACAATTGAAATAAAATGAAAATTTTTCAAGATCTTTTGCAGGATCCAGCACAGCAGGCACCATCTTAAGACATGGCGCAACAACAATGACCGCCAGTGTCAGCCACAAGTAAAGATATAAACAAAAAAAGAAAAGCCCCCAGATGGAAGACTGGAGGTAACAAGAAAAGGAAGATATTTCCCTGGCGAGAAAAGAGAGGGCCCGACCGGCTCCAACAGGAGGAAGAGGGAAATTCTAACAGTACGAAGAGTGTGAGAAGAAATGGCCGCAGTCATAGCACCTGTGAGAAAACAAATAGCAAACCACCAGAAAGGACTCTATGCAGCAAGTGTCCACACACTGACCCGGGAAAGCCAGCTGCAGACTTAAGGCAACAACAAAAGTTAGAACAGCGAACAGCCAAAACTCGGCAACAACCCACTAGAAATGTCCGGACGCCTCCAAGGACAGCACCCATCAAGTGACCGGGAAATCAACCAATGGATAGGAAACGGACTGAGGGTCAAGCCCCAACAAGGCGTCGGATCAATCAAACCATGGTCTTTGCTACCTTCCAGAAGTGGGTGCCTAAACGGATGTCCGAATATCACAAAGATAAATAAAACTTTATGTTACTTTGAGTTAATTTTTCATTCTTACTGCAAGTGACAGAATTTAAGGAGAAGTTTTACTTCATATGAGGTCTACCTTGATCGCCAAAAAGGCGAGAAATGAGTTTTGTCTATTTGTTACTATATTTTTCAACTACTCGCAAGTAATCTAAAATTACAGTATAATAGTAAAGTGTAAATACTTGAGTACTGTAAAAGATTTTGTAAGTGTATAAGAAAAGTGCCTTAAGAACATTCTAAAAATATTGTATAAAGCTTTATTTAAAATATTCTGTTAAGAAAGACATTTTAGTCTGAAGGACTTGTGAAATGTAGTTGTTAAATGTAAAAGAAACAGCACTTGCTTTCAATAGGAGAAAGTTAACTGTATGTTTTCAAATGTGTAGAATTAATGGCATGCTAATGTGTTCTTATATACGTGTGAACTGTTCTGTTAAAATTTAAGAAGTACTGTGATATTTTAAAAGTGGAAATGTTGTATAAATGCCAAATTTCAAAACTTAGTGGTATGACTGAAAAAGAAAAGAGTTACGCATTGTGAATATATACTAAAGTTGGAATGAATGAAGGTAGTTAGGCTCTTTGATGCTACATTGCATAGTTAGCCACTTGTTTAGAATAGTACCTCAGGGTTCAGAGATGAAAGTAAGGTGTGTTCTGAGGTCTTGCTTTGTTGAATTTTAACACGTTAGTGTTTTGATTGTAGGCGGTAGTGTTCAACACTTGTACACAGACACGCCCATGTTTGGTGTTTCTCTCTCTACAGTGCATGTCAGAGAGCACGGGGAAATAAATAAAAAATGGTATGAATGAAATAAGTTTTAAAAGAAAAAATATATATACGTGTTCATGTTACTTGCCATTTCATTTCTTGACAAATTGATTAATCTAGTTTTCCTTCCAGACCTCTAGAAAACTGCTTTCTGCATAATTTCTATGTAGTTTTAGTGAGGAGTTTTTGTAAAAGATTGGCCTCTTATTAGACTTTGAATTTAGAATTAAAAGTTTTCAACAAGGTCGTTTAGACCTTAGTTTCAAACTTATTAATTCTGGTGGAAAGTATGTAAGGATCTTAAGTTTGACTAACGTTTATTTTATTTTAAAACTTTACTATAATCTCTTATTTTCCACTTCCGGCCATAATTAACTCATGAATATGTTTATGCAAATTGTACTTGCTAACGCTTAAGTATTTAAGTTGTGGCTTTTTGCCAAGAGCAGGGTTGAAGGAGAGATAAAGAGTGAGCCATCTTGCCACGAGATTTCACGCGAGCTTGCCATCGGTTAGAGTCCGCCTTTAAGGCCAAAGGTTTTAGTCCTCTTGAAAGCTAAAGACGTATTGTAGTTTTCCACAGTTTGCGTACTACAGACATAGTAATTTAAAAGGCCAGTCTTAGTGTTAGTCATCTGTGTAAAATATTAAAAGTTAGCTCTTATTTAAATTTTAGTTATTTAGTAGTCATATATTTTTATGTTCAGACCAAAAGTGGTTGGTCTTTGTATCCCAAAGTGGAGTGCCTGTGAAATCATGGAAAATAAAGGGTAATTTTAACCCTTCTCATCTTGTCGTCTTAGTTACACTCCATAGGACATAGTTTGCAGTCAAACTCACTGTCTAGTGAGGACACGTCAAGTTCGCCAAGCAGATAAAAAGAAATACAAGTTCTGATAGTTGATAATGAACAAATTTGGATTGACAGTTTAATGGGAATTCTCAACAAGAAAATTATAGAACTTGAATTTAATAAAACTTTGTAACGGAATGAGAAATTATATCAATCCACATAATTAATGACAAAGTATTAGAACAGAAAATAAAGAAACTTAACTTACATTAAAAGACATGTTTAATAAAGCATAAAAATTAAAACTGAGGGTTTTTAAGTTCAAAAGGGCTTTGTCCCTGTGGAACTATTGCTTTCGTTTTGTGATTTTGTGTCGATTTACTCTGAATATCTGTTTCACTTTTCAAATTGTTGCCACGAACTATTATCACCCTGTATTATAGTTGAAGAAATTAAGTAATGAGGAATCTACATAAATGTATGTAGGTTTCTCGCATTGTGATAAAACAACGGTATCTAGAGACATCAAATTTTGAATGGTGTAGTCCTACTGCGAATATGGGCATCAGGAAGCCCAAATTTTAAATTTGTTTTATTATTGATTTCATATTTTGTAAAACTTTTAACGAATTTTTGATTAACAAAGTCAAGGATTTCAAAGCGAGCAATGGCAACATTCTACAGAAAAAACACTTTAATCTCCAGTGCGTGAGACTGTGTATCGGAAATTCTAAAGATATGCTCAATTTTAAATTATTTTGCAATATTGTTCTTGAACTGATTTTATGATTTAAGTGTGAAGAACATCAAATTTAGTAAATAAAGGTAACACACAAAATGTTAAAAAAATGCCCCTTTAGACGTAATTTAAAATCCGAAAAACCTTTTTTTTTTTTTTTTTTGATTCTTTTAAGGTCATTAATGCTTCATTATTTCATACTTTTAATCTTATTGTGGGGTATTTCTTATTCAATTCAATGTTCAATCCTTGTAACCCCACAAATACTAATAATAAGCGAATAATCGCTTAAGTGTGTGAACAGAGACATTAAGACTTAAGGGTTAACTATCCTTTACTTCTCAAAATAAATATGATACAATCAGTTCCGAACTTGGAACGTACAGCAAAGCCTCCACTTGGGCTTGAACTTAAATGAATATGAAATTGTACTTAACTGAGCTTAACTAAAGGCTAACTGAAAGATATAGCCAAATCTATCAAGATTCTAAGTAGTTGGTCCCTAAATCTTATTTAAGTCAGCGAAGCCAAACAAGGGCTTAAAATATGATCGAGCATAGCAATAGTTTAGAGAGATGTAACCAAAAGGCAAATGCGTGCTAGTCAGGAATTCAGGCTCTCTAACGAAGTCAGTGAAACATCCACTTAAATACTACTCTTTACTCATTGGCATTAACTGTGTTTCTGAAAATACATTCTGGCAGGAAATTGTAAGCTGAAGCTAGAAAAGACAGGAAAGATGCATAAACTTAAAACAGCTGTTTTTAAAATTAGGATAAACTTTACATTATAATTATTATATTTCATATTTTTAATCATTTTTGTTTGTTATGTTTCTCCTTTTTAATCTTATGATTTAAAATCCGAAACATTCACAAAAATGGAATTGCTGATGTCCTAATGTGTCTGGATCTCAAGCAGTAAAATTAGTGAACATCGATAGTTTGGCTCGTGGTTTGAATTCGCATGAATAGGCTGGTTTCATGAGCATTTTCATAGTTTTCTCCCATGGGTCAGTACAAATGAGCCAGCTTCCCTTGAAAAGTCCTCCATGAAGACATCCCTACCCTTAGGCAAATAGCACTTGAATACTGCCATAATCAAATAAATTAAATCAACTGGATATCGAACTTTGTACACATATTAACTGCAACAAAAAGGATTGCAGATACTTATATTAATATATAATGAGTTGATTTTATCATTAAAGTATTATAATTAGCATACTTATACAGTCAATTATTTTTTTCTGTATAATTAATTTTACTTTTGTATTTTCACACCATAATTTTATAAAATAAGTATTTTAAATATTTAATCACAGTTTCATTCAATCAAATTTGACAATTTAGTTCAAAGATGTGGTATAAACATTATATCAAATATCAGTCTCTAAAGTGTATGGACAAGTAATTTTCAATCCATTTGTTTCATTTATTTCATGCTTATTGCTGCATAAAAAGACTTGTCTCAGCAAATGTCTAAGCTTTATGATATAAAAATATTTTTTTATTGAATCCCTAGTACAAAAGAAAACATATTAATATTTTAACAGAAAATATTCTTTCACAGAGTGCTGTGATATAACTTATGCTTGTGAAATGCACCATAAAATTATTTATGCTTCCAAGATGCATCATGATGTAAAAAAAGTTGGAAAGCACTGCTCTAAATAATACATAATTTATTTCTTGAAAACAACATACTCAGTGCTTGGTCTTAATTACTTCTTAGCTGATTTTTTATTAAAAAAAAGTTTTACAATTAGTAATACTTAAAGCTACAATGAGAGCATTTAGCAGTAGTAATAAGTAGTAGTAATTGCATTCTGGAATCAGTACTTTAGATAACTGCAGAAAGTCATGAGGGATAATTTCCAGATATGTTTGATCTTCCTTAACAAAAAATAAATAAAAATCTGAAAGGTTTCAGATTTTAAATTATGTGCAAAGGGGCTTTTTTCTAATATTTTGTGAGTTACATTATTTATTAAATATCATGTTGCAATTTATTTAAATGCTCTATAGAATATACAAAACAGTTCTCTCCTTAATTCAGTTTTGTAAGAAAATTATTACCTTATGATTCTTAAGCTGTCTTCAGTTTCTTCTTTTTGCATGACAACTTGTGATTAATGTCTGTGAAATTATGTTTCAACATATAAATGCCAAGAGTCACCTCTCTCGCTATGCTACTAAAGGGTAAACTTTTAAATAAAAAAAAATTTCATTCCACAAAGATACTACAGTCATGAGCACTTACAATGGCCAAAAATAGCTGAGAATACACCTTGCTTTTACTTCATAAATCTAACTTTCAATACAAATAGCACATTTCCAAGAACAGCACACATTTTTACTTTATCACATAACAAATGGTTTAATTTAAAGTAAAAATAAAGAACAATCGACCAAAAAATTATAAAATGAAAATTTCAGAAGCATTTTAAACAAACATATGCAGAATTTTGCCTCAAAAAATTAAGAATACACCAATGAAATTTTTTGCGATATCTCTACAAAAAAGTATCAATATTTTGTTGCATGTCTTTTGACTTTTATGACATCTTCCATTCGTGGTACCATTTGACTAACTTTTTGGTCATATCTGAAGATATTTTATCCCATTCTTCTTTCAATACTTGTTTTAAATGTTTTTAATTTTGTGTTTTTGGACTGTTGTTTCAAGTGTAGCCCACAGATGACATTGATGTCTGGGGACAGTGGTGGTGTGTGTAACTGCTGCGTTTACAATGAAAGAGATAGCACATTTTGACATTATGTGCTTGGGATCATTGTTGTACTAAAATATGAAATTTCCATCTAAACCTAATTTTTTAGCTCTTTCTTTTGATTATGGAGTATATCCAAGTAAACCATATCATTCATAATGCCATCTATGAACACTAAATTTCCTACCCCCACTGCATATACACCTTCAAAACATGATGGAGCCACCACCATGTTTAACTGTAGGACTTACATTTTTTTTTGGATCTAAAATTATGTTGGGCTTTCTTCATACAGTGCTACGGCCATCACAACCGAAAATGTTGAATTTACTTTCATCAGTAAATATACCTTCCTTCCACAAATTATACATCTTCAATTTATGAGTTTTGCAAATTCCAAACGCTTTTTCTGATTTTGCATATTGATGAATGGTTTCTTTCTAGCAACTCTATTCTCATATACAGCTTCTTTTATTACAGTTCGCACAGGTTCATCTACACTTCTGCCAATGATTTGAGAAGTTTCTGCAGCAAGTGCACTTACTGCAGCAACTGCATTTACTTTAAGATCAATCTTGATATCTTTCAAAATTTTTCTTTTTGGTGATATTACTCAGAATACCTTTCCCTCCTCATGCACTTTTAACTTTTCCAATGATTTTCTAGACACATGTTGATTTCTACCAACAATTTTAGCTATTTCACAATAAAATTTTCTTTTTATATAATCTTAATACGAATTCCTTATCCCAATACTGGTTTCGCTTCGAAGATCCATTTTCTGTCTAAAAGCGTAGCTTTAAGTTCCTACAACAAACTTCATCACAAAAGTGAACAAGTTTAAGATTATGCAACATTAAGATTAAAATAGAAGATGCGTAAAAAAAGTGCAATGGTTGTTAAACATACTTTTCATTGGTGTATTCTCAATTGAGATAAAAATCTACATATTTCTATTTAAAATGCTTCTGATTTTTTTTTATTCTAGGATTTTTTCATTGATTGTTCTTTATCTTTAATATAAATTAAATTAATTTTTTAAGTTAAAAATAAAAACATGTTTCCACTTCTTGGTAATTTGTTATTTATATTGAAAGCAGATTTATCATGTACGAGGGTAAGTTGAAAAATAAGTTTCCCCTGTCGACTGTGGTCAGAGTTGTGTGTGAAAGTCAAAAAATAGAATGAGACATTAAAGATATGACATACCTTTATTTTTCCACATAGGTACCAAGTACATTGAGACATTTGTCATATCGCTTGATAAGCTTCAAAAAGCCCTCCAGGAAAAAATCAGGGCTTTGCATATGGAAGAAGCGTTGAACGGCTTGTTTCACTTCAGTATTGCTTCCAAAGCGCCTTCCCCCGAGATTTTTCTTCAAAGCCGGAAACAGATGGAAGTCGCTTGGTGCGAGATCAGGACTGTATGGCGGATGGTGTAGGCGCTCCCAACCAAGAGTTGCAATATGGTTTTGCGTTGCCGTCGCCGAATGTGGTCTGGCATTGTCATCCAACAGCAGAACGCCAGATGTGAGAAGGCCAGGCCGCTTTTTCCGAATCGCCTCTTTCAATTTCGACAGGGTGTCACAGTAGCGCGTAGCATTGATGGTTCCAACCTCCAAAACGTCCAGCAACAAAACTCCTTGGGCGTCCCAGAAAACTGTGAGGAGCACTTTACCTGCAGAGGGAGTTGTCTTGAACTTCTTTCGGACAGGTGATGACGGATGTTTCCACTCCATAGATGCGGCCTTCGATTCTGGCGTGAAATGGTGGACCCACGTTTCATCCCCCGTCACAATCCGAAACAGAAAGTCATTGCCATCTTCATGGTAACGCACGAGATGTTCCAGGCTGACCCCCATGCGTTGTTCCTTGTGTGTCGAGGTCAATTGTCGGGGCACCCATCGTGCTGACACTTTTCTGTATCGAAGAATGTCGTGGATGATGTTTTGAGCTCGCTCATGTGAGATTCCAAGTTCTTCCGCTACTTCATCGATGGTGATACGCCGGTTCGCTCTAATCATGTCATCCACCTTCCTGACATTTGCATCTGTAGTGGCCGTGCGCGTCCGTCCAGCTCTCGGTATGTCCTCCACTTGCTGACGTCCATCACTGAATGTGCGACACCATCTCCGCACCATTTGCTTCGACATCACACCTGGCCCATAGACTTCCACGAGGCGGTTATGAATTTCTGTTCCTGATACTCCACGTGCCCATTCATAGCGGATAACCGCTCTCACTTCTTCCTTTGACCACAAATTCAAAACGCACCTTCTCTGCATACCAACCGGAGCTCAAATGAGAGGCTGGGCTCCGCTTTGTGCATGCACTGCAACAGCGCCATCTGCTTGATTTGCAGAGACCTCTACCCAATGGTGTATCGGTGACTTGCACGTTTTCCTGCTGTGTCGCCTTTCGCCCATAGCTGTTCAACGCTTCTTCCATATGCAAAGCCCTGAATTTTTCTTGGAGGACTTTTTGAAGCTTATCAAGCGATATGACAAATGTCTCAACGTACTCGTACGAGAATAATAAAATAAAGGTATGTCATCTCTTTAATGCCCCATTCTATTTTTTTACTTTCATACGCAACTCTGACCGCAGTCGACAGGGGAAACTTATTTTTCAACTTACCCTCGTAAAAGTAAGGTGTATTCTCAATTGTTTGGGCCACTGCATATATATCTTATTCAGAGCTTGAACCAAAGCACCAAGAAACTAAGCTCATCCAACATAGCAGCCAATCTTCACTAGCCATCACAATTATTGAAAGAATGCATATCTGATTAATTATATAGTGAATAATAGATCATGCATACACAGTTCACTGCATACATGAAAAGCATACCTGAAGTATTCTCAGCAGGATCAAACAACTGACCACAAGATCTGTTATAACACTGCAACTTTGTATCACCAGATGACATTTTACTATAATCAAAATAAAAAGTTAAAACATAATTTTAAAATTCAGCAAAAAAACTGAAGTAATAAATTAAGCAACTATACAAACTACAAATTCGATGACAATAAAAGTATGTTAACTCTTTACACTCTCTGAACAGTACTTACAAACTAATCTTTTGCATAAAAAAGAGCTAAAATACCAAATGATTTAAAATTTTAAGAAAAACTTACAAGCAAAAACATGACTTATTGATACATAAACAGAGATTTTCGACAAAAATAATACAATTTACTATGCGAATACAAAGTATACAGATGTTAAATGGAACTTTTTAAAAAACGGAACTGGAATTGTCAGCATCAGGAATGCGGGACTAAACAACAAATTTAATACACAATTACTAAATTATATCCAAATTCTGAAACTTCATTGGTTTTAAAATTATGATACCAGAAGTTTAGAAACTATTACATTTATAGCGCTAGCGCTACTGCTTTGAGATTTCCAGAATAAGAAATAATAAACCGGTAATAAAAAGTCTTTAAAAAGTCTTTTAAAATAAAATCTTAATTTTCATCCTTTAAAAACTACCGGTTTATTATTTCATATTTTGGAAATCTCAAAGCAGTAACACTAGCGCACTTACAATATCAAACAAAACTTACAAGCACAAATTTTAATTTATATTTGCAAAGATCTACGAAATCCGAGCGCAAAACGAAAAACACAAACTTAAGTAAATTAACGCACGTTACAACAGACCACGGAAGGTATAAACAGGCAGACAGACAGACAAACAAAACAGACAGATGTCTTGTTTTGCACGCGCTAAGTCCTTCTGCCCCGATGGGCGAAAAATCAAGCTAGGGTGCGAAGAAAAATTGCAATCGAAAACAGTTAAACTACAATTTTTTACATTCATCGAATGCGCATGACCCTCTTTTTTTCTTTCAGTTCGCAAGTAAAGGAAACAATAAGATTAATTTATATTTCCTTGAATACATCTCGTAGAATTATGAGCATATACTAATAAAGTGTGCCTCAACTTGTTAAACTAGTGCAAACTAGGCCTTACCCAGAAATTGATATGAGGTTATTTATTAATGCTTTAATAAATTATGAGGGTTTAATAAATGAATAAATATTATGTGTAACAAATAAAAAATTTAATTAACAATCGTATTTTAGGAAAATCTTCTGTTTCTTTTCCTTTTCTTTCTATAGGCCCTTTTTTTTCTTCTCTATTACATTTGGGCCATTTATTTTTATTTTATTTTGTCCCGACTTTTCTTTCTGGCCTTTTGAACTTGCACAAAGTGTACGAGATTCATTTTTACTCTCCTCTGAAATACGAAATTGCCCCCTTTTCTATATACCTTTCCTTCGCACCTAAGCCCAACGTCGCAGAAAGACTTAGCGGGTGCAAAACAAGACATCTGTCTTCATTGTCTGTCTGTCAATTATTTCGAATTGCCAGACTGCGTTTCAGGTGATCACGAACTACGGAGACAGCTCCGAAATTTTTATGTGTGTTTTCCGGAAAAAAGCCTTAATTAATAAAAAAAATTTTTAAAATTTTCTCCGAAGAGCCTCGCCCTCAAATGTGACAGTTTTTCTGTGCAAAAGAGGTATCATCTTCCTCCCTGTTCATTCTTTTGCAATCCGGAGGAAAACAGTAGCTTTCAGTTAAGTAGCCTTATTTTCTCTAAACTAAATCAAATATATATCACTGAAGTGCCTTTAAATTCATTTATTTACTATGGTTGTAGGCCTCTAACATTAAATAATAGTTAGAAATTGCTTTAAATCATATGCTTGTTTTTTCGGTCACCTTTCGTAGTGACACTATCCTTATCAATAGATGCCGTCTATTAGCACTCTCCATCTGGGCCCCTCTGAGGAATTTCTCAAGCGGGATAAGACAGATGTCTTGTTTTACACCCTCTAAGTCTTTCTGCGCCGATGGACGAAAAATCAAACTAGAGTGCGAAGGAAAGGTATACAGAAAAGGGGCAATTTCGTATTTCAGAGGAGAGTAAAAAGGAACTTCGTATATTTTATACGAGTTCTAAAGGCCAGGAAAAAAATATGGGACAAAATAAAATTAAAAATAAATAGCCCAAAAGTAATGGTGAGGGAAAAAAAATAAATAAAAACAAAAAGGGCCTATGGAAAGAAAAGGAAAAGAAGCATATCAGTAAAAATAAATAAATAAATAAATATCAGAATTTTTTCCCCTATGTTAATTTTTTTTAAACATTATATTTATATATTAATTTAACCATCATAGTTTAGCCGGTAAATGAGGAATAAATTTGGCACAATGAGTGGCCAAAAAGACTTTTAGATTTTCAATTTCGGAGAGCGTCTTCAAATCACCAGCACTCAAAATAGGCTGGGTCGGGAACACATCTAGCAGCGACATGGCTATGCTTCTAATGGTGCTATGCTTCTCGTCTTTTATAGTCAGTTTCAAGGCCTTACCCAGAAATTGATATGAGGTTATCTTTTTTAAAAAGGAAAAAAAATGACCTTGCCCAATGATGTCACGTGTTAAGTAGGAAACGAAATGACCTTTCCATGACCTAGGTTGGGGGAAGGAAAATGATCTAGGTTGGAGAAAAAAAGTATCTCTTTCTAAATATATATATTGAAACGAAATGACGTTTCCATGACCTAGGTTGGGGGAAGAAAAATGATCTAGGTTGGGGAACAAAGTCTCTCTCTATATATATATAAATAGCATACAAAAGATAGGAGCCACTTTTTGATATCATGGAGATCACCACGTGTATTCATTTCAAATGTAAAAATTAAAGGATTTCGTTTTATATCAACCAAGGAGTTTTTTACTTGAAAGCCTGGGATGTTTCGAAATGCGTGGGTTATAATTTAGTGGGTCACACAATGTTGCAACGATTTCTGAAAGATGAAAATGTTTTAATAGCTCCTGAAATTTCTACCTTGGATGAACGAATTTTGTTGATTAAACGACCCAAATGTCAATCCACGGCCACCTTTCTAACCCTTTCGCAAATAACTTGTATGACGGATCATTTTAAGAAGAAAAAGAAGATCGAAATTGAATTTAGCGATTGGTTGCACAAAATCCTGCACGAATCTCTCATCAAGACCGATCAATATTATATTCTCAACAACGATCACCTTAACTCTTCCATGAATTTTGAAAAAATTATCGAACAAGAGAAGATTGAATGGTTGAAGAACTAACCCATACCCATAATGAAGGATCTTGTTCAAACCACTCCAAATGAGCTTTCATTAAAAAAGCGACTCCTAAGTACAGCCTGTCAACCTACTACTTTTGCAGAGAAATGTATTGAAACAGATCCCATAGTATTTACCATTTTCATTGGAGAAGCCACGTAAGGTTTCAAAAAGATCTTAGAACATTTTTTTAGAAAATGAGTTAATCGAGAATTCCTCGGGTGGTAAAAATTTCTCAGATAAAATATCTGGAACACATATTAAAAAAAAAACTTTTTGTTAATTTTATAATGTTTTCATATATTATAAAATTAACGTTTCCTTTTTTGGTTTTCTTGGAAAATCCAAGAATAGAGTTCTCGGAAAATCCAAGACTAGAATTCTTGGAAACCAAAAAAGAAAGAGTAAATTTAACAAAAAGATTTTTTTAATATGTGTTTCAGATATTTTTTTCCTCGAATAGAATTTTATTTCCTTCCAGATTCAACTTTGCGTTATCTATAAAATAATCCTACTTTTGTGCCTTTAAATAATAATGATACCGAACCACTTATAAGGTATATCTCCCACATTCTTAGCGTGCCTTCGTGGTGTAATGGTCAGCACACTGAGCCGGTATTTCAGAGGTCCGTGGTTCGATCCCCGGCGAAGGCGTTGCTCATTTTTCATCTCTCCGGCTTGCAAATAAACCTAATGTCTCTACACACTTTTTGCAAAGCACAATGAAAGAGACCATTTGTATGGTTGGGACAAACGAAGCGTTCAATCCCATTGTATATTAAAATCTCTTGAGTAGATCCCGAGATGGGAAAAATGGATCTTTGCAAATATTTGTCTAAAAGCCACCGTTTCCTTTTTCCTCGCACCCAGATAACGGAAAAGGGTTCTGTAAACATGTGTAACACCCATGGGAAATAGCTGTATAGAATTTCTCCTTCGTACCGAGACAAGCCGTGATAATGATCACTTTCCCAAACAGGCGTTCGTTTTTCTTTTTCGATGGTTTTTCTTTTTTCTCCAAGGGGGATTGAAAAGAAATACCCCTTGGGAAGTGCCATCGGAAGTGATGTAGGCCAACTCTTTCACAATAAAGGATCCTTGAGAATCGTAAAAACCTACAAAATCG
Source organism: Stegodyphus mimosarum (assembly GCA_000611955.2). Lineage (NCBI taxonomy): Eukaryota > Metazoa > Arthropoda > Arachnida > Araneae > Eresidae > Stegodyphus > Stegodyphus mimosarum. The sequence goes on along the minus strand of KK122142.1, from coordinate 116,478 downwards.
AGTACAAGTTCCATATTCTCTCTATCTTTGAACCTTTATTATTTATTTATGGAAATGCGATATCCCCCCAAAAAAAATTCACGAGGAGTATATATAAAAGAGAGTGTCGCAGAGTGTTATTTTATTCGGAGGGGAGCCTTCACGTTTGAAGGTTGTGCATTCTGAGCTCTGACCGCCGGTCCGATCGTTGTAGTGCATAAGCCTAACGAGGGTGAGTGCTGCCTCGTGGTGCGCCCTGTCTCTGATCAGCGTTATATTGCAAATGAGAATTTGAAACAGCATTTATTAATGCTATTCTTTTCTGGTTAGTATTTAAAGATTGTTTGATCAATCTATTTTATTTATTTAATAAAATTAATTATTATTTTTAAGAATATTAGTTTGCATGATTAAAATTGTGTTACACGTTGTCTTGCCACGCCGCCTGATTGCTGATTAGGCGTAATTGCCTGCGAACTGCTTGCGCGTTGTATTAATTAATTTACTGTTAACTAGTTATTAGCGCGAGAGCGCTTATTTTAAAATTGTGATTTCTTGCTGTCAAGCTCTTGCTGTCAAGCTTTGTTTCAAGCTCTTGCTGTCAGGTGAGAGACAGAGGCCTCTAGCGTATCCGCCTACCGATTCGTCTGCCCGAACACCGTTGTGTGGTTCTGGTTCCCGGCCGTAGGCTCCTCTATTATTTGGGCGCAGGATTTATTGCATTCCAATAGCGATGGAGAGGCTAGTAAATGAACTTACACTACAGATCCAGGAATCCAGTAAAATTAAGGAAAATAGTGGTTTTTCCGAGACTGAGGAAAAAATGTTTAATTTTCTGCACTCCATGCTTGACATGGTGCAAGTTAGGAATCAGGAGTTTATGCAAAATGCTACGCAACATGCTATGATAAATCCTTCAACGGAAATTGTTAATGTGGATAAAAAATGTAGTAGCTGCAGCGGACCGATCTGAAGAACAACTCCACCATCGCAAATTTGAAAGAGTTAGAATTCTTGAACCTAGCGCAACGGAGCTCTTTTGGGCTAGCGGTAAAGAATTCAACTCCCAATGAAATAACCCAAGATCGAGTCCCGCTCATGCGAAGCAGCACTTTCCACTGGCGAATATAGATGGCGACACGAGCAAGCAACTAACCAGGCTTCTCCGAACCACGTGATCGCCACAGTAGCAATGCACTTAAGGACAATGATAGGGCGCGCAGTCCAGTTGTTTTAGGAAGTAACTCAGACACTGAGATTACCTTGGATAAAGACATATCTTCGGACGAGTATGTAAATACACGAAGACGCGGCGACCAAACGGTTCGCACTAGAAACAGAAGGGATGTAGTTAAACGAATTAAGCTTAGTGCTCCCAAATTAATGCAGAATGAAAACACAAAACTGTCAGGAGATGAAAGTGATAGCGTAGCGGATAAAACCGTAAACACGGGTAGTTTGGATACAATTACTGAAAACAGTATTAATGAATCAAATGAACATGACAGTAACATGGATACCACTGATAATCTTGAAAATAACACTCAGATTAGTGACATGCAAAGGAAAAATAAATCAGATAAGGTGAATAACACAAGTCAAAAAAGACAAATGATGACAAAACAAATAAGATACCTCCGATCACGTTAAAACCATCAACCATGAAATGGGATGATATCAGGTGACAATTCCACGATAGGAAATTGTTATTTACTGCACAAAAGGTGCAAAACACAATTAAGGTTTATGCACAAAATGCCGAGCAATATAAAGGACTTATCAGAGTTCTAAAGGAATTCAATGTTGAACACTATTCATATGTCTGAGCCCAAGACAGAAAGTTAAAAGTAGTAATAAGGGGCTTAAACGAAGACTCTGATATAGATGAAATTAAACAAAATTTGACGGATATAGGCTATGCAGTCGAAGAGGTGAAGCAGATGACCAGACGGCGTAACGGAGAGGTTACACCATTATCCTTGTTCATAGCTACGCTTCCAAAGACGGAAGCTTCAAAAAAGATTTTTACTGAACGGTACCTTTGTGATATGCGTATTAAGGTATGTGAATATGAAGGAAGACAGGGCCCTTTCCAGTGTTTCAGGTGTCAGGGGTTTAATCACACCCAATTAGGGTGTAATTTTACCCCTCGATGCGTGAAATGCGGGGAGGCGCACTTTTTGGCTGATTGCCCAGTCAGATTGGATAAAAATTTTACACCAGTGTGTACGAACTGTGGAAATTCTCACACAGCCAGTTCTAAGGGGTGTGAGAAGTTTCCTAAAAAGAAAACAGATAATATCAAATCATTCTCCTGTAGAGTGATTGAAAATAAGACGTATGCTCAAGCCCTCTCTTCGGGAGTCTACAATGACACATTAACGGAAGCCAAAAAGGTTTTTAATGACCTGGCGGAACTTGTTAATGTAATAAAATCTGCGGGGTTCAGCCTTACGCAGCAGATTAAGGATATTAAAGCAAGCCACGTTGAATCTAATGTAACTGATAATGGGGAAAAATAAACAATGGCCCCCTTTAAAATTCGTAATATGGAGCGCCAGGAGCGTATAGGATAAATTAGTAGAATTCAATAATTTTCTACATGAATATTCGATTGATATTGCATGTGTTACGGAAACGTATGCATCGCCATGTATTTCGATTAACATCCCAAATTTTAGATGTTACAGATGCGACAGACTCACTCATCGAGGTGGGGGGCTGCGATTTATGTTAAATCATCGTTACAATCCTGTCACATTTCGACTTTATGCCGCAATGGACATGAAGCTATCACGGTCACAGTTAGCCTGCCTGTATATGGCACCTTTTATTTCACAAGTATCTATAATCCTCCACACGGTGTACTTAATATGGAAATTCTTGAAGAGCTGTTACCAACAGACAAGCCAGTCATTTTAGCGGGAGATATTAATGCGAAGCATACCGAATGGAATTGTCGCAGAACAAACAAGAATGGGAAGAAACTATTGGAATATATTAACAATCACCCCATATATTTTTACGCTTCATCTGATTATACATACCTCCCCTTAAACCCTAGAGCGGGAGATATACTGGATATTGTATTCGCAACTACGCCCATCCCTATGCATCTTGAGGTAGTTCAAGATCTAAGTTCAGATCATATACCAGTCATAGCAACAATGGGTATCACTAAAATTATAAGAGGAGAGTAGCAAGAAAATTACAGATTGGAATAAATTTGCTTATAACTTAGAAAATATTAATATGCCAAATATGAAGTTAAAAAATCCTCAAGATATTGATATGGCTTTGGAATCATTAACAGGAAAAATTTTAGATGCACACGCTGAAGCTACACGTAGCGTCCTAGCAGAAAGATATACTGGCTTATTACCTAAAAATATCAGAAGCAAAATTAAAGAACGAAATAAACTTAGGAAGAGGTGGAACCTTACATGGAACCCGAGATTAAAGAAAGAGTTGAACAAATTAAATAAAATTATTAAAAACGATATCTCCCAACACAAGAGAGAACTATGGGAAGAAAAAATTCTGAAATTGAAAGCGCCGGATAATTCTTTCTGGACTTTCACAAAGAAGCTGAAACAAAAACCCACCGTTAACAGGCCCATTTATTCAGGTAGTAAAATTGCCATTACAGATAAAGAAACAGCTGAAATTCTGGCAGACCATCTTGAAACTCAGTTTACTCCAAATCAAAATCCAAGCGATAGCAACTTTGAGAAATATGTACAAAACTATGCCAAGGATTAGCTAAACTTAACGGAATTTAATACGCGCACAGGGTTCACTAACCCACAGGAAATTATTTACATCATTAAAAAACTCAAAGTGCGTAAAACACCTGCTCATGATCGAATTACTAATATTATCATTAAGAATTTTACGATTAAAATTATTGCAAGATTAACGAGCATTTTCAATGCATGCTTATTTTCCCAGCACCTGGAAAATTGCCAGAATTATTCTCCTGCCTAAGCCAGGTAAAGAACATACTAAGCCAGAAGGATATAGGCCGATTAGCCTATTGCCTAGTCTAGGCAAACTATTTGAAAGAGTTATCCTAAATCGTCTAAAAATCTACTATGACAAGCTACCCATGGAGCAGTTTGGATTTAGGAAAGGATTATCCACAGTTAAGCAGCTTGTGAGATTGATAGAATTCGCCGGAGATGAGATGCAATACATAATAAGCAATGCGTAGCCTTACTCATGCTAGACGTGGCGAAAGCTTTCGACCGCGTCTGGCATGAGGGGCTAATTTATAAATTAATCTCCATGAATTTTGATAATAGATTGATCAAACTTATTCACTCATTAATTACGGAAAGGACTTTTTACGTTGCCTTAGGAAAGGATACCTCCACTAGAAGATCAATTAGAGCCTCTATACCTCAGGGGTCCATTCTTGGACCCATAATTTATATCTTCTACGTCTCGGATTTTCCTAGTATTGGACTTGATAAAACTTACTTTCTCGGCTGCTACGTAGATGATACGGCGCTAGCGATAAAATCCATAAGAGCAGAACATGCGGTTCGAAAATTACAAGAACAAATGCTTCCTATCGAAGACTGGTGTAAGTTATGGAAAATTCAGATCAATACCTCCAAATCGCAGCTCTTACTCATACGTCGTAGGTATGCAAAAATTAAATGCAAAGAAAAGCTTCGATTATTTAACGAAGAAGTTCCCATCGTGCACAAAGCTCCTATTTAGGAGTCGTCAAAAATAGCTCACTTAAATGGAAAGATCATGTGACAAAAGTTAAATCAAAAACAATGGGAGTAATTAAGAGTCTTATTCCAATTTTAGGAAGATACTCAAATCTGGACTTATACATTAAAAAGCACATTTATACGGCGGTTATCCGCCCCATCTTCACATGTGCTTCGCCAGCCTAGGCAACCTACAATAAAAAAGATCTTTATACCTTGCAAGTTATTCAAAATAAGGTGCTTCGACTTATAACGAACGCGCATTTTTATGTCTCAAACCAGACTTTACATAGAGACCTTAAAATTGAAACAGTGGGAGATTATTTAAACAAAATGAATGAAAAGTTTTTCCGAAATGCAGTAAACTGTCCACATCTTGTATATTTTGATACTTTCATTGTACTAGAAGAAGATAAAGAACTCCGTCCATACGCAGCCCACCTCACCCGAAATCAAAACTTTCCAACGTAATCGATCTATACACATGCAATATCATGAAAATAGTTGTACTTCCCATACATTTTTATTTTTTCATACTTAGTCATGTATATTTAAATTGTGTAAATTGCGCTAATTAATTGAAGTTGAATTGTGAATTATATGTTAATGATAAGTATACATCTTTTATTTGTTTATGCACATTCATGTATTTATATTAATATTTGATTACAACTGTACACTATCATGAATTGCAACAGGGCTCGCACGAGTCTTTCTGATTACAATACATACATCATTGTTCAGCTGCCTCTCCTGCGCGCTTTTTGTCTTCTTGTCCTTTTGTGATGTTATACTCACCCCCACCTCGACATGTTCCATTCCTCATATTACAAGTCCGGCTCTTCACTGTCTTGGCGTCGCAAGGACGCAAGTTCACTGAACCGGATAAGTCTCCCTTTCATTGGAGACATCCCAGTCATAACGGTACCGAATGAACGAACGAGTGTTATTTTCTTTCAGGAGAATAATTAGACATGAATCCTCTCACCGGTTCCTACATGATTCTCGAGATGGAGTGGTTTATCTATTTTGATGAGGAGGAAAAAGAAATATCTTTCATTTTGAAAGAATTGGGCTACGTCACCTATGATTTAACTTTATGTGGATCTATGATTTTTCTACCTTCTATCGATTACGCAAATTTATCGTCCGGAGATCAAAATTCTGTCAATTATACCATCCGTAACCGACATAATCTTCATTGGACGGAGGGACATCTTTCTTACAAGCATCTTCCTTCCATCTTGCAAATGCTGATGGAAAATGTGGAGACCCTATACGTCAACGGTACAATACAAGAAAGCTAAATTTTTCAGTGAGCTCTGTTAACGTCCCGTTTGGGAATTTTACGTTCCCGGGAAAACAGAGTGGCGTTACAAGACGAAATGCACGCGACTACAATATTTCCGAAAGCAGTATCTTCATTGCGCTGAGAATAAGGTGAAGAATTTTCGATATCATTTGAAGGAAGGCCATTATATTCTCAAGAAATTACATTCCTACGATCCAAAGGTCAAAGAAGAGGAAGAAGAAGAAGTATATGAGATCGAGGAAGCCAAAGAAGATGAACTTTTTTTGAAATGTTTAAGTTTGGAAGAAACACGAGGCTCCTGAAGATTACTACTAATGGTCATCTTCCAGCATCTGGTCTTGGACTTATTGAATTGTAATTTATTTTTAAAATCCAAATGTTAAAAAAAGGGTTCATTCCAGGCTATTTTTTTTCCTTTAGCAAACCGTATATATAAAAATTTATACATTGTTTCCATTCCTAAAAAAATAACAGCAAAGTCATACCGAAGAAACCTTAGAATAAAAAGTGGAAAGACTTGCAAAGAGACTAGAATAATTAACATGGGTTCCGGCTGCTACGACACTTAAACGAATACTTTAATCCATTACCACAAAGTACTAGACGATAATAACTCTATAAACAATCCATGCATAAATTCCGGAAGGATCTTTATTTTTTTCCTCTTTCCTATGTCTTTCAAAAATTTTTTTTCTACTCGAGAGACTTTTTTTACAATGGACTTTCCCTTATCTTTTTAAGCATTCCAAGTTTCAGTTCAAATCAGTGCCGCAAGAAAATACTTTACCTGTATTTGTTTTAGCAGATAATTTTCTGCTCCTTCATATTCTTCGCATGTGAGTTCACCTGTATGCGTTTTAAGGGATTTGTACGTTCTGCAAAATCTAAAAATAAAAGCTAAAATTCTAATTAGTTTACGAAAATTGTTACTGATATTAAGTACGCTATCAAAAAAAGAGTCATTATTTAAACTTAATGTCACTTTAGAAACAGTCTTGAGTTCATCAGTATAAAGTTTGTAAGTTGAACTATTGGCGTTTTGCAAAGTCTGAGGAATAGGTGAATTTAATTTTGAAAAGTCTGGTCCTTTCCACCAAAGTTCACCAGCGGCGAGTGCTTTAACGTCCAGTACTCTGGAGATAAAGTCTGCTGGGTTGAACTCTGAAGGAATATGATGTCATTCGAACTCCTTAGATATTTGCTGGATTTGTGATACCCGGTTGCCTACAAATGTCTTAAGCAGATTTGAAGGAGTCTTGATCCATGCTAGGGCTATTGTAGAATCAGAGAGAAATTTCAGAGTCTATTTGAAGTTTAACAGCTGTTAGGACCTTTTCCGTTAGTTTTGCGAGAAGAAGGCATGCAGGAAGTTCTAGACGTGGAATTGTAATGAATTTTGTAGGGGCAAGGCATGATTTGCTGCAAAGAAGTGCACTTTTTAATTCACCGGTGCTGGACACAATTTAGGTGTATGTCAATGCACCGTAAGCCTTTGAAGATGCGTCTGAGAAACCTTGAAGTACTACCAACTTGGTATCGGTTTTTAAAAACCATCTTGGCACATAAATGTATTCCAAATGTGATAGTGTTTTAATAAAGTTTTCCCATTGTTCGTCAATAGTTGGAGGTAGTGTTTCGTTCCAATCTAGCTTAAGCAACCATAACTGTTGCATAAAGATTTTTGACTTAACAATAACAGGACCCAAGAGTCCGAGTGGATCATAGATGCGTGCTATTTGGCTCATTGCGTACATCTCTCTTGGTGAAGTTAGGATTAGCGCTTATGCTTACTCTATACGTAAAGGAGGCGCTTAAACTATTCCAAAATATTCCTAGCGTTAAAACTATTATTTTTTCAGAATTTCGATCAAGCTTGAACTCTTGCAGTTCAGTGGATGGTGCCTTATTACTACACTACTTGTGCAAAGTCATTCCTCCCCTTTGGAGAAGCTGTTTTAATTCTGACATAAGTTTTTCTAACTCGTTGAATTCTGAGGAACCAGAAAGGGAAACGTCCATGTAGAAATCCTGAAGAACTACTCTTGAAGCTAAAGGAAAGTCCTTTACCTCATTTAGGGCAATTTGTTGTAAAACTTTAGTGGCTAAGTATGGGGAGGACGCGGTCCCATACGTTACCGTTCGCAATTGGTAAACATTAATCGGCGCGAATTTGCTATCTTTCCATAAGATTTTTTGCAGCTTAGTTTGCGAAGGATTATCTTCAATCACTCTGAACATCTGTTTGATGTCAGCAGTAAAGGCGAAAATGTGTTTTCTAAATCTAATTAGAATCGAGAAGAGGTCTTCTTGAAGCAGTCCTCCTTTGCACAACAAATCATTTAAGGAATGTCCGCTGGACGTTTTCGAACTCGCGTTGAAGACCACGCGTAGTTTAGTTGTTTTGCTGGTGGGACGCAGATAATACTCTTCATCTATAAGTGTATCTTCTTTCACCTCCACCATATGATCCAAATTTTCATATTCATTAAGAAATTCTACGTAAAGTGTTTTGAAGGTAGAATCACGTTCCAAGCGTATCCAAAACTGATCTAGTCTTTTCAATGCAATTTCTTTAGAATTTCCTAACATTGTTTCCGAAGATTCTGGTTTGAATGGCATTTCGACCACGTATCTACCGTGTGGTTTCCTATAATGTGTTTTTGCGAAGTGTTTATTGCAATAATTTAATTCGTCATTACAAATTTTGCGTGGTTTTACTTTTTCTATTTCCCAGAAGTTTGTGAGGGTTTTGTTGAGAGATTCTAAATTTTTAGACAAGAAACAGTGTTTCGGTGTATAACACAAATTATTGTCTAAAATATTACCCAAAACAAGGTAGTCAAAACAGCTTGATTGCAAGAACAAATTGTCTCCGAATTTTATTTTATCATCTCTCAAAATTGAGAAGAATAATTCAGCACCCAACAGAATATCGACGTTTTGAGGAACGAAAAATAATAGGTCAGCAAGTTTGATTTTCCGTGGAATGTACAAATTCAAAACATTAATTCTTTTGGAGGATGTGAAATTAGTTATGTTAGGCACAATTAGTGAGCCAATTTCCCAATTGGAATCATTATTTTCATTCGATAAATAAGCTGAAACTTTTTTCTTAATGCTTAGCGATGTATCATTTAATCCACTTATAGGAACGTTTATTTTTTCTTTCTTCAAACCTAACGCATCAGCTGCTCTCCTAGTCATAAATGAACTTTCTAAGATCGCCCTCAACGGTTTGCTTTCACCAGCTGAATTTCTGACATAAATTATTACAGTATTTATCAAAACACTTTTATTATTTCCATTTGAGAAGAAAGATATACGAGCATTTTCTGGCGGATGCGAGTCAATTGACCTTGATGAATTTATGTTTTGTTGATTTGTTCCTGAAGCTCTAACGCCCCCGTGATGTCTACACCATGAGCACTGGAATTCTTCAGCGGCGCCGAATATGCATGTAGAAACGAATGATGATCGGATTTTTCCTTACAAATATAACAAACACTGTTCTGTGTACACTGAGATAATAAATGAAATTCGCTAAGACAGTTATAGCAAAGCCGATGATTTTTACTAAACTAACACGTTCAGATAATTTCATTTGCTTAAATTTATCGCAGTGATACAATGCATGCGATTGCGATTTACAAGCGATACACTATTTAGGTGATTTATTAGATTTAACCAAGAGAGACTTCGTTCGTTCCGAATTAAATTTAGATGGAATGTTAGCACTGATGCTATTTAAAATTTGACATCTTCTTACCGAAGATGTCAAATTCCAAAAATATATCAAAATCTGGTACTTCATTATTCTTTAGTGTTAGCTCATACTGTTTTCATGTTTCGTGATCTAATTTGTCAAGAACAACATTTAATAATAGAACATTCGACAGTTTCTGTCTTGCGAAATCTAAGATTTTTAACAGTCTAAGATTTTTCTTAATATTGTCTAACATTATGGGAAGCTCTTTAGCCGATTCATGTTTTATTGATGGAGTATTTAGAATGTTTTTAATATGACAGTTTACAATTATTCTTTTATTCTCGTAGCTTTGTTCTAAAGCTTTAAAAAGTGAAGAAAAGTCATCGTCTGATGTTTCTAATGATTTGGCTTCTCCCTTCAAAGCCCCGCGTAAGTAATGGAGCTTTTTATTTTCGGAAAGTTCTGGATTTTCTTTGATTAAACTATTAAACTGAGTCTTAAACAAATTCCATTCTTCAAATTTTCCGCTAAAATTCGGAAGATGAATTTTTGGTAGTTTTACTAAAGCCCTTTTAAGTTGATCATTACATACAGAATAACTTTCGTGTGTAGGGCTGTCACTATTTCGATTTGTTACGGATTCATAACTTTTGTTTTTAAGTTTATTAATAGAGGTTTTTAAACTTACCTCCAATTTTTGAATATCCTCATCCACTTGAGACAGCAAAGCTTCCACTTCTTCAAACTCATTATCCGTGAGTATTCTGTAGTAGTTGTTTTTCAGCACTTCGAACTTTTCGTGAATATTTATGACCGTATCCAAATGAGCTTATAGCTGAGCGATATCCAGTTCATTTTGCTTTTCTGGGGCTGTTATAGCATTTGAAATCCTTGTTAATTGTCCTTTGATGTTTCCGTGTTTGCGGTTTATAGGTCCATGGTCATTGTTTATACGGTTATGTTAAAAATCCATGGTCATTGTTTACTTTTGGTTGCAAACCGATAGCGTTTAATCCATAGGTTTAAGTTCTTCTGGGGATCGGCGGACCAAAAAATGTGCGTAGTTAGCGTGCGTAGTTCAGCGTAATAAAGAAATGCGTTACCAACGATACCATTTAATTAATTATTATTAGAGAGTAGGAACAGTCACAACAGCGAGTAGATTGCGAGTTAGCGTCCTTCTGCTGCGCAGCGGAATACCAGTTGCCAATTAGCAGAGACTAAACATTACTTTCCAGTTGCCAAATTTAACAGAATAACATAAGAAATGCACAACAACAAAAACTGCGATCGGAAAGTGCTCCGTCAGACAAACGATAAAGCTACAAGTGCGGAACAATACTGCTTGCGGAAATATTGGTGCCGCGTGTATTTCGTCTTGCAACGCCATTCTGTTTTCTCGGGAACGTAAAATTCCCAAACGGGACGTTAACAGAGCTTACTGAAAAATTTAGCTTTCTTGTACCCGTTGACGTATAGGGTCTCCACATTTTCCGTCAGCATTTGAAAGATGGAAGGAAGATGCTAGTAAGAAAGATGTCCCTTCGTCCAATGAAGACCATGTCGGTTATGGATGGTATAATCGACAGAATTTTGATCTCGGGACGGTAAATTTGCGTAATCGATAGGAGGTAGCAAAATCATAGATCCACATAAATTTAAATCATAGGTGATGTAGCCCAATCCTTGCAAAATGAAAGATATTTCGTTTTCCTCCTCATCAAAATAGATAAATGGCTCCATGTCGAGAATCATGTAGTAACCGGCGAGAGAATTCATGTCTGATTATTCTCCTGAAAGAAAATAATACTCTGGGACACTCTCTTTTATATATACTACTCATGATTCTTTGTTTTGGGGGGGGGATATCGCGTTTCCATAAATAAATAATAAAGGTTAAAAGAGAAAGAGAAAATGGAACTCGTATTCGACTTTGCAGGTTTTTACGATTTTCAGGGATCCTTTATTGTGAAAGAGTTGGTCTACATCACTTCCGATGGCACTTCCCAAGGGATATTTGTTTTGAATCCTCCTTTTCCTTGGAGGATGCTCACCGAAAAAGAAAAACGAACGCCTGTTTGGGAAAGTGATCATTATCACGGGATGACTTCGTACGAAGGAGAAATTCTATACAGCTATTTCCCACGGGTGTTACACATGTTTACAGAACCCTTTTCCGTTATTTGGGAGCGAGGAAAAAGGAAACGGTGGCTTTTAGACAAATATTTGAAAAGATCCATTTTTCGCATCTCGGGATCTACTCAAGAGATTTTAATATACAATGGGATTGAACGCTTCGTTTGTCCCAACCATACAAATGGTCTCTTTCATTGTGCTTTGCAAAAAGTGGTTCAATATCATTATTATTTAAAGGCACAAAAGTAGGATGATTTTATAGATAACGCAAAGTTGAATCTGGAAGGAAATAAAATTCTATTCGAGGAAAAAAATATCTGAAACACATATTAAAAAAATCTTTTTGTTAAATTAACTCTTTCTTTTTTGGTTTCCAAGAATTCTAGTTTTGGATTTTCCAAGAACTCTATTCTTGGATTTTCCAAGAAAGCCAAACAAAAACGTAAATTTTATAATGTTTAAAGACATAAAATTAACAAAACGTTTTTTACTTTTTCTTTAATATGTGTTTCAGAAATTGTATCTGAGAAATTTTTACCAGCCGATGAATTCCTGATTAACTCATTTTCTAAAAAATATTCTAAGATCTCTTTGAAACCTTACGTAGCTTCTCCAATGAAAACGGTAAATACTATGTGATAAAGTGGTAGGATGACAGTTGCTTTTTTAATGGAAGCTTATTCTGAATGGTTTGAACAGAATCCTTCATTATGGGTATGGGTTAGTTCTTCAACCATTCAATCTTCTCTTGTTCGATAATTTTTTTCAAAATTCATGGAAGATTTAAGGTGATCGTTGTTGAGAATAAGATATTGATCGGTCTTGATGAGAGATTTGTGCAACCAATCGCAAAATTCAATTTCAATCTTCTTTTTCTTCCTAAGATGATCCATCATACAATTTACTTGCGAAAGGGTTAGAAAGGCGGTCGTGGATTGATATGTGTTTCGTTTCATCAACAAAATTCGTTCATCCAAGGTAGAAATTTCACGAGCTGTTAAAATACTTTCATCTTTCAGAAATCGTTGTAGCATCGTGCGACCCACTAAATTATAACCCACACATTACAAAACATCCAAGTAAACAACTCCTTGGTTGATATAAAACGAAATCCTATAATTTTTATATTTGAAAGGAATACATGTGGTGATCTCCATGATATCAAAAAGTGGCTCCTATCTCTTGTATGCTGTTTATATATATATAGAGAGAGACTTTGTTCCCCAACCTAGATCATTTTTCTTCCCCCAACCTAGGTCATGGAAACGTCATTTCGTTTCCCCCTTAAAACCTGATATCATTGGGAAAGTACAATTTTTATTCCTTTTTACAAAAGATAACGTCATATCAATTTCTGGGTAAGTCCTTGAAACTGACTATAAAAGACGAGAAGCAGCTCCATTAGTGCAGCTCCATTAGAAACATAGCCGTGTCCCTGCTAGATGTTTTCCCTACCCAGGCTATTTTGGGTGCTCCGAAATTGAAAATCTAAAAGTCTTTTTGGCCACTCATTGTACCAAATTTATTCCTCATTTACCGGCTAACAAAGTCAGTGGCTTTAAGCATGTTGTGGAATCGTCGGAGCTACTCAGTCAGAATATGGAGAGGAATTTAGTTGACTGTCAAGAAACTAAAGATTGCCAGCCCTTCTCATTCACTAAAGATTGCCAGCCCTCTCTCCGGGCTATCGACCTTGAAAGGATTCCAAGCTACAGTTAAAAGGATAACGGCATTTCCTTGATATGTGATAACTACCCTAGTTTTGCTATAATACTCACAAATATTATAATAATGCAACTATTTAGATTATACAGAATCAAGAGAAGACTGCAAAAGGTAGACTGCATTTAATTATCTTGAAGTATTCACTAGTTAGTTCACGACTTGAATTAATTTATTCTAAATTCAGACTCTAGCAAAAAGCATACTATTGCTATTATCTTATTGCTCTTATCTTTCTTCAGGGTTGTGTGATAAATATTTCTGTAATAGTAGTTACTGTAAAAAATTTTGCTGACTTATGAACTTATTAACTATTATATCCTTATTGAACTTATTAAGTGTGCATTAATTTAACTAGCTCATATAATTTTATTTGTTTATTATAATTACCAGTAATACAATTATTATTCTCGTTTTTGTTAATATATACTTAAATTAATAAGTGCTAATATCAGTTGCTACTGAATTTTATCGTGATTAACTGTGTTTTAATTTGCTTAACAATACATATTTTTTTAACTGCAATTTTATTGTGTACCTGCAATTGTAATTTGCTAAGTATAAGATACTATTTGTCATTTCAATTTTATAATGTTATAGTGCACTGCTGGCGGTTTTTCTTTGTTAGTGTACACCTCCCTGCCATTAGCGCTAGTTTTAGCAAGCACGCGAAGTGTTGTCACCGAATACCATCTTCTACAGTGGTATATACTGCGCTTACACTTACTTTGTGTTCCCCCCCTAAAACTGTGATTTCCGTGCTTTCTACTGCGCTTTTAATTACTCTATGTGCATTACTGTGATTTAATATGCATCCAGTTACGCCAACCACTTCAGCGGACTCAATTAGCTCCACATGCAATAAACAAGACTTCCCTTCGGTAGACAGGAGCACAACAAATTCTTCTACTTCCGCCTCCAGAATAGAGGCTATCAATTTCATTTGTGACCAACTACAGTTGTTCATTAGACATTCTAAAGAGTCTAAAAAACTCAACGCATCCGTCAGGAAACAAGTTACCAGCTTTGTAAATACAGTTCGCAACACAATAGCTGAACAAGAGTTATTTTACGCTCAGCTGCAGGGGCAAATTCAGGCATTACAACAGCAGCGCGATACTTCGAATACCATTGCTCCTACTGCGCCTATTACGGAACTCCCTGCTACTACAGGAGATACACAATTTCAAACAGAAACAAACGAACTTCCTTTCACTGAAGTTCGAAAGAAAAAACGCCTTACAAAGCCGCTTGGAAAAAAGCAATCCGAACACGTGTTGCTAATTAAGCCCAACGACACCGATCAAACTCCTGAGCAGGTTAGGGCCCAGCTTACTTCCAAGATAAACGCAAGAGCCATAGGCATAACGGTTGAAGAAGTTCGCCCTACCCGGGCCAAGGAATTGTTGGTGCGGTGCACTGCTAGGGAGCATATAGACGTGCTTCGGAAATCAATAGAAGAAACACCTGCGCTTTCTTCAACAGTTTCTGTGAGAGTTCCCAACGGTCGAAAAACATCAGTGATAGTTTATGGTGTGCCAGCCTCGGCCACAGCTGACGATATAAGTGAGGCTTTTGTGAATCTGGCACCATCAGTTACACATTCCCACATAACACCAAGGACACCTGTACGTAAGTCCCCAGGTGATAATAATTGGATTGTCGATATTCACACCAGCAGTTTTGACCTTGTAAAAGACCACCCCCGTGTTTTCATTGGTTTTAACTCGTGCACGTTTAGACAATTTTTCAAAGTAAAGAGGTGTTACAACTGCCAAAAGCTAGGCCATATCAGCCACACTTGCAAGTCATCCCCCGCGTGTGCTACCTGTGGTAAAGGACACGCAGTTGGCAAGTGTACTACAACTACGCCTCACTGTATCAACTGTGAAGATTCGAATAAGAAACTAGGCACAACATACGAAGTAACACACTTGGCAAGTGCAGGAATATGCCCAGCATACAAAGCAGAGCTCAGTCGCCTCAGAGCAGCTTATCAACATTAAGCAAAATGCAGGGTCTTGTACACAAGAGTATACTTGAGGGTTTCTCCGTCTTACAGGGGAACCTCCAGAGATGCCAGGCTGCAACAAACAACGCAGCCCAAATTATAATGGAAAATAACTTTCCAGTGGCCCTACTGCAAGAATATTACACGGCAAATGGAAAAATTGTAGGCATGAGTTCTTTCAAGGTCTTTCAGTCAACTAGTAATCTAGCAGCAATAGTGTACAACGGTCCGCTCACACCATTACTAATGTACAAAGGTGATTACTCAATCACAATTCAGCTTGAGAGCCCTAATGGGAATATTGCTTTCACAAGTGTCTATATTCCGCCCTCACATGATATCACATTAGCACTGACTGAATTAGAATATGTAGTTGCACTTCCGGTTCGCAGCAAAATTGTTGCAGGAGACTTTAATGCCGCAAGCCCTCTTTGGGGCGCACCAGAGGGAAACAGAAGAGCAGTGCCAGTTTTGGACTTTATAACATCCCATGGCCTGACGATAGTTAATTCAGCTGACAGCCATCCAACTTTCTGGACTACACGGGCAGAGGGCTGGCCAGATATTACACTAGCAACCACCGCCATTTACTCAAGAATAAACAATTGGAATGTCTGGAGTGATTGCCCATCATTAAGTGACCATCGTTTTATTAGATTCGACATTGACTTAGAACACCAATACGCAGTTAAAAATAGATGGAAAACAAAATATATAAATTCCCAAAAATTTGGCAGTACTTTAGCGCCCCATGCTTCTCATTTAGTAGCAGCCTTTGAAAATGCAAGTAATAAAGAAGCGCTTGATACGGCATACAATATGGCAATAGATGCATTGCAGACGGTCTGTGATAAAATACTTAAACGGCGAAGTCACTTTATTCCAAATAAAACTCCATGGTGGAATTCCATGTTAACGGCCGAACGGAGTCGAGTTCGGGCCCTTAGGCGCCGCTTTCAAGGATGCCGCGATCCAAATGAAAGAAAGGCATTGGGATTGATATTCAGAAAAAACCGCGCAGTCTATAAACGAATGATTTCAAAGGCTAAACTGGAATGTTGGCAGAAATATTGTACGAACGCAACAGAAAAATTTGGTAGACTATTCAAAGTTGCTCATGATAAGATCTTTAAACCTACCAGTCTAACTACGTCAATCTGCCAGAATGCCAACACTAGTTACCAGATAGTGACACATATACTGGAAACGATTTTCGAGCATGATGATCCCCATAAAGACACTACAGCGCAGAAGGAAATACGAACTAGTATTGAACAATATTATACTTCATCCATTGCTGATTCTGAGCCACCTCCAACAAGTAAGGAACTGAATGACGTAATCAAGAAGCTGAATCCGAGTAAAGCTCCAGGTCCGGATGGGCTTGATAATGGTATTCTCAGAGCTATGCATAACACGCATCCGGCAATACTTTTCTCCTATTTACAGGCGTGCTGGAGAATTCGTCTCTTTCCAGAAGGCACAAAAATAGCAGAAGTTGCTCTATTCCTGAAGGGAAATAAAGATCCAAATGAGGCTGCTTCTTATAGGCCCATCTGCCTGCTCCCGGCCATGGGAAAAATCCTCGAAAGAATAATACTTCAAAGACTGAATTTTTACATTCATACCAATAAACTCATAAATACTAGGCAATATGGCTTTATAGCAGGAAAGTCAGTGGATCACGCACTGTATCACCTACGGAACACAGTACTTAGAAATAAGCAGAATAAACTGCATACTGTTGTCATCAGCATAGACATTCAAGGTGCCTTCGATTCGTTGTGGTGGCATGATGTTTTGAAATGTCTCAAAGATATCAATTGTCCCAAAACTTTATTTGATTTGATCTACAGCTACCTGAGTGAAAGACGAATTCAAGCTACAACGGATGGAGGCGTCCACATGCAAAAGGTGACGAAAGGCTGTCCGCAGGGCTCTTGCCTAGGTCCACTTCTGTGGAACCTGGTAGCAGACACTGCGCTCAACCTTTTTGACGATGATGAAACATCAGAAATAATAGCGTATGCTGACGACTTCTTGCTGATTTCAAACGGTCACAGCCGTAAAAGCTACGAGGCAAATTCCCAAAAAGCGCTAGACAAAATAGTCCGCTGGGCCAGTGAACATAAGCTCACAATTTCAAGAACAAAAACAAAAGGAATGGTGATTAGCCCGGAAAAAAGGCACGAGCGTACCCCGTGTGTAAACCTTCATGACAGAAACATACAATTCGTGAGACATTTTCGCTACTTGGGTGTGATTATAGACGACAGATTCACCTGACTCCCTCACATCAAGGATCTTAAAGAAAGGCTGCATAAATTGTTTAATACAATGAGGAGAACAGCTGCTGCTAGGTGGGGTGTCTCCTCACAGATGCTCAAAATATGGTATGCCACAGTCGCTGAGCGCATAGCTCTTCATGGCGTTTCCATATGGGGCGTCAATGTCACGATTAAAATGCAACATGCATTGAACTCCGCGCAAAGACCATTTCTTCTGGACATCTGCAGAGGATTCCGTACCTCTCCTACCACTGCATTAAATGTATTGGCTGGGCTACCGCCCCTGCACTTGATAGTACAGAGCGAGAGTGCTGCGGTGAGAGTGATCAGACTAAAACAAGACATTACTATTTGGAGTAAGACTTATGTATCCTCGGACTACGAGAATCACATTGCCCACTCTCCTTACCACCCTGCAGACTTCGATATAGAAGCAAACTGTAATCCTCCAAGTGCATTACAATCCTTAGCCGTATATACTGATGGCTCCAAAGGAGAACTCGGGACTGGCAGTGCCTGGTGTGCAATGGAGGGTGACTACATAATTCATTCCTGGGCTAAGAAGCTTCACCCCAGCAACTCAGTGTTTCAGGCAGAACTTATAGCCCTAAAGGCAGCTATGGACTTTATTGCTAATAATGGTGGGTATAAAGTAATTTACACGGACTCAATGTCAAGCTTACAGGCCATCCAGGGCCGTCGAAGTAGGCATCCCATTGTCAGAGACATACAAAAACTATTAATTTCGAGTCCTGCAAGTCTGAGCCCAAAGGTTCAATGGGTTCCAGCCCATACGGGGATTAAAGGAAATGAAGCAGCGGATTTGATTGCGAAAGGCGCGGCCAATGAACCCCATGTGAGTAGCATTGTTGTGCCCCTTCCGCACTCATATCTGAAAACTACACTCAAATGTGAACTAATGAAGCAGTGGCAAAACTACTGGGACACAAGCACCACAGGCAGAAGACTGTATGATTTCCAATCAGAAGTTAACCAGAATTTAAATAGCCGTTCCTCGCACCTTACACAGTATCTGACAGGGCATGGCCCATATAAGTCGTATCTTCACAGATTTCGCCTAAGAGATAGTGACCAATGTATTTGTGGGAGTACTGGTGATCCAGATCACTATCTGTTTGATTGCCCTCACACAGCGAATTCACATTTAAAAAGACCAGCTGCAATCAATATGCCGGCTTGGTTTAAGAACACAATTAAGAACAAATATGCGCTTAGCCGCATTAGAGACTGCACTACCGTTGCTAAAAGCATTGCTGACAGCCTGGAGTGACTTCTTTTCTTGGACACTGTGCCGTCAGCAGCCCGCTCTGTACATATATTAATTTACTTAATGTCTTACTTATTATTATTATTATTATTTTCCTTGTTTTATTCCCAATTATGTTTAATTTTATGATTAATCCAGCACTCTTTTAACGGATCCCACAATCTGTAATGTATTTGTTCATCTTTACATCTGTACCTGATTATATAGCATTTCCTTAATATAACTGCATGCCTACCAAGTACCATAATAGTGTATGCCTAACATGTACAATGTATTTGTTCATCTTTGCATCTGTACCTGATTATATAGCTATCATTAATATAACTGTATGCCTAACATGTACCATAATAGTGTATGCCCAACATGTACCGTAACTGTATAAATGTCTGCCTAACGTGCACCATAATAAGTGTTCCCCTTAGTCTCTGCAGTCCCCATCATGCACCTTTTTTCCATGTTCTGGTCCTAATTTCAATGCTCCTCGTTTAGCGTGGTCAATTGCAGGAGGGCACACTACTAAGCTCTTTATATATATATATACTTTAAATTCCATCGACGGGATCCAACAGGCTGAAAAGCACCTAACCCAGTGGGCCAGCTGTTCCGTCGATGGCGAAAAGAAAGAAAGCCCTTCTCTTGGAATCGGGCGGATCAAGCATTAAGACGACCCAATCAAACGGGACGGAGATATACAGATTTGCGAATGAATTTCCGATGGAAAAATATTTTTCTCACTAAGAGTTATTTCACGTTTGGTTTGAGAACGACGGCCGAGGACGAAGTTCATATTTATCAAACCACAGCCTCCCCGATCGCCTATTACTAATTATTCTCCAACGTTACTCTTGAACTTTGAAATCTAATTATCAAGGAGATATATTTGAAAGCGATCGACGAGCAGAAATTTAAGCGGTATGTCTTAAGACCTTTCGGGTACTATGCAATTCCCCCGAAGACGCATTATCTCATTCTAACAACACAAAAAAAAAAGCCTGTTTCTCGTCGACCGGTGAACGTTGGGAGCAGCTGAAAAAGATTTTCCCCTTCCAAACCCCGACGTCGTATATGTCATTTCGAGAGGACGATCTTTATAACGAACAGCTTCCTACATACTATTTAGTTGATATATGGAAGAAAAATCAATTCAAAAAGTTTCTTCTCGGTGAAAAAAAAAGAGACATTGAAGTGATCACTATTCAGGATGAGGAAGATTATAATTTACCCATGAAGAAGCGGATGAGTTAGCGAGAAATGCTTTCTTGGATGAATTCGGAACCTATGAACGACCAAGAAACGTCTGGCCCTCCTCAAGAAAAGCCTTCTGTGGACACATAGGACGATTTTATGGACTTGGAGAATTTAATGGACTTTAAGGACGATTTATTATTGGTGAAAGATTGCTTAGATCGCTTAACTTCAGATGAGACAGAAATGTTATGGAGTAGTATATTTGAAATATCTTAAGAATTATTTTTTTTTCTTTGTATATGTCATGATCCTTGACCAATTCATCTCTTCCGGTTCGTTTTCATCCACTTATGAATGTTATTGGTCGACTCTATTCGCAGAAAATAAATTGGCACACTTATGCAGGTTTAACAATAACATGAACTATATTTTATTGAAGTATATATATTATCTTTTCACAAAGTATTTTTTTTTCACAATTACATTAAAGCGCACAACTAATTACATTTCACATCTCAGTTCTTAGTAATCACAGATCAAACTTTAAACTTTGGAATACAAAAATAATAAATTCAAAAATGTTTCACACGAGCCTCCGTCTTTCTCGCATCAAGCACGTTTTCTTCTTCTCGTAGCCAGATTTTGCTTTCTCTCCGCTTTTCAGATAGACAGTTTTTTTTTTTTCACACGAGCAGGCCGTTGGCTTAACTGTTCTTTCATCAGGGCTTGGTTGGTAGCTTCTTCTTAGCGAATATGTGCATGACAGTATAAATTATATGATTGTAATAATATTAATAATAAAATATATTACCAATCTTGGATTCTTGAACATAAAAAAACTATATCATTTCAAGTTTCATTGAATGACCCCTTAGGTTTCAAGATGGTTAAAGAGACCAAAGGGGTTCAAAGGGAACCATTTCCATCTCAGTTTTTTCCCCTCTTAGTTCCAAAATGGTTTCCCAATTCAGAATGATTGTTTAAGATTGGGGGAGGTAAGTTCAAAGAGAGATTGTGTAGAGTCCATTTTCCAAGATTCGGGGAATCTAAAATGATTTAAAGAGAGCTCGTGTAGAGAGTCCGTTTTCCAAGTGTCCATTTTTTGAAAATGGTTCAAAGAGAGATTCATTTCAGTTTGTCAAGATTCAGGGAAAAAAAAGTGAGGATGGAGCCATCTTGTAATTTTCTGATAGGGTACCGGTGTTCGAATACTTTTGTGACCGATTGTACATTTCCTGAAGACAAAGTACCATATCGTGTTGGAGTTTTTGGAGCTGCTATGCGTAATGCGTTCTTTAGCCCGATTTCTTAGAACGGTTACGAACGGATAAAACTGTCGATTCGGAATTTCAAAAAATTTATTAAAAAAGAGAAACTAAGCACCGGCGCGATGTTATTGAAAGAAATATCTATGCCTTTTAGGTGAAAAAACTTAGTCTTTCATGGCTCAAGTAACAAATTATTCGAAAGAAACAATGGTAATTTTATAAAGTGTATAGAAATTATTTGACCCTATCATGTCCGTACATATTTATAAATCTCAAACTGGAAAAAAAATATAAAAAAAAAAAAAGAAAAAAAAAAAAAAAAAAAAAAAAAAAAAAAAAAAAAAAAAACTGAAAGGTTTCAGATTTTAAGTTACGCCCAAAGGGGCTTTTTTTAACTTTTCGTGTGTTTTCTTTTTTCCTTCCTTTACAAAATATGAATTAGATCATAACAGAAATTCCAAATTTGGGCTTCCAGATTTGGGTAAACGCCTACGTTATCAAAATTTGATGGCTCTAGGAACCGTTGTTTCACCACGGTGCGAGAAACATACATTCATTTATGCAGATTTTTCATTATTTAATTACTTTAAATATAATATAGGGCTCTGATATTTGGTGGCAACAATTTAAAAGATGATACGCCGTTTATAGTAAATCAACGCAAAATGCGAAAACCAAATTAATAGCCTTTCAATTGGGCAAATTGCCCCTCTGCCCTAAAAAATATGCCACATTACCTTAAAGATAAAATTCAAAATGAAACAATTAGCTTATTAGGGGATAATGTAAAACAAATTATTTTAAATAAGATCGAACAGGCAAAGTATTTTTTTATTTTACTTTGACCGTACCTCTCGTGCCAGCCAATCAAGGGCAGATATCAGTTTGTGCGAGGTATTCTAATTCAGAAAATACAGAAGTGAGTATTGAAGAAAGGTTTTTAGCATTTTGTTCTGCAACAGATACGACCGGTGAAAGACTTACAATATTTTTATTAAAGACTTTAGAGGTTAATAGCTGGTCTCTTCTAAAAAGGCATGTTTCAAATTTAACATTGAAACGTTTGTCAGATACGCCGTAGTCGAGCTGTAAAGATGCAATAACCCCATTAAAATTTCTATTAGGAGAGGTTTTTTTGATGCTCTCTATGAAACAACCGAAAAAAAAAAGTTGATAACACCTCAAAAAATGAGGCCACATTTTAAAGAGAAAAATTACAAATTTAATTTCATGCGCATTTTATGGTACAAAATACTGAACAAAGTTAATGTTGTTAGCAATATTCTCCAAAATAAAAAAATTAATATTTCTCAAGCTTCTGAAAGTTTAAGAAGTTTATCAAAGAAGATTTAGTTAATCAAATTAAACAGTTTTATTACAGAATATAGAGCTCATAAAAGTTTCAATGATATTTAGATGTTTATACAAATTTTAAAAGACAAGAAACATTAAGAACTCGGGGGGGGGAGAAAAAAATCTTTTTTCTTTCTTATTTTAAAGGCGAAGACCAGCCTATGCAGAACGAAGAAGTTGCCTATACCGTTTTTTTTTGGGGTGAAGGGGATGCTAAATATAGCGATATCATCTTTAAGTGAAAGGTTTGATATCTTATTTTCTTATTCAGAAGTTTTAAATTTTTGTAGAATATTTCTGACTTTAATAAATACTCTGAACAAGATCAGCTCATCTTATGTCAAAAACTGCAAAAAGCATTAACTGATAAAAATCGAACCGACATAAATAGTATAGATCTTATGCATGAACTACAGTTCTTGCAAACTTTGGGTAAAAATGTAGTATAGCTCTTTGAAACTCTAAGCTATATCGTTGTCAAAGTTTAAATCAATCCTAATATTTATTTACATTGCTTTAAGCATTTTATTAACAACTAGCTTTTACCCACGGCTTCGCTCGTGTTAATGTCCTTAAAGACGTTTCAACTCCGCGTGAATTTTAAAAATATACTCAGAGTAAAATTTCAGTAAATACTGGACTTCTTCAATACCTATAGGCCGCGGATATTTTGTATTTAAGCGGAGTGTATCACCACGAAATCTAGTAAAACTGCTCCGTATATTTCCTAATGACTGAAAAATATTTGTGAAAGAAGAGTCAAAAGCCGGAAATCCAGAAGGATTTTAAATAATAAATTAAATTAAACAAATAAAAATTAATATACGCTTAATTAATAAATGTTACGCTTTCATGCCTTAATTATTTAACCGATCATCATGAAATATTCAAGATATATTTTTGATATATTAGAAAAGGTTAAAAATGTTTGCGTGGTTTAAGCCAGGTACCTGCGCGGGCAGACAAACTTTTACATCGTTTAACTTATCGTTATGAAACTTTCAACATTTAATGTTTATACAACGACAATCATTTTAAGCTATAAAACCTATTATATAGTTTAAGTTTCAACAGATAAGTTACATTTTATAGCCTATAACCTTTTCTAATATATCAAAAATATTTCTTGCAAATTTTATGATGATCGGTTAAGTAATTAAGGCGTGAAAGCGTTACAAACAAACTCACATTCACAATTATAATATCAGTTAGGATTCCAGTCTCAGCACCTACAGCAGAGAGATCATTTTCAAATTTGAAAATAATTAAAAATTACCTTAAATCTACCATGGGTCAAAAGAGAGTGGCAAATCTCGCAACTATTTCCATTGAAAGTGATATTTTACAAGAATGAGACATAGATTTACTTTAAATCTATTTGCGAAAAACAAAGCTATAAAGTATGATACCACTCCTACCAAATATTGAAATTATTTTGTTTCAGTTCATTTGTTTATAATATGTGTGTTAATGTTATATGCTTTGTTAAAGTATGATCGAACACAATTTACGCGAAAAAGCATTTAAGAGATTAGGCCACTTGAGATGCTTGAAAGGTAGATTCAACTTTCAAGTTCGCTGGATGGGTTGCTTTCGAAACAGGCGCAAATCAATTTTATTTATCTTGTGAGAAACAAGACTTTTCTTTTTGGAAATTAAAAATATTCAAAAATGCCGACCTTGAAGTGAGATCCCCACTTTCTGCAGAACCAATCGGAGTACATATTTATGGTCCTAATTTTTATCTTGAGACATAAATTAAAAATAAAAAAATAAAAAAAAAAAAAAAAAAGGATACATTTCAAAAACAAATAATGTTTATAGTCAAAATTCCTACTTTTTTAATACAATGTATGTCAACATGAAATACATAGTTTCGAGAAAAACGCGTTTTAAGTTTTTCAAGACTTTAAATCGAAAACGCAATGCAAAACTGTACTTTCCGTCATTTCTCAGCTAATTCCTGTGCCATATAGTTGTCCCTTCAGGTTAGCATTTTCAGTTAGTTAAGCCAAAAGAATTTTTTTGAAATTTTTAAAAATTCCCAAGTCACCTTAATGTGTTAATATATTAATTTTAATAAATAATTAAAATGACATATCATTTATTTGTCTGCACTTCTACATATCTCTCTTTAGCTTTATATTTTCCTAATATTTAACTAATTAGACTTGTAAGACCCTAAATAGTGTTAAGCAGTATATTTGGTACTCAACGCATTTAGTATATTATTTCGCTTCGCTTGCAATGTTATTTTTTATGATATAAACATATGTATAATGTTCAATAAATATGTTTGAATGAAGGACAGAATATTTGCACGTTGAGGAAAATAAACGATAAAATGTTATTTTTTTTAATTTTTTTATTTTCATATTATTATGTTAATAATACTTCATTTTAAGTGTTACCAATAAGCAATTTCTCTATATTATCGTAACTGCATAAAGGCGCTCACTAGACATTTGCACGACGGCGTCAATTAGGTTAGGCGCGGGCCTACGCGCCATATTTGTCTGTAAAAATCTGGTTGGCCAGAGTATAGTCAGAAATTGGGAGTCTCGCGCTTAAATCGGGAGAGTTGGCAACTCTGGGATAGTAAATGGACTATGAAGGTTACTGTTGAAATTAGGCTATTTACGAGTGAAAGATAAAGTTATCTAAGTGTAAAATATTATTTAAAAAAAATTAACTAAATTATACTTGATTTTGGTCATTCTCATTTTTAAAATAAGATGAAGAAACTGCAATAAATTTTATTAAAAAATAAATGCATTTATTTATATATTAACTGCTTTCTATATCACTCAGGTTTGGTGCAAATTCAGCATCAAATTCTTCTTTAGACATCTGGAAAGAAAAGAGAAATTCAACATTGGGGAATTACTTCCTATAGATGCAGAACAAAGAAATATAAATTTATACATAGTACAAGCGTTACAACTAAATGCAACTAAGTTACCGCCAACAACAAGTAAAACTTGTGAAAAAGTGTAGAATACAAACCTTTCCCTTTTTAAATTTTTTCACTAATCTTGCATCTCTAGCAAGATCTTGCAGTTCTTCCTGAGAAAATTTCATAGCTTTCTTTCTCCTTCTTTTCTTAGCAAGCAATTTTTTTACTTCTAATTTTTTTGCTTTTAATTTTGCAGCCTATAGTTAAGAAATTTTAAAAACTTTAGCATTTTATTAGCACGCTTTTCACTTCCAATAAATTCCATCATAAGAAATTAAATACCGAACAAATAAATAAAATTTCTGGGTACCTGATACAGAAGTATTTAAAAATCATACAAAAAAGCTCTAAAATAACAAGAATTTATCTAAGAAATTAAAGATGAACAATGCAATAATGTGTATTTTAAAACAACAGTTGCATTTTTTAAAGTATAAGAAAATGCTTTAAAAGAATCAAACTTTCAAAAGCATCAGCTAAATAAGTCACATTCTAGACAAAATATAACATAAAAAAGAATACATTTGATTTAAATACTCATATTTCAATCATATTAAGCATATTTTCAGAAATTTTAAATGATACAGATAAAAGGTAAGTAATAACCTTTTCTTAAACATAAAAAAAAAAATATGACAATAAACATATGATTTATATGTCCTTCCCTTACTGACTATTTCAGTATCTAAACTATTTCTTGTCAGTGACAATATCAATATCTCTTGAAATGCGTTTCCTCATAGGGGAAAAAAAAAATCTGCATTATTTGAAAACTACCTGGTTTCTAATGTAAGTGGTTCATATTATGAAAAAACGATATTATGAATGAAAGAAAAATCCTCGTATTTTAATCTTAAATATCTATCAAAAATAATTTTCCTTTCCTTTCTGTTAATTGCATGTAACAACAGATTTAAAGGAAACTTACTCGTTTCTCTGAAATTGCACTCCTCTTCTGGGGATTCTCCAAGAATTCTTTTAATCTTACTTGCCTTTGTTTTTCTCTTACTTTATCACTATATAAAAACATTAAATATGAACAGAGTTTTAAGATTTTTAAACAAAATTTCGTAAAATTACCTCAGAAAACGCCTCAGATACCATAAAAAGAAACGTTTTTTTAATTTGTAAAAATGCTTTCTTCACTTTGCTTTTTCATTCCATAGACATACTCATTTTGGCTGAACTAAACGCTAATGATAATTATCAAAATGTAATAAAATCAACCCCTCAAAGAAAGTACGAATAAGTATATATAATGAAAATGAACATACCTAAGTTTATTTAAAAAATTAAATTGTACAAAATATTTATTTAAGAAGGGGAGAAGTAAAAATTTCTTTACAATGCTTATACATAAGAAAGATATACATATTTAAAGCAAACTTCTGGTTTTAATTGCCAACAGCCCCTTTCTGACCTAAAAATAGTAACTGCTTATAATATATCAATCTAAATTACATCATTTTAAATTAATCCGTATCATAAGATTTTGCATAACACTGTAATGTAAGTACATTTTTAGCCAATCAGCAAATAAGATATCAATAGCATTTTGAAAGCAGACAAAAGGATTCAATCGCGAGTGGCGGCTACCAGAATGAAGAGTAAAAGAGAAAACAGGGGGAAAGCAATAAAAAAGTGTAAACTAAGCAAGGATACTGGAGCTAAGGGGGAACAGTTATACCAGAGGCAAGAAAATCCCTCTAAAATTACACTAAATATATTGTCAGGACTGATTGTTCGGGGCATATTCTTGGCAAACATCTTCGTGAACAGCTTAAAGTCCTGATCTTGAACAGGGAGCTGAATGCAGCTATGTTCTGTGGTAGGATACTGTGATTAAGTTGGAGAATAAATGGACTTGAAATGGATTTAAAATCCTCTTTTATTAAATCACTATTATGTACAACCACTTCCCAACTCGGGAGGGATACAGAAAGTAAAGACCACACTTGGGTCTAAAATGAACAATCAAATTTAAACTAAAACTAAATAGAAATTAAATTAGTCGTTGCTCACAGAGCTATAACGCGAGGTTGGCCTCTAAACTAAATGGTGCGTAGCAAGATTTACTAATATTGACGAACTTGGAATTATTTCAATAAGCAATCATGTAAAAGCACTATGGCTTAGAATTTAAATGCTAGCTAGTCAGGAGAACGTCGAATAGCGTGATCGTGGTCTGAGACTAAAAGCTCTCTCACAGTGAGAGGTTTCTTCCTCTTGCTTAAATATAACTTGGCTCCACTTCAAATTAACATAAAGCTAAAACGCGCGCTTCTTCTAAGGGGAAGTTGAAAATGAGAGGGGATAGAAAGATTTAAATTAAAATAAAACTTTGTTAGTTTAACTAAAACCTTACAATATTTATTTTAGAGTACGATTTCCGCGTGACTCCAAATTATCCTTAATTTATGGACATGAGTGTACTTTAATTGTTAAAATTCGCATTGCGGTAGTGTAGGTATTGCTAAACAATGTCCCTGCAGACGCATTGCTAAAAACTGAGGCTGAGTGTAATTTTCTATCAGAAAATTTTTTCTGAAACTACTTTAGAAGATATCGATTGTTCGATGTGGTAGGAGCAATAGTTCTTGCCACTCAAGGCAAACGGCACAAGTGCATCAGTAAAGCAGAATTGCACGTTCAAGTTAAAAACAAACAGCAAAAGGTCATATTCCTTGACGTGGAAAATTACCAAAGGTCCAAAATCTTCGGTATGGATTTTTTAACAGTAGCGAGAGTGAAATTAAATTTTCAGGAATTCGCTCTACAGCTGGATATGAAGAAACCAGAAGACCACAGCCACCGTTGATAGATCTAAACCATTTTATAGTTTATAGAATTATAGAAGCTCATATTCAAGAAATGCTAAGAAACAAAATTATAATCCCAAATCCCAATAAGTAGCCCTTACGTTAGACAAGTCACTCGCTCACTAGAATGCATGCATAAGACAGTGAGAGATAAAGTGAGTGACTGATTAACTAACTAAATAACTCTCTCACACGCATATATATACATATATATATATATGTATGCATATTTATATTTAACAGAAAATTAAAATAAGTATCATTCAAAAGCTGTTAAGAGTTGATGTTTAAGGCTAATTAAAAGAATGATCCATGTGCACTTAAAAATGAGTTTCCTAGCTCTTTACACACGGTGAGCAATCAATAAGAGATCCTACCCTCCTAGAATCGAACAAAAGTGATTATTTGTCATTTAATTAAAGCAGAAAATTTTAAATTATTAAGGTTATCAAGTAATAAATAATTAAAAAGTGATTTAAAAAAGGAAAAGAGAATAAGATGTTGATAACGGCATTGCAATAATAATAATAATAATAAAAAAAACACTTGTAATAATGTTACAGATTACTACGAAAAAAAAAACTTTGGAAATATCTATAATATAAAAATAAATAGTGGCAAAAATTTACTTGCGAAAGACTGTTAAATGAAAATGAAATAAATATTAAAGAAAACAAAGAAGATAAAAGATAACTATAGATTAAAGATATTTCAAACTAGAGATGGACGATCAGTTCCGAAACTGATTCAAAGAACCGATTCACTTTACTGAGCGAGCGATGTCTGATACAGCAAAAACAGAGCAGTAGTTCTTTAACAGGTCACAGAGAGCTCACAAAAATTTTATTCCTCTTATGTAAACACTAACATTCTTTCCTTTATTACTCACAAATACGTGCCTGAACTTTTTTATGTGTGTATGTGTTATATGTATATATGTGTGCTTTTGGTTTGCTTGTGTTTTTTTTCCCATCTGGTAGTTCGAGAACAGTGGCGGCTCGTAGCTAAAATTAGTGGGGGTGCTGTCACAAAAAATTTTAATTCAATACATTCGACCATTTAAGAACAAGTGTGTTCCGAAACATCTGTTGTGTCATCAGCCATTAAAGCTACAAGCTTTTCGAATTTCATTCCTTATCTCCTCATGATATGTTTGAAAGAGGCAGTCAAATATCTCGTTGTGAATGGTCTTAGAAACACCTTTAAAGACTGCACTAGTTTCTAAGTGATTCTTCAAATCTGAATCTAATTTAGAAGTAAAATTTACTAATCTTATAAATACACCTGGATTTACTGAATCGTCTTTTTCATCATGTCCACGTATGGAAGTTTCAAAGTTTCCACAAAAGAAAATACAGTCTATTATTTTACACAAAATTTCACGGTTCATTTTAACCTTTATGTTATGCTCATTGACTGAAAATCTGTATCCCTCACTAAGTTTCTCCTTAATACTAACGATTCCTAAAAGTGCAGTGAAACTACATTATCGACATGCTTCTTTGGCATCTCATGCTTTTCAGTGTTTCCTTTCATTTTGTTTATATTTCTGAAACCGTCTTTTGTCCACGTTACATCACCTCCAAACAGCAAGTACGGGAAGCAAAACAGAGCATTTTTTACTTGACAACCACAAAGCCAATTTTTCCGTTGGTACCATTCAGAATTGAAACTACGAATGTTTCTTATGTCTGGCTGACAGATTAGAATATCAGTTGTTGAACGACCTCTTTTCTTAATTGTACTTTTCTCATGGAGAGACAGCTGTGAAAACAAAAGCTCTTGAAGTTCACTTACAGTCACAGAATTTATTACTTGAGGATGCAAGGGCATGGTTAAAGTTTTCTGTAAAATAAAAGAACCGAAAAAAAAATGAATCAAATAGAATAGCTGAAAAAATAATCTAACCAAGAATATGGTGTATGATTTTTTAATCACTGCACACGCGGAGTAAAAAAAAAAAAAAAAGAAACTCCTCCAAACGGCACTCCAGATTCAGCACTGTAAGAGCGACAGTGCCCTTCTTCCTCTCGGCCTCGAACGCTGCATCCTAAGTGCGCATGCGCAAAACAACAAAATACCACACGCGCGAAGTAAAAAGTAATCACATTTCCAGAATTTCGGCATTGTAAGAGCGACAGTGCTCTTCTCGCTGAGTGGCTCGAGTGCTGCGTTCTGTGTGCGCATGCGCAGATCAACCAAACACCAAGCCGCTGGAACTGCGAAGCCCGCAGTACCATACAAAGACTTTCGTACCTTTTTTATAAACTGGAGGATGGCTACTGACATTAAGTTTAAGGATTATATATTGTAGAAGTATAAAGAAAGAATTAAAGAATAAACGACCCATTATATTAAATATTAAAAATAATAATAAGTGAAAATAGGGGGTACTGCAGTTCCACAGTGCTTATTACGAGCCGCCACTGTTCGAGAATCTGTTTAAAGTATGTAAATTACAGGAGCTCAGGTTCCCAGCTGTCAGCACTCCAGTGCTGTTTCTCTAGCAGATCTGGGTACTTCGCAGTTTTGATTATTCACTCTTTTCGTTGCTCCAACACTCCTGTTAAAGCTGCAAATCTGACTCCTGCGGAGTTTTGATTATTTCCTTTTTTTGTTTCCTCAGAATTTCATTTTATTCTTTGGATTGTGTGCTATAATATAGTTAGGTATACCTTTTTTATACAATATTATTGTAACATTATGTAAAATAATAAATTATATTTTTATTTATTTACTTATTTTACAAACGTCTTGTAGTCAAGCACTCTGAATTTTTTTTTTCTTTTAAATCTTCATAGTATACATTTATAAGCCTAAATTTTTCCTCTGATGTGTTTTTTTAAGGCTGCAGAACAAAATATGGTCCCTACCACACAAATACTTGAGTTATATTTGGTATCATTTTGTCAAATTAGATAAAAAAAGAAAAATGCCGATATTGTCAGCAAACAGTTTCCTGTTCTTTGGGATCTGCCTCCAATCCAAAAATTTATTTTTACACTGTGCTTTGTAGTAGCAACAAAATACCAATTATAGTAATAAAACAATGTCATCTTTAACAAAAGTTTAGTTTTCCTTATTTTTTAACTTTCAGCATTTTTTTATTTGAAAATTTTCTTGTTGTTCTATGTAGAATGTAGGAAATCTTAAAGGTACAGTTGAAAGAAATTAGTCTAGGGAGTGAATGGTTTGATTCAGTTGATTCCACCGATCTCACTCCTTGTTCCATTCGCTCCATGTGTATTGCCATGAAGTATTGTAAAAATAATTAATTAATTGAACAAAGACAACCAACAAAACCTAACCAAACAAAAAACAAAGTGACAATATCTAGAACAAAGAAGAACAAAAGAGTTTTCCAGAAGCTTCGAGAATTATAAAATGAATGATACCTACATAGATGATGTTCTCCCGAAACAGAGAATACTCAGTAAGCAAAATAGTTAACCTCACAAATTACAGAACTCATGCAGAAAGGCAGTCTTCTAATAAGAAAATGGGTATTTCAAGAACCATCAGTTACTGAATATCTGCTTCAAGAACTAAGAAGCCAAACACTTTTGACAGAATGAAGAAAATCAAATTCACACAATTCTAGGAATCATCTGGAATACTAAAGAAGATATATTCAAAATGAAAATAAACCCACTTATTGAAAATCTCTTAATATTACATTAATTTCTGTCAACTATTATGAAAATTTATGATCCTCTTGGATTTTAATTGCCCACAACGATGCAATTAAAAATCTCTTATGGAAGATAAATATTGACTGGGATGATTTATCACTTAATGATGTTGCCCAAACATAGGGCATTTAAACCTCAAAATTGAACACTTAGCTTAAATCAAGATTTCGTGATTCTTAATGCAAACAATTCTATTAAAAATAGTCAGTTAATTGGCTTTTGTGACACTTCTGAACATGCTGCAAAGTTTTATGTAATAACAGAATTCAAAAATGTAGAATTCCGAATTTCAGTGATTACTTCAAAAACAATTGTTGCTGCTTTCTTTTCTTCTTCTTTTTTTTTTTTTATTATACCTGCCTCTACTCTTTTGAGCATACAGTGCTTTGCAGTCCAATAAATAAATAAAACTGCTCGTGTAGTTTGGACCAAGGACCTAGGCGAGGGCTTACGGAGTAAGTTTGCTAATTAAAGCAATTACCTCCACATCTTCATTAAGAAATAATGAACAATTCAGAAAAAGCAATGACTAAAGGAATGAAAGAGAACCGATAAGGTTTAAATGCCCAGAGTTGAAGAAGAAGGACACAAAGGGACAGGAAAACCTTTCAAAGCTGGCTTACCTGAGCGGGGGAACCCCCGCGGCGGCAATTGAGGCGAAAAAGATTCGGCAACCTTGGACGCGCCAGGTATTGATCCCGGCACCTCTCGCATGCTAAACGAGTGCTCTACCATCTGAGCTATGCCCCCTCCGACATTTTTACGTTCATAGAACGTTCGAGCTGCAAGCAACTCGAATCCACTATTTTCATAAAGCACACCTTGGAAAATGCGCTGGGAGCCGCTGTCCAGAGTCGTAAAAAAGTCCGATGAAAGAGCATCTCAAACGAGCAGTACAAGAAAAAGGATGTTGTCCAGTCATTGGAGTGGGAGCACACAATCTGGGCAGTCAGTAAATCAAAAAATCTGATGTGTACACCACATGAATTCCTTGTACGAAATGTTAAATTATACGCATTTTTATCTGTATTTAATTTAAACTTATTTCCTTGAATTTCACTAGCGACATATTTTTCATTCAATTAATTCAGTTCTCACTTTGCGGGAAGGAAAAATATATAAAAACTCAAAATATTTTCATTAAAAATTGAAAGATATAGAGAAACATAAAACACCAAATATAGTTAAAACAATTTAAAAAAAAATACGATTAAAATAAGAGTTTCTAGATAAAAACAAGCAATTCAGCGGGCAGTCAAGGAGGCAGATTTTTCGGTGTACAAAACTAAAAGTTTCCTTTTGGTCCCACTCGGCAGAAAGACTTAATTCACTATTCTCCTAAGTTTCAAATGTAAACAAATATGTCTGCTATGGTTAAAAAAAAAATTAGGCTTCGCCGCAACTTAAACGATTTGAAATTGTTGATAATTCTACAACTATTGCATGCAGATGAACTAAAGGCATAAAAACATTAACCGGAAAATAAGAACAACATAATTCAATCATTTTTAAAGCAAAAAATGTGCAGTTTACCAACATGTAAGAATAAAAAAATCTGATGTGTACACCACATGACCTCCTTGTATGGAATATTAAATTATACGCATTTTGCATTTCATTTAAACTTATCGGACTGAATTAAATCTACTTCATTGATAGTGCATAAACCACAATAGAATAAACGCACTCTTTAAAATTCACTATATTTGTTTACCACAGCGACACTCTGGCGCTAGCTTCACTTAACAGCATTACAATCTCATTCATTTTATAACTCATCGAGAATGCAAAAAATTATATGTATCATCTGGAGAATTACCTAATCGTTACTACATGTTCTATTCAAATACTATAATAAATCTAAAATGATGTTGAAAAGATAAAAAAAAAAGAGAGAGAGAGACAGAAATAGTTTTTTGCAGATGATTCAGTATTTCTCATTTAATTAGTTCGGTTCTCATTTTATGACAAGGCAAAAATACATAAAAACTCAAAATATCTATATAAAAAATTACGAAGTAAATCTTAAACATTTTATTTCCTCGAATAAATTCCGGAGTGGATTAAGCATGATTTAATTCTCAATAATAAAAGAAGGTGTTATCTTTGTTGTTGCAAGGCTTAGTTTCTCTAGATTGGCAACAAATTTTACTTCGTACAAGGAAGTAAAAAAACTGTAAAAAGTAATATATATCCCACTCTGTTACTCGGTGTATATATATATATATATATTTGGTGTGGCTGATTGCAACCAAAAAGAGAGGTGCACAATTACATGTTACTGCAGTCCTATATACAAAATTTCAATGTTCTGAGGCTACTAGTTTTTGAGTTATATCAGATACATACATGCGTATCTTCTGTATCCATTTTAAATCGGTTTTATGATTCATTTGGGGAAAAAGAGTCCTTTATTCTGTCCTTACCTACAAATGTCATGCAAACACATTGTTAAATTGTATTCGATGGCGGCCAAAAGGATATTATCATTGAAATATGGTACCTAGAATTTTTCGTGATTATAATACTTCATTTACTTCATACAAGAGGAAAAACATAAGGCTGTAAGCAATCATGTTGCATCATGAATGTGAAGCAAGCCACACCAGTGGCTCTTGACAGAGAAACAAAAATCTGTTTGTCCAATAAGGAGCACCAGTTCTTCGCAGTTGCAACATCCCTGTAATGACAAAGTCTGTCCTTATAGATATGCTTTCTAATAGTCCATTTGATGCTTCTAAGAACATGTAATTTCAAAGGTTGGTTAAAACCACAACCCTCCTTAGCGAGTGTATCTGCCTCCTTATTGGCAGGAATGTCCTTATGACCAGGAATAAACTGCAAGACAACATCACTTCCTGACTCAATTAGAGAGCTAATCAGTA
This sequence comes from Stegodyphus mimosarum, assembly GCA_000611955.2. Lineage (NCBI taxonomy): Eukaryota > Metazoa > Arthropoda > Arachnida > Araneae > Eresidae > Stegodyphus > Stegodyphus mimosarum. Next base: position 81,148 of record KK122142.1, on the reverse strand, counting down.
ATCTGAACTCAAACTCATGTAAGGCCAGTATTATAAGCTGCAACATTTTGAATGATAGTCCAAGAATCTTTTTATCAGTTGTATTGTTAATCACGCGGAGGGCAGTCAAAATAGCATGCAATTTAGCATCAAGGTTGTCACGCAAGTGTGCAATTGCCTCACTCAGTCGAAATAATTCTGGAAAGACACTAGACTGTTGTTGCTATGAAGACAATAACATTGCCAAGACTCAAACTATGTCCAGCTCTTTTTTCTTGACTCTATAAAGTTGTTTCAACATTCTTAGAGAAGGATAAAGAAGAATTTTTGCATTGTTCAGATTATTTTATACTCGGACTCAAAAATAGTTTTACACTGGCTTAGTTAATCTCCTTAAAGATAGAAAAGTTTTGTTTCTAGTAAGGTATCAAAAATTCAAGACTCAACTATGGAATTACATGAAAAGTCAAGAAAATCCAGCAGATTGTACCCAAAGAGGTATTTCTGCAGCAAAACTTAAATGTCACACTTTGTGGCTCTATGCCCTCAATGATTGTATTAGAATAATACTTTCCCTCTGTGTAGAGATCCACAGGAAACATGCACGGCTGATTTCAGATGCAAAAAAAAAAAAAAAGAAAAAGTTTCTGTCAGTCAGCATCACCATTTCAGATATACCTGAAGTTAATGCTTTGTCGAAAATTACTTCCAAATACTCATCACTTTCAAAATGCATTAGAATAATCTTATGGCATTTAAGATTCATTAGAAATTGCAAAATAAAAGTTCAGAGGCAAAGAATTAAAGATGTATTGAAGCTTGAAGAGAGACTTGGAGAGCTTGAAGAAGCAACTAAATCGATAGTTAAGCTCAGTCAAAAATCAGAATTCAAGCCTGAACAAGACTACTGGAGGGGGGGGATTCTTTTGCTCCAAAGCAGCAAATTGATTTCAGTGAATATTTTCCTTGATGGAGATGGAATTGTTAGAGTAGGAAGACAATTAAAAAACTCAAATTTAAATCAGAATCAAAAATGTCAAGTTCTTATAAGAAAGAATCATCAATTCACCACCCTATTAGTACAATATTATCACAAAATTGATTTACATAGTGGTCCTCCTTTTACATCGTGTTGTATCTTTCAAAAGTACTGGAGACCTTCTGGAAGAGATGCAATTCGATGAATTCTATTTAAATGCTTGATTTGCTTTCAATTGAAGTAATAACCATGCAATACCATCATGGACGATTTGCCTTCAAGTAGATTTACTGTTGGCAGAGCATTTTTTTTCATGGGATATGATTATGGTGGACTATTCATAACAAACTTCCAGTAGAGTATTCTGACTTGCAGTAGAGTAAGAATTTATTGCACACTGCTTTTTTTTATATATATTTTGGCACTAAAGCAATACACTTCAAAGCTTTTTCAGATTCATCTACAGATGTCTTTCTAGTGGCTTTAAGATGATTTATCTCCAGACATGGAAAGCTGGTAAATTTGTATTCAGAAAACATAATGGATTTGTGAGGAGCAGCAACCTAAATAAAAGAACAACCAGTGTTTCTCAATTCTGCTAGAATTTAAAATTTGACAGAACCTTTTGTATGGCATTTTATAACACCTTTTTTAGCTCCACATTTTGGGGGATTGTGGGAGACTGGAGTCAAGTCTGTGAAGCAACATTTATTCAAAGTTTCTAAGGCACCTATCCTAACTTTCAAGAAACTTACCACTCTAGTAATACAGACTGAAGCATGTCTTAATTTCTGACCACTGATTCTTGGTTCACATCCTCAGGATTTAGAGTCTCTAATTCCAGGACATTTTTAAATAGGTGCTCCTATAACATCATTTCCTGAGAAAATTCTAACAAAATTGCTTTGCTTTACGTCAAGATGACATTTGATTCAGTAATACTTAATCTGTTTTGGTCAAGATAGCAAACAGAATATCTGAGTCAACTGTAACTACGAGAAAAGTGGACTTTGCATGCAAAGAATATTCAAGCAAACGGGTATGAAGATCCTCTTCCTCCTTTGAAATGGAATCTTGGAAGAATCACAGAAGTTTTTATTGGAAAAGACAGAGTTGCTCGAGTTTTTGAAATAAAAATATCGATTGGAATTTTGTCGGCGCCATATTTTTAAATTCTGCCCACTTCCTAAGTAGTCATCCTGAATGTGAGAGTTAGCTGAGATGCGTTAAGTTTCAATATATTTTAATGTCTTATTTTATCATTCTTTATAGATGTGCTATTCTCTCACTAGATGTTTATTACTGCATATGTATTTTTATTTTTTGTGGCAACAGATATGAAACCAAAAGAGAGAATTCAGCTTTCAATGAAAATATAAGGATGTAAAAATTCTACCATTGCACATAAAAGTCTAAATATTTTTATTTTGTGTCCTTATTTATTGTGTCAAAAGTCAAGTGTTTCTAAGTAACTAAAGGTCTATAAAGACTCAAGATAATCTACTTAATAATTACTAATTATTGAACTTACCACCAAACACAAATTATGTGGAAAGCCATCAGTTTCAGCCTTATCAGAGCTAACACATGAGTTGTACTGCTTTTTTTTTTTGTTGGTGAACAAAGAAGATAAGGTAATGCCTTTAAAATGTTACTATAGTCCGTATCAGCAAACAGATGAGTTCACGAGGGGCTTTAAGTTAAACCTCCTATAGTTGCCAACACTGAAATATGAAAAAACAGGAAGTTCTCCCAGGAAAACTGGAAGTTTACGGAAGGTTTTCCTGATGTATGATAATGCAAGCTCAGCTGATTCGCTACATATGGCATAAGGCTGTATTAACATACAGTTCATAACTGGACACATTTTACAAAGTGTATAGTAGGTTTTAACTGCTCAGATATCAATGTGGACAATTTTTCAATGATTTATTGAGGCAGGTTTGGCATCCAGCCATCCTTTCCTTGCAATGATGTGGCAATAGAGTTTCATGGAGTCTTAAATGGGACAGTGTAGCACAGTACTCAACAGCAAATTTTGCCTATTAAATTATAATCAATGCATAAAGATATGGAGGCAACTTAGCTAACTGGCTGATTTTATTTTCAAGCAACACATCCACATGAGTGTGGAAAAATGCTTTTTGTGCCATTAATGCTAACAGCTGTTCATCACTAGTGTGCATTTCAAGTATATTATTTAATGATGTGTTGCAGCCACATCTTCTTTTAGATCTTCAGGAAAAACTAACTACCACTTTCAACAAGATAATGACTGGTCACATACTACTTGGTTCACTCTTAATTGTATGGTCTGCAAGTGCTTCATTGGCAAAACTGATCCCCCGATCTTTTGACAATCAAGCACTTATGGAACGAAATTTGACATATGTTACATACCTCTCCTCTTGCATGAAACAAAGATGATTGGTTTGGTGCAATGACATGTTAAAGAATATATCATTTAAAACATCTTATTGTTATTCTTTTATTTAAATGTATTATCAAGGTATATCTTTGAGAATTAAACTGATTACTTATCTATGTACACAGTTTAGTCTGTTTCCAATTATTCTTTCAAGGCGCAGCATTTTCCCTGTCGAGCAGTGTATATTATAAATTAAAAAAAGAAGAGGTATCAGAATACATGTTTTGACATACTATATTATTGAATACATAAATTGCAGTTAGTATTATATGATATAGTTCATGATAGAGCTACAATTTCATGCTACAAAAGTTAATTCAGGTGGAGCTTTGACTGCGAATGGGTCCTGAATTCATGCAAATTTATCAATGCTATCTTCCTGGAAGCATTTTTATAACATTTAATCAAATGAAAGGTGCTTTTAAAAAAGTAATTTGAGCAGTGTTTATTAGATGTCCTTTCTTCATAAGATCAATAATTCAGTTCTAAAACAGCACTAGTTAAGGGACATTTCAGAAAAAGTATATAAATATTTTATGACAGCTGTGTAAGCCAGCCATGCCATAGTAATTTGAGATGCCATAATATACAGTTTCAGAAAGAATATTCCATGATATGCTAATTAAATACTAGGTAACAGGTTCAAAAACTGAAACATTAAAGAAAAAAAAAGTAGTAATTTTGAACTTACACATATGGAATTTCATCATAATTTATATCTATAGGAGAAAAGTTTGATATCTTTTTACCCTTTAATTCAGGCATTTTTGGTAATTTAAGCAAAGCATAACCAGTAGCCAGCTTCCCAATATCCAAATCTTTAAAATATAAAAAATAAATAAATAATTTTTTAAGAGCATGCATAATAATTAAAGTATTTCATATGAAAAATTCAATTAAATATTGTTTCTAATATCACCTTTAATTCGAAATAGCAAACTGCATTCATGTTTGGTATAAAACCGAATAAATGAGACAAATGCTCTCAATCCCTTTTCAAAAATTTCCCTAAAAAAATTCAAAAATATAACATAAAAGGTAAGACTTAAATAGTTAGATATTTAAAATTTACAAGAAAATATATTTATCTATCTAATATTATAAAAAATTAAATATAAAAGATATTTTCACCTGTTCTTCGTTGCTATTTTTCTAATTTTATGAGTTATATCAAAAACAGCTGGTGCTTTTATTTCCTCTAAAGCTATCTGAAAAGAACAAATTGCATTTAATGTATCTTTACATTTCTAATTAGAAAAAAATTATTTGATCTCCAAGGTATCTTATAAATAACTGCATTTATATTAAAGCAGTTATTCAAATACATTTGTATAATATACCACGGAAAAGACCTGTCATTGGTAAAGCTTTGTGTTGCCATTCAACAAAGCATAAGATATTTATATTTCAAATTTATTCAAAAAACTCCAGTATATAAAAGAAGCGTGCTCCCACTTGCAATATATTTGTCTTTTGAATTTAATAAACAAACTCAGTGACTTAAAGAAAATGTGTTGCTGCTAGTTAGACTTAAACATTTTTATTTAACTTTTCTTTCAAATTTATTCTGTTATTAATGAACAAACTAAGCAACTTGAAAGCAATAAACGTAGATTTATTTCAATTATTATTAATCACTAACTAGACCTGTCAAATTACACTAGCTGAATTAAAATCATCTCCATACATAACGAGTGTCTGCTTGTTTGTTTGTGCATGTAATTCATAAAAATCTATAGTTTTGTTCCAATCTTGAAATTCTGCACACTTTACCTTCAAAATAAGAAAATGGCCACTGTTTACATAAGATAGTGTTCATATGAGGACACTGCGCTCACATCATCCAGCTTAGATTCACATCACCATTGTTGCTTTCCTGCTGTCAGTAGAAATTACACATGCTAAGCAAGGAATTTATAATTTTTTTACAAAAAATAAACATTAGTATTTTAAAATTACATTAGTATCACTATTTTTACATTAGTATGTCTACATTAGTATTACTATTTCAATTTTGAAATCCTATCACTCATCTTACGGTCACATCAATGTTGTTGTGTTCCCACTACTAGTTCTTATTAACACTGTTAGATGTTGTTAACACTGCCATGTTCATTTTCTCTTTAGAATACTTGGGAACCTCTAAAAATAGAATATAAGTGTGCTCTCTATCAGTTTTTCACAAATATTTTAAAAACAGTGAAGAAATTAATGAAAGTGGATGAGGACATTTTAAAAGCTCATTTCTGAACATGCATTTTTCGATATAACTGATAACAAAGCAAGTACCAGTTCTCACTAAAACTGTTCCCTGGTACTGCATTAGTTCTATACCATTCTATAGTTTATTCAAGTTCAGTATTCAAGCACAATTGCCCTTGAATCCAAACAAGCAAAAAATTACTGTCTACCTGACAATTAAAACAGAAAATGAAGTCTTTTCAGTCTACATTAAGCCCAGATGACCACTACTTCAGCTAGTATATACAGTACAAACTCCGAGACCCGGACGTCCAATATCCACAATGATCTAAAATCTAGACCTCAAAGCCACCAACAACCATTTTTAGCGGAGTAGGGGGGATAAGCTTTTTGCATGCCCATTTGATTTTTTCCCCCATAATAAAACACATGGAAAGTTCCAATTCGTAGTTTCTCTTCGTCACTAAATAAAATACCTCATTATTGAAGAAACAATCATTTTTGCATAAATTTGTGTGACGAATAATTTGGCTCCATAGCTGCATATCTCCTTCGCATACATCTCAAACCAAAACATTCTACACAGAAACATAATTAATTTTACATCTACTAATATTTTATATCCCTGATGCCAACCTGGTGAATCATTATTTATTATATTTTGCTTTTATCACTGCACTTTATCAACACATGACAGCTTGAGTATTCATTATGCTAAAAGTGGCGATCATAACAAAGCGATGATTGAGTGGATCAGACAGTGTTGCAACAAGAGTGTGCCATTGACAGGTCCAATGCTAATGGCTCAAGCCAAAATATTTCATGAAGAAATTAACTTAAAAACTGAGTGCACATATTCGACAGGTTGGTTAACCAAATTTAAAAATCGCCATGGTATAAGGCAATTAAAAATTTCAGGTGAAAAAGCTTCAGCTGGTACTGAAGCTACTGAAATATTTGCAGATGAATTAATTGAACTCGTTAATAGTGAAAAGTGATCTCCAGAACAAATTTGTAATGCTGATGAAACTGGTCTTTTCTTGCAATATGTACCGCAAAATATCTTGGCAACCTCTACAGAAAAGGCTCCAACTGATGTCAAAGATTCCAAAGCCGGACTAACAATCTTAGCATGTGCAGATGCTGCAAGAAGGCACACGTGTAAACTTTTCATAACTGTAAAAAATATACGATCTTGAGATAATAAATAAAAATAATAATAAATAATTATTCGAATAAAGATTTTGACTATTATATATCATAAAAATAAATCAGCATGGATGACACAAGCATTAACAAATGATTGGTTTGAAAATAATTTCATACCTGAGGGCTGGCAACATTTCAATTTGGTTGGTTTACCTGATGATGGAAAAATCGTCCTGATTGTAGATAACTGTTTGGCTCATATTTCACTTAAAGTTTTAGTGAAAGATAATGCATTTGTATTAGTCTTTCCTCCAAATTGTACATCCACCATTCAGCCTATGGATATCGGAATAATGTGCACACTGAAATGCTAATATAAAGCAGCATTTTTAAAATCCATGTTACATTTCTTGAATAATGGCAAGGCTGTTCAAGAATTTTTGAAATATTTTGGCTAAAATTTGCTGCATGAAGCATCGCAAGATCATGACAGGATGAGTCTCCAGATACTTTAAAAAATGCTTGGCATAATTTATGGTCAGCTACCATATTTCATGGCGAGGATGATGAAGATAATAGCTGCGAATTTTAAGGTTTTGGGATATTGCAAACCAAAAATGAAATTTTCCAATTAATGTAATTTATTTATAAAGAAATGTGAAATAGTAATAAATGATGATGATACAACAGTTTTTCATTGCGATGACAATGCCCCAATCATCAATCAGTAAACGGACGGAGAAATCTATAGTACGGTTCTAGATCCAGAAAATAGTGCTACCGATAGTGAACAGAATTACAGAGAAAGTATTGGCACAAAAACAAAGCAACTTAAATTGAAAGAAGTGTTTAATAAAATAAACAAATAAATATTAACCTTTTTTTTGTAGATTTTGATATCCTATAGATCATAAATTGCTCCAATACTTTATAAATCACGATTTCATATTTTTAATTTTATAATTTCTGCATGACACCTTACTAGATTTTAAACTGATAATCTAGCATCCAGAAAAATCTCAAATCCGGAATCATCGAAGTCCGGATCTCACACTTTGTACCGTATATGTTTGTGTTGTGTGATGAAGTAATTCAGGTCATTGCAGTAATATAATATGAGATGAAAGCTTGCCTAGGAAAGACATTATTTTTGCAGTCACGAGTGGACCAAAGTTAGAAGATTACTGAAAATATCAATTACACAGTAGAAGATGCTGAGCACTTTTGAAGAATCCCAAAAATCACTTGATAATCCAAATTATCTTTATTACTTGTTGATTATTTTATTAAATTATTATTATTCTTAAATGGCACATCACAATGGGAACTATATGCAACCCACAATTCTGGTCATGATGTATCACATTTTTAACAGAAGCAGCCAAGTAAGAGATGTCCTTCAGCTAGGAAGAGAATGATAGATGATAGTCGGATTGAAACAGTATTTTACAGTAAAATTTTTCATTAATCTGATTGGCTAAGAATGATAGGCAGTGCAGGTTAAGATAGCATAATGTGGAATTATTTTTCAGATATGATGCAGTTTCAAGGAAGTTATTACTATATTTTTTATAGAGAGAAGAACTATCCAAATTAAAAATGAGGAATTAAGAGGCTTTTGCTAATTTAAATTATACTTTTGATTTACATATTTTTTATCTAACATATAGTATATACATATAGTTCACATTATACCGGACTGGATTACTCAATGACAGTAAAGTACACAAGAACCATTTGCATAGTTCCCATTTATGTAACAATAAGGTCTTGTTTACGTATAATAACATCGGGTTTTAACAAAAGTTTCCCGCCACCTCAAATATCGTCTGTACAAGCAGTTTGTTGAATAAAAATCTATAGTTACTATAGTTATTCGTACTGTGTTGTGAAATTTGCAAAAAGATATTGTTATCATTAAGTACAAGGTGTCTGAAATGGAACTATCATGCTAGCAGATTAGAACCATAATTTACGACCAGTTCTGTTGCAAAAAGTCAGCTACAAAATGTCACCAAGTCATGTGTACAGGTTTAGGTGCTAATGTTGTATCATATGACACTGTGAAAGTTTGGTATTGAAAGTTCAACAACAAGAACTGCGACATTCAAGAAGCACAGTCTGGGCTGGCCTACTGATGCTGATGATACATTTGAAAAACTTGTGGAAAAAGATCAGTATGCAACCACTCAAAAGCTTGCTAAGGAGTTAGACGTTAGTGCCATGTTCATTAGTCACATTCATTAGTCATAAACTTCACGTACAACTTCAATCACTGGGTGCCACATGAAGTGACCAAGCAGATAAGGATAAACATGTTTGAGCCTGCACTAATCTGCTCAAATATCAACATGAGGACAAAATTCTGGACTGGACCGTCACTTGTGATGAAACGTGGATTTACTTCAACAACACAGACCAAAAAGGGGGTTAGTCTGAGCCTGGTGAGCGCGTCGGCTGCATTGCAAAGCACAATTTGATTAACAAAGAGATCATACTTTGTCTCTGGTCGTATTGCCATAGGTCGTATTGCCATCCACAAAGAATATCTGGAAAAAGGTAAAACCCTTGACAGGAAGGTGTACAGTCAGATACTAGTCTGTGTTGATGCTGCTATCAAGAAAAAACATTGAACTGATTTCCGGTGCAAAAAAGTAATGTTCCATCAAGAAAATGTAAAACCACATGTGTCTGCATTTACTGGCTGGACTCTGTATGGACTCGAATAGGATCTTCTGCCACACCCAATATATAGCCCCGATATTGCTCCTTCAGAGTGTAGAGACATTAGGTTATTTTGAAGCAGAAGACATGAAAAATGAGCAACAGCTTCGCCGCGAATCGAACCACGGACCTCTCGGTTATGCGTTGAGCATGCAAACCACTACACCACGAAGGCATGCGAAGAAGGCGGGAGAAATACCTTATATTATCCCCCTTTTAAAGGGCGACTGGGGTTTTGGGACAGTTTGGGCACCAGTGTAGAGACATTAGGTTATTTCGGAGCAGGAGACATGAAAAATGAGCAACGCCTTCGCCGGGAATCGAACCACGGACCTCTCGGTTACGCGTCGAGCATGCAGACCGCTACACCACGAGGGCATGCGAAGAAGGCGGGAGAAATACCTTATAAGAGTTCTACCTTTTTTCCACACCTGCAGCTACATCTTGCTGGTGCTATCTTCCATTCTGCACAGGATGTCCGAAATGAGTTTGATCTATTTTTGTACTCATGGCCACCAAGTTTCTGGGCTGAAGACTTTGAAAAACTACCAAAACGTTGGCAGAAAATCAGATTTGGTTGGTAGCTACTACCCGCATTAAAGGTACTGTTTTTGTGTTTCTCCTTCCCCTCTAAATTTATTAAGAATGGTTTTAGGCAGAAAACTTTCATTACAACCAGATACAATAACATCCCACATTATTTAAAATTGATAATATGACAAGGTATGTTAGTATGTAAAATTCTGTGTTGCAGAGACAAGAAAACTACTAGGACTAATTGTTTTGCAGACAGAAGTAGCATCCATGAAAGTTTATAAAATCTGATACAAAGTGCTACTATCCCAGAACATCACAAAGCCAAAAAGAACAGCAATGATATCACCAAAGGGAACACAACTTACATACTATGCTTTGGCAAGTGAAATTTTTTAGAAGAATGCAATGACACATATTTTAGATGCAGAGTTACAATAATTCAAATCAGATAATTAAAATCTATGATTTAAATCAAATTTTAATCAGTGGACTTTTCTTAATAATTGATTAAAATCAGACAGCCTCCTACTTTCTTAAATCATGAAAATTATGCTAAAAATCAAATCTAATCTACATTATATTAAAAAATATTTTAATCACTAAATACAAATAATAAAAGTTCTTTAAGGAAGTAAAATTATTTAAATATTTTTAACAAGTCATGTAAGCACAATATAAGAAAGCATGTCACTTCCATGTCTCTGATTAATCAAGCACTTATGCTGAGCATTAATCTGGTGAGAATATTAATTCAAAGCACATGGTGCATGATCTAAGTAAATATATTATAAAAAATCGTCTAAAAAATTTTGAATAGATCATGTAGGTCAATTTTTTATGCTACAAATGCTTTATTTCCTAGTGTAGAAAATCCTTATTTCAGAAAATTAATGAAAAAAATGCCTCCGTGTAAAGTTTCATTAAATGGTAAATTATTAAATGCCTTACATAAAAAATAGAGAAATGCAGTAACGTTCTAGTTAAACAAATAGTTTGTATAGTATTAGATGACTGCTCTAATATCCACAATCAATAAATAATCTCTGTGTTTTTGTACAAAGATGGAATTCAGTGGAAATTCATAATTTAGTAGAAATTATTGATATATCATTAACACCACATACACAAGTGAAAATTCACTATTCCTGCTTCTGGTGCCATTAAAAAAGCTGAAAACAAATTTAAATGAAAATTCGTAGTTTTGTAACCAATAATGTGGCAAATATGTCAAAAACTAGAAAAAGAGACAATTTTGAGAGTATACTTTATGCTTGTTCAGCAAAACATACTTTGAAAATTGTCTCTTTTCAGCAAAATATATTTAATTTATTGGCCAAAGATTTGAATACATCAAATGTTATTGAGCATATTATTCTATTCAAAATATTTTCAGAGTCAGCTAAACTTGATAAATACATTGGAAATGGTTGTAAATATCTGAAATGTACTGGAACTCAATGCATGATTCAAATGAAAGCTTTTTAAAACTGGGCTATTTTGATGCATATTGTGAAAGAGAATGAAAATGCAATAGACAAGATTATTCAGCCAAACATTCTTAACACAGTAGTCAATACTTTGTTGGAAACCAGTTTCAGTCACTTTTCATAAAACCCAAAAGAATAAATGCAGTATTTATGAAGCTGTTAAAGTTTGAAAAGATCTTGAAAACAGCTTAAAATATGAAATATGATAAAATATGAAAAAAGTTATTTCATCCATGATATCAACAAGCACATCAGCACATTAGCATATATTTTACCACCAATGTATAAAACAAAATATTTACTAGCAACAGAAAACGAATAAGTAAAGAAAAATATGCAGACACTAATTTGTCTATCACCAAAATATATAGGTAAAGCCCTATTAGCAAATAAAAACAAACAAGCATGGGAATTAGTAAAAGAAAATAATGCAGATATTGCTTTGCTCAAGATTGTACTGAAATTTGCAATTCAAGCTCCACTTTTCTATGGAATGCTTTTTCAGAATGAGACAGTTAAGTCATAATACCTAAGTGATGAAAATTAAGAGTGCTTGTGAAAGAATACATAATAGAAAAGAACTGCATATTAATGAAACATTAAGCATTATAAGAGTTTCATCCAGAAGGACTCAAAAACTGCTTTCAACATTTGAAATTGTACACACAACAAATTAAAAAATTAGTGAAGAGCTAAAAATGCAGAAAAACTTGTTCTTTTGGTTTAAAGCACTGCATGCTAATGGCAGTAATGCAATATAATGTGATAAACTATTCTGATTTGAAATAGTTTTTCACATTATGTCTGCATGTTTTGTTTCATATTATACTTCACAAACATCTCATATTTCATAATTTTTACATTATTAGACCAAAGGGGCAATTTGCCCAGAAGAACTATTAATTTCGTTTTGGCATTTTGCGTTGGTTTACTATAAATGTCAGTTCACTTTTCAAATTGTTGCTACCAAACAGAGCCCTGTATTATATTTAAAGAAATTAAATAATGAAGAAAATGCATAAATGTATATATGTTTCTCGCACTGTAATAAGACAACAGTACCTAAAGCCATCAAATTGTCAATAACATATGTTTCCACCCAAATATGGGCATCTGGAAGCTCTAATTTGGAATTTTTTTTATTACCTATTCCATATTTTGTAAAACTTTAACAAATTTTTTATTAACAAACTCAACAATTTAAAAGCGAGCAATGACAACACTGTACAGGAAAAAAAAAACATTTTTATCTCCAGTGTGCGAAACTGTGTATCGGAAATTCTAAAGATATGCTCATCTTAAAATTATTTTGTAATATTGCTGCTGAACTGAATTTTATGGTTTAAGTGTTATGTTTATGGGTCAAGGGCCTCAAACTACCATTGATCAGAGGATTGTTTACGTGATATTCCCTCAACCGGTTGCGAAGGTGCATGCATTACATGTATTTTTGAAATTCCTCTTGATGAAAAGAATACTCCTCTCTAATCCTCTGTAGAGGCAAGAAGATTTATTTCTACCACTTGTTTTATGGGGTGGCCAAAGAGATATACTACTGTGAGATTCTGCCAGTACACACCATGCGAAAACAATGAAGAACTTCCTTTCAGAAAGAAGAACAGATGAAATAATGATACCTGCAGGAATGACTTGCATATCTCCAAACTCCTGATATTACAATAAACAAGAGAATTTAAAGATTTATGCATGAAAATCAATAACTACATTGAAAATAGAATGGAGAGAGAAATCAACAAGGAAATTTTGGTGAAGCCTATGCCATAAGAAGTTGTTACTTGAGTGAAGAATGCATGAGATAAAATAACTGGCAGCTGTGTTGCCAATATCAAATTTGAGGTGAGTTTAATTGCTCATTAGAGGCTAAAGTAAATGGTCTTACAGAGAAAATGAAGTCGTGAAAAATTCAGCTCAAAATTCACGATTTGGAGCTTTATAATGATGCTCCAGAAGAAGATGACATGGCTGTATTAGAATAAATGATTCTGTTCATTTCTGAATGCTTCTTTGACATGAATAAACATATTTCTTGAGCCTGAAGAAATGTGTTTCTTGAACATGAATAAATGTTAATCATTGCATATGAAAAATAAGACATCCTATGCCTTAGCATGTCTTTTACAGCTAAAATTAATTTACGACTGGATCTAATTTTCAGAGGAACACAGTGTATATCAGACCACCAGTGGTCATGTCAATCAGACAAAATACTGGTAGTTCAGCTCAGGTTTGAATCTCAGCAACAGAGCAGTCTAGTATGAGCCATTTTGCCTTGGGAGAAAGCTTGACGAAGGCAATAAGGGCTTTGCTGCCTTCAATTAAACCAGAGATACCCTACTTTTGCTCCCATCGACTTGTTTTAAAAGAATGGTTTTCTTCACTGACCTTCTTACAATTTTTGCCACTCAAACAGGAGAATGAAATTCCCTGACTTTTCCAGGTGTGTTTTAAGAAAATTCTAGTCTATCCTCGTAGTGCACACTGGCTGTGCTGAGATGTACTACTTGAAAACACAAAAATTTGCCAATTACATATGATGAAGCATTACTATTATAACTATAATAAGAGTTGTTTTTTCCACTCAAGACTGAGATTAGAATTTGCCCAATCTGGATTAAAAAATGTCTTTACCCCCCTCCCAGAGATTTTGCAGCTAAACGAAAGAAAGAAATCTATTTAATGATATCTTAAAATAAATTCAGGTATTTTATATTTATTTAGCAGCCTACATAAGCAAAAATATGTGCATTAAATTTCGTTATACTATGTCATCATACTGCTAGAATTACTTTCAGGATTATGCCAGAGAAAATTGCCTGAAATTTGAAAGCATTATTAACTAATGATAAATAAATTTAGTGGGAAGGAGCAACATTAAGTGATACAAATAACATGAAAATAAAGTTAATTACTTAAAAATTGAATTACAATAATCAACGTTTTTTTGGCGAATATAGTTATATTAAATGGTTAGCCTAAATGATTGATTACTATTTTTTATTTTACTGCAAAATGACAAATAAGGCATTTATTAAAAAGAAAAAAAAAAAGGTTTAAAAGATTCTGTGGTAAAATTCTAGTATATGCTACGGCCCTGGCATGATTTTGAAAACTAACAATCTGCTTGGAGCTGCGAAACTTGCCTCTATGCCAGCTGCTTGAATGATGCTCATGCGAAATATGATTCGCCAAGAAAGTGGCTTCCAACATTGGCGCAAAACTCGCCGTTTTGGGGATTGCCGTATGAAATTCCCTGACTTCTCCAGATTTTGAATAAAATATTTAAATATTCCCTGACTTTTCTAGATTTTGACTAAAATATTTAAATTCCCAGACTGTTTTGGTCAATTTTTGAATTCCCTGATTTTTTCCAGGTAGCATGGCTACCTTGTTTTTCTATACCATACAGTACTATACCAACAAAATCATAATAGAAATAATTTCTCATAAAAAAACTTGACAATCAGACTAAGAATGTGATTAAAAGCTTGCACTAAAATGGTATATGGTATATTAGATTTATATTTTATTAATCTTTGTATTATTATTATTTTTAATTTTACAAACATAAAGAGGTATTCAGAAACAAATCACAAATTCGAATGCACGTAACTTTGATTTTAATTAATTTGATGGCTGTTCTGAATGCACCGATGAAATTAAAAAAAAAAAAAAAATATTTGGCATGAAATTGCTACCTTATTTTTTAAACCTTATCTTTCAAAAATATTCAACTGATGTCTTGTTTCCCATACTAAATTTTTTACTTGACTGGAGCCCGCTTCCACTAAGTAAGAAGAAAAGGCAGTCAATAACATTGGTCTGGTAACAACTTTCATTTTGAGATATTTCTCTTGGATGACATTTTTAAATTCCAAAACTTAGTGTACTCATGCGTCTTGAACAAAACTTATGCTTGAACATCCTCCTTCAATGCAATCAATTTTTCTTGCATCATAACACTCAAGATCACATATGTTGCAATTTTAATGTTTGTTATGATTTCTTTTCTACTATATGATATAGCTTTATATCAATAAATATTTAACTATTATTATTTGTAAATTATTTTTGTAATGAATAGGATTTTGATTATGTTGGTCAACTGCTAAGGCTTATTCGGCTATGAACCCCTTGATCAACATTCCATCGGCCTTTAAAATTTCATCAATCCCAAGAGGGTTAATGCCGATCTTGTTGGGAGCCCATAAGTTAAATAGTGATAGAATATATTCAATCTACCGGAAAGTGCTGTCTGTTTCTATGACAATAATTTTCGACACATAAGCACATCTTTATTCGGCTCTCTATTTTTATCCCTTAATGTACACATACTGACGTAGCAAATTAACTAAAACAAAGTTGATTCACATTAGTTTAAGTCTGAAGTGATAGTTTACCCATGGCTACTGATAGAGTTCATTTACACCACTGTATTTTATACAAATTTCAACAAGGAAGAAATAATACAGAAGCACATAGAAATTTATTGAAAGTGTTTGGTGAAGGTACAGTTTCTGATAGGACATGCAGAAGATGATTTGAAAAATTTGAAACAAGTCATTTTGACCTTTCTGATAAGCCACATTCTTATAGTTCCAAGAAGTCATTAATAATAATGGCAATTATATTATTTAATAAAGTTTTTGATGGTAAGAAAAATTTGTATTTTGTTTTATTCTCAAAATGGGC
The DNA here is from genome assembly GCA_000611955.2 of Stegodyphus mimosarum. Lineage (NCBI taxonomy): Eukaryota > Metazoa > Arthropoda > Arachnida > Araneae > Eresidae > Stegodyphus > Stegodyphus mimosarum. The sequence continues at coordinate 64,953 of KK122142.1, read as the reverse complement.
ACAACTTTCCAGTAGACTGAATATTTTAAATTTGTGACGTTTTTATTACAGTAAGATCTTTTCTGAAGTCTTATTTACAAATATATTGCTTAATCAGTAATAGCAAAGCACACAAAGTTATGTGCCTGTTGGGATGGATGCCAATCTTTGAGAATTTTCTAAATGAAACTGGCTCTTATATTCAAGTTAGACACGAGGAAATCCAGGAAAATCTCCATGCAAATAGCATATTTGCTGAATTAAATTCTACCAGTGTTCAACAGTTCTTTCTTTGAAATATAAAAAAATTATTAACTATTCACCTTCAAAGTAAGATTCACTGCAGACTAACTCTTGCTCCAGTGATCCTAAAATTCCTAGAAACATGAAAGAATGTATCTTTTGTTGCTAACATAGACTAACCATTATATTATTTTGCACAGCTTAAATTTTTTGAAAACACTGATCTTATAGAACAATGTTGATATGAAAAAAAGAATTGCAAATAAGGTAATTGAATCAAGGCAGAGACGTTTCTAATGAAAGAAACTCAAGTTTCTTTGATCAACTGTTCTTTGTTCAAAATGCAGCATTGCACTGTATTATTGCACAGATACTGTAACTCTCTCCATTTACATTATAACATGAACTATAATCTCTTAGACGATGTCACTTAATACATTTTTTCCCCTATAAACAGTGCACAAACACTTTCTATCAGAGAAAGCCCGATACTGCAAGTTTCGGTATGTGACATGACATTCCCAGAATTTTATTAACAAATAGATATTAGCATACTATTGATTGAAAACAATCCTTTAAATAGTCAGATAAAGTGTAAACTTTTTTAAATTGCTTATTAATACACATGTAAAACATAAAAAAAAGTTCATTTTATGAAGAAAATACTCAGAGTTATTAATGTTCATTCCTTCACCTTTTGGTTGACACTGAGGAAATTTACAAATGATTCTTCGTTTGGCAATAGCATAAGCAATGCATTACCAGTCTTTCCTATGCGAGCAGTTCGACCACAACGATGTACAAATGAACTGGGGGGAAAAAAATTTCTGTTTTAAACCTTGAAATAAAATATCAGGACATAATAAATTTAATAAAAAATATATTTACAAATAAAGGCTACATATTAAGCACTGTAATTTAAAATGTGTTCTAATAAATAATACTGGAGGGGGGACACATAACTTCAATTGATATCTCAAACTTTCAGATATTGTTTTTCATTGATTTGAAGCAAGCAAAATTAGAAAAAAACAAAATAAAAACTCTTTACAGCATTGAAACAAAATATATTTCTTCCAGAATAATCATTATATATTTTTGGAACTTACTGATTAAAATACAGAGATGCAAATAGCAAAGCAGTTACAACAACTAATCAAAGATTTGTGATAGTCATTAAAATTTAATTTGTAGCATCTAGAAAATATAATGACACAAAAATAAATTACAATGAATAATTAATATATTAATATATGTATAACTGATGCAAAGAATATAGCCTTCACAAATCTACTCACACATATGTATGTTATGTTACCAGATTATATATATACATAATAGACAAAAGGTAATATAAGACAAAATATGGAAAGTAAAAATTTTGAAAAAATAAAACAAAGTTTAGCATTTTATAAATTTGATGCAATCTTGACAGCTTTAACACTGTATTTCTTGATACAACAATTATTTTCTTGCAGACAAACAATTTTGATATAGACATAAATTAACACTAAGCAAACCTTTTTTTTTTTTTTTTTTTTTTTTTTTTTTAATATCTGACAAAAAAAAGTGTAGCAGCAGACAATAAGCTTGGAGGCGATAAAAGCAGAAAGTAACACATAGTCTAAAATGAATGTTTGATAAAGTTACATTTTTATATTTTTCCCACTTTGGCTAATTTTCAGTTTGTTTGTAAACTGAATATTATTAATGGCTGAAGCATTATGTAAGTTCTTGCATCATTAGCATAATGCAAGAACATGAGAAAAATTAATTTTTAAATGATGCCAGATATATAATAAGCAGTTACTGCTTTTAAGACAGAAAGGGATTTAAAGATGACAACTTTGATTTACATACTTTTTATCTTGCACACACTTATAAACATGCATATATATATATATATATACACATTCTTAAACAAAATAAATGACACACCAAGAAGGAGTTATCCAAATGGGACGAAAATTGGTAGAAGTGATGTACATGTACAGAAAAACAAATGATTACAGTTTGAGGAAAATTGGATGATTTATTGAAGTGATAGAGCTTCACAAAGTGAAAAAGTCAGTAACGCATTTGTCAACCTCTGGCCCTTAAGCAAGCAGTTATTCGGCTTGGCATCGATTGATAGAGGTTGCGTTAAATCGTCAACATCCCGAGCTGGTTGGAGGGCCCTGTCCATAATGCTCTAAACGTGCTCATTAGGAGAGAGATCCAGCGACCTTGCTGGCCAAGGTAATGTTCAGCAAGCGCTAAGGCAAGCAGTACTCTGCTAAAAATGCCCCATAGAAACCAGTAAAATTTTTTATGGGTACCCATAAAAAATGTCCACCTCTGGCCCTTATGCAAGCAGTTACTCTGCTTGGCATCGATTGATAGAGGTTGCGGATGTCCTCCTGAGAGATACCGTGCCAAATTCTGTCCAACCGGTGTGTTAGGTTGTCAACATCCCCAGCTGGTTGGAGGGCCCTGCAATGCTTCAAGCGTGCTCAATGGGAGAGAGATCTGGTGACCTTGCTGGCCAAGGTAATGTTCGGCAAGCAGTAGAAAAATGTGCAGTGTGGGGGTGGGCATTATCTTGCTGAAATGTAAGCCCAGGGTGGCGTGACATGAAGGGCAACATAACGGGCCTTAGAACTTCGTTGACATACCACTGTGCTGTAAGGTTGCGACGGATGACAACCAAAGGGGTTCTACTATCAAATGAAATGGTACCACAGACCATCACTCCTGGTTGTCGACCTGTCTGCTGGAAGCTAATCAGATTGGTATCACACTGCTGTCCTGTGCATCTCGAGACTCGCCTTCGCTGATTATCGGGGCTCAGTTCAAAGTGGGACTCATCACTGAAGACTATTCTACTCCAGTCAGTGAGATTCCAGAGCGAATGCGCCCGGCACCACTGCAAACAGGCTTGATGTTTTACAAAGGTCAATGGTAGTCAGTGCAAGACCTCAGCATTCTTTCTGTGAGCCATCTACGAATGATCCTTGCGGTCACTGAAGCACTAGTTACATGTACAATCGATGATAATGATGCATCTGGGGCTGTGAGTGCCGCTCTGATAATTGCTCGGTCTTTACGTTCTGTCGTTTCTCTGAGCCTTCCTTCTTGATGCTGTGTGCGGCCATGTTTCATCCATTCCTGCCAACATCGCCTAAGTGGCCATTAGTGGCATTGCTTCTGCTCAAATGTCGAGCTATTCGCCAATAAGACCAACCGGCTTCTTTGAGCCCAACTACACAACCTCTCTCTAATTCTGACATCTGCGCATATTGTTCGCGCACCTGTATGCGAGGCATAGTAACTGTCTACCAGAGTACATGGAATGAAATTAGTGAAGAATTTATGACCTGGAATCGTAATTTCTCCTCTTAAATATCCTGCCAGTTGTGCAGATCAAATGTGCTGTAGTGACAACCGTTCATTCATTGGCAGCCAAAATGTAAAAATTTGCATTTTCCGTCGAAACAATTTCAATTTGCTTTTATATCTTCTCAGTGAGTCTTTTTTTTTTGTCTAAGAGTGTATATATATACACAATAATGCAAAATAAAAAATAATAATAATAACACATTTAAAAATCCCTCCCATATTAAATTTGGAATAAAACACATGCAGCCCCACCCCCCCCAAAACTGAAGCACAAGGGCAAACTGCAAAAAATAGGAGGGCAAATTATGATAAAACCAAAAATGTAATATGAAATTTACATCTTTTGCTGCATCGTCATCAAGGGGTTGGTGCATCAAAGAAGTAAATAGATAAAACAACCTGTTTCTGAACTAAAAAAATGAAAATTCAAGTTCAGAATTTAAAAATAATCAAAGCAATCTGTGTCTCCATCAGTCCAGATGGCTATTTACTCAATCCAGATACTACTTTTGCACTGCTTATTACAGTAAGCAATGCAAAAAACTATAGCATCAAAAACACAGACAAAATTTTTTAAATTGCAAAATAATAGACTAATTTTAAAAAAATAATTTGAGTAGATCGAGTCTCCAAAACAAAACTTGCAAAAATAATTTATCCAATACTTGAAAAAACAAAATCATATGCAAAATCTTAATCCAAAATTTGAAAAAACAGAACTATATGCAAATTTTGAAAACATACAGGCTGCATTAAAAAAATAGTAGCAATAAATCATAAACAAGCAAAAAAAATGCTTAAAAAATCTAATAATAATTTTTAGTATGAGTAGATTCAGTCCCAAAACTGTAAAACAAAAGTAATCTAACACATGCAAAAAATAAAAGAAATAAATGAAAATTTTGAAAAAAAAAATAATAATAAATATATTAAAAAAAAGAGAGAGAGAGAGGAGTTAGTTCTTAAAATCTGTTACATGAGAATAACAGAAGTTTTGAAATGAAAAAATATATATGCCTGTATAATAACAAAGCCTAAATAAATTAAGCGATAAATTTAGATAAACTATGAATTTTAAACTGAATAAAAATAACTAGAAAAAACTTGAAACATAAAATATTCAGCAGTAAAAATGAAATTTGAAAAAAAGAAAAAAGATTGAATAGCTTGGATTATGAATCAAAAAAAGGACCACCAAATTGAATTCAAGTAAATATTAATTCACTTCAGTTGAACAAATGAAAAAAGTTGTAATGTTTAGTTCAATGGATGGAGTAAGTTACAGTGTTAAATAACAAAACAATACATTTTTTTAATTTCATAATGCATTGTGGTGGACAGCAAGAAATTCTAAAAAAAAATAATAATAATAATGTAAAGAATAAGTAAATTAATTTTTTAAAAAAAACTGTGATTTAAGAAGGGCTTTGTCTAGCAAATGTGAGCAAACTTACAGAATGCAAAACAGGATTTCAAAAAAAAATGTTAAAACATATAGGTAACCTAAATGAGAATAAAGGCAGAAAGCAAATGAAGTCATCAAATGTTACAGAATATATAACTCACTCAAGTAGGCTTTCTTGAGACTTCAAAGCTCAAGTAAGCCCATTTTGTTAATAAAAGAGATAGAAAACTATTAGACAGTCTAATCTAAATTAAAACCAATGCCAGGATTTTGACAAGAATGCCTAATTCAGCTGTGTTACAAACATCCAAATTATACCACCATAATGTATAGTTTATCATGAAAAACAGCAGTTTGGGGTGAAAATAATTTTCAAATTGAGAGCTGTATATTTAGCTAGCTGTTTTTTAATGGAAATCACATGGAATTTTATCTTTTGTATTTTAATTAATAAACTAAGCTCTTTTGTAAACTTGCTCTTAGCTGTTCTAACAAATATGTTTTATTATTTTTGTTTAATTAATAAGAGTGTTTGCAATAATTTTTTATGGAGCTATTAGAATTCCAATTAATCAACTTAACTGTTTTAAAATTGAAAAGTTTCCTTTTATCAAACAAAGTAATATTGTTGAAACTGTGAATTTGTTTGTCAAGCTAACCTGCTTCGGCGGTATCTTCTTTGTTAGTTTTATTAAGCTTATATTTTTTTCAGTTCAGTGTAATTATTAATGCCATACATATATAAACATAGGATAAAATTAGGGCAGTAAAAATTTCAAGAGTAAACTTTTTTAGTGTTAAGAAGTCATCAACGACAAAATAATCATGTGGGATATGTAAACGGATTTTCCAAATTTACTGGATGGAAATTTGGTTTTTGCATTTAAAAAATAAACTACATCATACTACAGTTAAATCTTCCATCAATGAACAATCACAGGACCAATGTTCTGTCCATTATTAGAAAGTGTCTGCTAAATGCATGTGCATTGGTCTACTTTAAGAATCCTGGGATGAAGAAACTGTTGATTGACAGATCGTGTTTGTGAATAGAGGATCAGCCGGATATAACACAGCATTAAAACAAACAACATTAAAATATGGTTTAATTTTCATAGTTTATAAAAACATTTTCTCTCTCTCTTCATTGTTTTTTCAACCATTCATACTTCCATCTCTTTAATAATCTTTTATTCTTGAAGAGGTGCAAGAAATGAGATATCAAATTTTAATTTGCAGTAGCCCACATTATTTTTTTTTTCTTTCTAGCCTAAAACAATAAAATGTTTACAGTTTATCTTTTTTTGATATGCATACTTCTTTTGTCAACATTTTCATATGTCATTTATGGAAAATTGCTTGATACACCTACTTAGATGATTGCAAAATGTGAAATTCACATTCCACTGATAGTCATACCAGAACTTTTAATGACCAGTAATAATAAAGTGATAATTTAGCTTTCTGAAGATAACCTCACCATTTTAAATCTATCCATTTTCCAATTTTTTTTCCCTCTTCTAAAAAAGTATGTACATTTTATGTTCTGAATATTTTAAGACAAAAGCCTTACCTATTCTTTCATCTGTCACCAGTCTGATCATCTGAATCAATTATATATACATGGTAAGAAGAGAATCTTTCTCAGATTACAAAGAATTAAAGTTTTTATAACAAATAAAAGGACGAAAATTGATATATTATATAGCCCAATTGAGTTCCCCCCTTCCCTAGTTGTAGGTACAGCTGCAACCATATTTTAAAATAAGGTGGACCTCTAGTGTTTCCTGACAGTATTACATTTTCTAATCTACATTCTTTTGATATGCTTCTAAACTCTTTTTGTGGGGATAGAATAAGGTAAAAGTGTATCAGATCCGGATATCAATATTTTAAAGTTGAACATAATAGAAGTGTCTGTGATAATGACTGACAAGTTATTACCTAATACATTTATGACACTAAGTATTGTTTAGATATTCTCTGCGAGACAAATGGGCATGCACTAAAATACATGAATACGCAACAAACTTTGTCGCCATGTTCAGCATTGCTAAAATGCCCCATTTTTGTGCTTAGCATACTTTTGTGTGATGAATTTTTGAAATCGTTTTCATAAAAGACTACATCGTTTTTAGATCCTATTATTTTGAAAAACTGTCTTTTCTATTCCAAATCAGCTATGTTAATGAAATTCTCATTGTTTTCTATGGTAAACAATTGTGAATTTGATTAATCCAGGTATTTAATTGACATTTAAAACATAATCCAGAGTTGTTTGCATTTCCTTCCTATTCTAATTATCTGCAATAAATCCGATTTCAGTACTACTGTTTATTGCAAATCTTTTTTGTTAGCTTGCCTCATATATTAAATCATATCATCCTGCTAAAAAATAGCTTCCTTTCAATGTTATCTATATTGTGCTCCTAAGATTTGGTCCTCAGAATCTTTTTCTTTCTTTGGTATTCAATTATTTGAACCAGTTTGCTAATGACAGATTTTCTCCCACAGTTATTAATCCAGCCTTTAAAAATTGTGTCCCTTGCCTTAAATGACATTATCTTATTGGAAATAACTAATCTTCTAACTATCTTTCCATCAGTTATAAAATGCCCAAATTTTCCCCAAATTTAACTTCCAGGTCAACAGTTTGATTGATAGGTTTTCTAACCTATTGTTTGGTTCTTAAAATTCCTGTTTCTGCTTTTAATTTTGGGGATTTATAACATATATTCAGGATATAGTTAGACCAAATTCAACAAAACTAAAACATTATTAAAATTTTGCATATAGAAAATCAAATTCTCTTTCAGAAAAAAGAAATAAACAAATCTTTCATAGTTAATCCCAAATAGGATTTTAATTTTGATTCTGGTTCCATAAAAATTATCCATAAAACTTCCTCATTTGTTGAATTCAATTTTCTTGAAATCTTCCATATACACAAAAATTTACTTGAATTAATGATATTAATTATAATAAAGTTCTTTCCAACATTTTCAAAATTCTAATAACTTAGCCTTTTCCCATTTTCACATAAGAGATAGCACTGCTTTGCTCCACCCATTGGTTTCTTTATAATGTGGTTGTTTACATCTTACACTTTTGCATCTCTCCCCTCTTCTGAACGAGAAAGATTTATGTCAAATTGCTCTGAACTAATCTAAAACTGTAACATTACCCAATTTTAAATCAAGTAAACTAGTAAGTAAATTTTTCTAAAATGAATCTCTCTAGAATTAAGAGCAGTCTCATTGAAGTGACCCATAAGAAATTATAATTATGTTCTAATAAAAGAAACTCCTTTTAGCTTACTGATTTTTTTAGATTCAAATTATGTGAACGGGGGTTGCATAAAATTGATTCAAATCTTAACTTGAATTTTCATGGGTTAATTACTTTTCTCCCAAAAAGTATCTTCAGATTTTTCAATTAAGTTTTTGCTAAAAAAAAAAAGCATAGAAAACAGATATAAAGATACTAACTTATTAACTCCTTCCTGGTTTTCCCTTAGCTGAATTCAGGCAAGAGAAATGTGTCATCCTGGCTCATTCAGAGTGTAGCTCGGGCACTATGAAAATTTACACTGACAATCAGTCTTTCCTAAATTATTTCAAATGTCCTTTTTAATGGTTTCGAACTTTTGTTTACTTTTAGAGCTACTAGATAACAGAACTATACAGTTTTCTCAGCTGTAAATCTAAGATAAGAATAAGCGTCAATTTCCGGGGAAAGTACAGGTGTCTTTGTTGTAAGTTGCGTGCTTATATAACGTTCTTCTTTCCCTCCCCCCAAATAGCTTGCATATGGTACATTGATTCCAATTCCAGTGAATTTGATTTGAAATCCAGTTCAGATGATGACTTTGTATACTGTTTAAATGTTTCAGAACTAAGCCATCTAACATCTAAATCACATACAGTAATTTCAAAATCATTTATGTAAATACAAAGGATATAAATAAAATTTATAATTCAAGATAAAAACTAGATATTATAAGAGTTATATTTTTAGTTAGTGAGAACTGACTCCAAAGTCTAAGATTTCTGCCATACAGAAAGCCAACTTTACAAGTAAGTCAGTCACTCATTTATTTAAATAGAACTTTTTACATTAAATTTTAGGAAATTTTGCATGCGAATGCTGCTTTTATGTTTAAAAAAATATGTATGTATGAAAATAAGCATAAAAAATACATTTTTTTAGCCATAATCCCGAAATAAAATGAGCCTGGAAGGGGTTAAAAAATAGTGTTTTTGTTATAAAATTATTTCTCATTACAACATTCTGTTATTTAAATGGCTCTAAGAAAACTCTTGTCAATGGTTTGCCTCAAAGTGGCAACCTTTGGAACACTTCTCATGGCAAACAAACTATATGTGACCATGAATAGGACTATCAGCTACTTGATGATTGGTTTGCTAAAAGCTTCAAGGAGAATTAGGGCCTTGGTAAAATCCATCAAAAGAAAACTCTTAGCAATTTTTAAATGACAGAGGCTATAATATAAAGAAAGCACATAATATTATACGCCAATTAAATTCCATTTTGGTGTATAAAAATACTCTGAATATAAGTATCTACTTAAAACTCTAAAATCTGACCAAATTCAGTCACAGCGTAGTTAGAGATTACACAGTATAATTTAAGAGAATCCAAACAGTCTCCAAATAGAATATTTCTTATGATGTATTTCAAGTGCTCTTTATGGTGCACTCTGAGCAATGCTCTTGGTGAAGAAATAATTAAACAGCAGATGAAATTTGGCCCTTCGTAATAAATGCCATTAAGTGTCTGGGCATTTGAATATTCTAAATTATCTTCTTGAAGAAGAAATTAATATAGAGTCCTCATAAAACATACAGCATTTCTTTAAAACCATCCAGAGATTGCTTTTTAACTAATTTTTAAAATGCCTATTTTTATTTTTTGTTTATGGGGGGGGGCAGGAAGTTAGATCCTTAGCAGAAAAATTTATATGGTAATGGTAGCTCTTACCTTGCACAACTAGGTGGATCAAATTGAACTACCCAGTGGACATCAGGAATATCTACACCTCGAGCCATAACATCTGTGCAGCATAAAATACCCCTGAAATAAGAAATTATACTATATCAAATAACAATGTAAAAAAGAAAAACTGAAACATGTTAGTGATCCTGTATTTAACAGCTGAAATTAAAATCAAGTATAACAGTTTTTGGACAGAAGGGTGAAGACATTTAAAAAATTGCAACATACTTTTTAGCATAAAACAAATAAGATGAATACAAAATCCTCTTTTAAAAGTAAAAAATCTTGTAAAAGATCTTTTAAAAGTACAGGAAATTTTTTTTAACCCTCCCATTGAAAGTTTAACTGTTAACTTCCTAAATTGAGACCAATGAAACTTTCAAATGCATAAATAATGGCAAAACTCCAATCAACAGACTAAATTAATAAACTAATAAAAATTGTAATATAAACTTCAAAAAAAAAAAAAAAAAAAAAAAAAAAAACTAAATTTTGCTTAAATATTAACATTTTTTACATGAAAGATTTCAAATAATAAGAGAATAAACTTCCCCTTACTTTTCATAATTTTTGAAATCATAAAATATTTGATTTCGCTTTTTCTTGATTTTGCCATGCATTCCAATGACTGGAACATTCTTAATCAACCTATATAAAAAAATTATATATCTATGTTTTATGATCGTCACCAATATTAAAAAAAAAGTTACTTTAACAATAAATGCCAGCTAATTTAATCAATTGTCAAGCTAACATTAAAAAAGCTGTCATTAATTGTCAGATTTTAAAATTACACTAAAAAAATTTATGACACAAATTTTAATAAACACAATTCTGCATTTAAACATCTTTAACTTTTTTTAGCATTTCTTACAGAATTAAAATATGACTTTCATTTTTCATTACCACTCATAACTTAGATGACAAAGAACCAAATTAACTTGTGCTAAGAAATTACTTTCAAAAGCACAAATTTTATATACATAACTTAAAACAAAATAATAAAGTACACATTTTTGTCCCCTAACTCACTACTAAAGCTTCATTTGCCAAAATCTTCTCAATATTTTCAGAAAGAGGCATTTTTTTAATGTAATTTGTTCTCCTTTTCTCAGTTATTTTATTAATGTAAAAAATGAAGGGGACAGTATTTGATAAGGTCTACTTATAACAAACACTAAAAATCATAGCTCTTAGATTAACATACAGATTCTTTAAAAATAATATTTTGAAGCAATGCTTGAGTTTGCCATTAGCATCTCTCATTTTACAGCATAAATTACAGAAGTTACATTCATTTACATTAGGAAGCAAAATTGTCTTAAGCTGCCTTAAATATATTTTGAATGAATTAATGAACGCATTTTAAGTTCAGTCATAAAGCTTTGGCTATGATGATAATAACATCTGCTCTCACAGTTATTATTACTTTTTTTAAATTTGATACAAATATTCCAAAGTATTTCTTTTGCATAGAAATGCTATTTTCCTGTTTAAAAAAATACTTTTTGGAAAATGTTGAGCTCAGCAATTTATGGAGTAGTGAAGTTTAAATGACACAAAACAGCCATCGGTTTCACATGGAGTATTTTGTTGCAGAATCAAATTCTGTTTAAAATACAGAAACATCTGTTTGTTTTAATCAAAATAAATTGAAAGAAAATATAACAAATGTCAACGCATTTAAAAGGCATCAATTACAAAACTGGCATTTTATTGAAAAATTTTTGAGATTTCTAAATTTTTAATGCAAGGAAATAAAACAAGATATTAAAAAAAATATTAAATTCAAGTTATTAAAAGAAATTCAGCACTATTTTAACATGTTTCTTTAGTGAAACATGTGCAAACATGTTTCACTAAAGCTTATAATTATCACATATTACCCCAAAAATATAAAAATACTACTTTCAAATGATTTTTTTTAGCAATGAACAGATTTTTAAACTAAATATTACTGAAATTATTCAGTATTACACATATAAATGTTTTATAAAATATTAATACAGTAGAAGTTCAGAAATCCACAATGCTTGAGAGCAGAGGTTGTGCAAATTTTAGGATTTTGTGGATTTCAGGACAAAAAAGATAAATCATTATATTCAGACTAAAAGTGCAAAATAAATTAGGCATATTAGATTCATTTAATTAAATTATTATATACATTATTACAATAATATGCATATACATTATTACATTAATTTATTACATGCATTAAATTATATATATATATATATATATATATATATATATATTGTATTATTCATTTACATTAGTGATTACAGAGATATTTAAAAGCATTAAAGACATATGAAAATAAGGGATATTAATAAAGCATGTTGTTGTTGTCATGTTCATTACTACATGGAAGAATGAATGCCAGAGCCTACTCCAAAGAGAGGTTGGACTTCTATTTTCCACTCCCAATTTTGAAGGAGAGCACCTGGGGGGGAATCCAGGGGTCTCCCACCCCTCTCTTCTCCCACCGATCCACACAAGAGGACTTTCGGCTCGCAGCATATTTAAAGTGCCGCCATGCCGCACCGACCCTATACATTTACAAACATCCATGTCTTCTCCGGGATTCAAAGCCGGGCCCTTCGGTACTGTAGTAGGCTCCCCTAACCACTATATCATCTGGGCGACATTAATAAAGCATAATATATATATAAATATATATGCTAATAATATATATATATATTTTTTTTTCTACATGTTTCAAACCTTTTTCTGATAGAGGTTTGTTTTAAAACTTTAGGGTGCTCCAGAATAAGCATTTTTTTTTTTTTTTAATTACATACATAGAGTCATAATCTTTTGCTCTGTTGCTCTAAAATTTTTAAGTATTTTTCACCATGTTCCTAAGCCCTCATTAAAAGATATTTTCTCACTCCCATCGAATTCACTATCTGTGTCGGTGTCCGAATCATTTTCTTGCTGTGGCAAGTTCAAAACAGAGCCAATGATTTCATCATTGGTCATCTGATATGCCAGTGTTCGCTCATCTAAACACATTATCCATTCAACGATATCTTCTTCTTGTAAAGACTCTGCATTTATTCTTTGTTTCGAATATAAAACCAACTCTCTTGCTTTAACTCTTGCTGCAATCTCAGTTTCAACAAAGAGAGAAGTTGGCTATACATTATACCAAGCATTTACTAATGTTGTTTGGGAAACAGAATTCCATGATTCAGCTTAAAAATAAATGCAGCCTTTGATGGTGATTTATATATATAATCACAAAGTAGAATGGTCACTTGAAAGAATTTTTTTCAGAAACTCTGATTTATAGCAGCATTTAATACTGTGTATTATGCCCTAGTCCATTCGGTGGATCAATAATGTAGTAATTGGAGCCCCCCCCCCCCGAAAAAAGGGGGAGGGGCACGACATTATTACATGTTAAAACGGTTGCCTCTGGATGTGCAGAGCAGTTGTCTAACAATAATAAAATCTTGCAATTTGATGGTAATCCCACACTGTTACAATGCCTTTTAGCCTCTTTAATGAAATGCTCCATGAACCATTCGGTCATGAATTGTTTTGTGAACCAGGAATTTTTATTATTTCTGTAAATCACAGGTAAGGATTTTACTCCTTTCAATGCTCTGTGATTGGTACTCTTACCCATTACCACTGGTTTACATTTGTAAGTTCCAGCTGCATTGTAGCATACTAAAATAATAACTCTTTCTTCAGCATTTTTCACCCCTGACAGTGAACTTTCTTTGCTTATCCCAAATGTCTTTCTTGGAAATCATCACCAAAAATGTCCAGTCTCATCCATATTAAAACCCATTCTGGGCTAAGATTTTCTTCTGCCACTAACACAGAAAATTCATCAATAAATTCCTCCGCAGCATCTTTATCTGCTGAAAGTTTTTCCCCACATACTTTCAGATAATGTATATCGTGTCTCTCCTTAAACCTGTTCAGCCAACCGCTGCTGAATTCGCATGGCTTCCCTATTTTTTAATCAGCATGAATCTGTTTTCCCTTTTCTCTCAGGAGCGGTCCTGAAATTGGTATCCCATCACTCCACTCCCAGAACGCTCATACAAGACAGCATCGACGTTTCCCAATTTCGCAACATGCAAAAGTTTCCGGTTTTGGATGCCAGTGTTAGAATCACTGTTATTGTAAAATTTCAACAGCTTTTCTTTATTTTTCCATATATAATACATGGTCCATGTCGCAATTCTATACGGTTGTGCTATAAACTGAGAAGTAGTACCTGCTCCATCTTTTGCAAAATTTCCACTTTTTGCATTACTGTCAATGCAATGTGTTTATGTTTTTCAATGTTGCAAGCAGTAAAATCATGAACATGTTTCTTATCTGTCATTATATTAAAAATTTTAACTATTTTTAATTTACTAATTTATTAACTATATTTACTAATTTATTAACTATTTTTACTAATTTACTAATTTATTAACTATTTTTACTAATTTATTAACTATTTTTACTAATTTATTAACTATTATTACTTTATTAACTATTTTTAATACTGAAATTTAAACTATTTTTTAACCACAAAATATCCATATAAAAAAAAGGCAGCATTAAACAATCTCATGAAATAACAAAGCTCAGAAAATACAACAAAGTGAACCATGAACTTGAAAGAAAAGTTGAGTGAATCGTCTGCTTTTCTACCTTGATGTAGATTGGAGGGGAAGAAACTTTTACCATGATGTCAATAATTTGGTATTTCTGTTATGACTCATTAGGTAAGTATTTTTTTCTTCAGTATTTCATTCTCTATGTTGTGGTTTCCGGAACCTATAAATTGAATGTTTATATTTTGAAAGGCACCTGAAATCCACCAAGTTGGTGGATTTCAGGTATTTAACTGTATTTACAGTATGTTTAAAAGTATTAACTCAGATCTCCTAAGCATTTATATTTTAAAGGAATCCCTCAGTTAATTTTTAAATCTCTTGAACTAGCCACTGCAAATATTTTGCTACCATAATCAATATATTTATAGCTATTACAAAATTTTTCATATTTTCAGTCATTTTTCCATGCTTTGAAACACTCAGATAACTCTGCCACCAGATAACTTTGGGTAAAGAAACTTGATAACTGTTGAATTACTAGACATCTTAATTCAAACATAAACAATTTGTAACACAATATCTGTTGAGTTCGATTTTTGATCTGTTCTAGAGTTGAATAGGAATGCCGATTTCAAAACTGCAGTTAGTTTTCTTCTACAAAGTAAAGTTTTTTCTTTAAACCTTATGCGAATGTGACCACTCTCCGCAGCGTCAAGCGTGAATCATAGAAAGTCCTACTACTCTCTTCTTAGCCAACATAAACCCTCTGACTGACACCGTAGATGACTAGCAGCAGTTGAGTACTTGTCTAGACTAGATCAGTTATACCTGAGATACTGTAGTGTAACATTATACATCACTATGATACAATGAAGCACAATGCGACGTGGAATCAAGTTCTTGTTTGTATACAAGGTTAGCAGTATTTAGTTTTTATTTATATATCAACTGAAATATTTCCTTTTATCTGCCTCTGCTAGATCACATTATAAGTTCTTAAAACAGCCCCAATGAATTTTGTTATATATGTGGCTGTTTTACAATTTCCAGTCAAAGGACAAACATAAGTACATTTGTCATGCAAACCTATTTTTGTCTATTTTAATGTGAAAATTGGTGTCCAAGATAAATCATGGGCCCTCACAAAGTTTGTAAGCTGTGTGTCAAGAGTTTATGGATGTGGATAAAGCGAACATGTTCTAAATTTCCATTAGGCATAGCTATTATTTGGCAAGAGCCCCATGATCACTCAAATGATTGCTACTTTTGCATAGTGAAAAATGTCAGGATACAAGAAGAAAAACAAATGTAAAATGGAGTACCCTAGTTTACCATCAGCTATAGGCCCACTGCCTCACTCAACTGAACTCCCACTGCCAGTTTTCAAGAATTACCCTATTCAGAAATACAGGAATATGATTCTGGTGAATATTGAATTAACCCCAATGATGAAGATTTTGAAACTGAGGATGATTTTGTTCATAAAGGATTTGACCAGCACGAGTTTAATAATTTGGCACAAGATCCAGGACTATCAAAAAAGCTTCATAACTGTTAGTGTCGAGCTTCACAGCTGCACAACAAAAACTTGCTTGAAAAAGAGCTAAATTATCCTACTTTTGATCAAGAGAAAGTGTGTCTCTGCAATACTTTTGAAAGGATGAGAGATTTGTGTATTGCCAAAACATACATGGTTTAATGGAAGAGTTGGGAATTTCAGCTGATAATACAACACAATGGTGACTGTTCATTAAGAGCTCAAAGTGGAGCTTGAAGTGTGTCCTCCTCCACAATGAAAATTTATCTGGTACAGTCCCAATAGACCATTCAGTTTGTCTGAATATACACAGAGTCATTGATTTTTTGCACTAACCCAACTGACAGAGGATCATCTGAATTGACTTTAATGGTTTGCTTCCTCCTTAGCCAGCAAAACAGATATACCAAATATATCTACTTTTTGTCCATGACAGCAGAACTAATGAGAAGCAGTGGGTGCAGTCGAATTGGCTGCCAAGATCTGGCCTGAAACCTGGTGATCCAAATATTTTATATCAGCCCCGTGTTGACAGAAAGAACATTATATTTTCACATAAAACTGGGTCTCATGAAGCAATTAATTAAAGCTCTGCCAATTGAATGAAACTGTTTTAAGTATCTCATTTCAGCATTCCATAGGCTGCCATTTGAAAAGATAACATATGGTGTGTTTGATGGTCCACAGATTCAGCAGCTCCTTAAAAATTAACATTTCACTGGACAATATAGTTATACAGAACTTCAAAGAATATTGGTTCACATTCAAAAACATTGTCAAAAACTTTCTGGGATATACACAAGCACAGAATTACAGCAAAATTATCCAGCAACTCGTGGAAAGCTTCAAAACGTTTGGTTGCAACGTGAGCATCAAATTGCATTTTTTACATAGCCACCTTGATAACTTCCCAAAAAATCTTTCTGCAATCAGTGATGAGCAGGCTGAGTGATTCCACCAAAATTTGAAAGTTGTGGAAGCATAGTACCAAGGTAGATTAGGTCCACATATAACAGCTGACTATTGTTGGAACACCAAGTAAGAGTATTCACAAATTAAACACTCCAGAATAGCCCATTCATATAAAGCGAATATTTTTCACTTAATATGAATCTTTACCATTTAGAAAGAAAACTTTGCTATTTGTATGAATAAAATTTAACTTGCAGCCAAAGCCTATATATAGCCTTAGTATTAATAAAACTAGTCTTTGTGAACAGTACATTTGGTAATTTTTTCCCTTTACTATCCTTTATGAGTGTATAATGAATGCACTTAGTAATAACAAAGCACAGATTAAATCATAGATGAACGTAACTTTCAGGCAAGGATTTCCACCTATGTTATCTTGTTGACTCACTGTAATGAAAGCACTTAGCAATATTGATGATGCAGCATGTAGATAGCATAGAACATAGAATATTGAATCCATAATGGACAGCAAGAATTGATGAGTAGAATGTTGACCCATATTGAATATGAAACTGGCAGTTGAGGTAGATTTAATCTTCATTTTATTTTGGTAAGCATGTTGCAGCCACAAACAACTTAGCATACTACTTGTGCCTCTTTCAAAATGTTTACATTTTCAATAGCTTTGCATTTAGGGGAAAGTAGCAGGTCGCAGTCCAGCTAGGCTGAAGTGTAGAAAGCAAATGCAGTTGCGTTCAGGATGAAATCTTAATTCAGAATGAGTTAGTTTTGGTTCTCAATGCATTTGATTTGATAATTAATACTACTGAAAAATTATTATTGGCTGTTTAAATTTCAGTTCCATTTACATCATCAATGCTATGTAAGAGCCATGTGACATAGAATAATCTTGAAATGATGTAATGCAGAAGAAGATTACTGTCTTTAGAACAAAAAGGGGAAATACCAAATTAAGCATTAAGCAGCTATTGCTAATCCAAATTATAATTTATCTTTTACATATTTTTTTTTAATCTTACATCTTCTCCCTATCCTTCAAGAAGAGAAAGGCTTAGCAACAAAGAAGCCTTTTTAAAGGAAAAAAGCATTAAAGCAGTAGCCAGTGAATAGAAGTGCAAATCACAAAATTTTGACCAATATAATTAATTAATTGTAAAGTATAACTTTCAATAATTAAAAAAAAAAAAAAAAAAAAAAAAAAAAGATAAACATAACTATTAAATTATTAAAGTCCTATTAACTTTTCCAGTATTTCAATCCAAAAGTCTTCCTGTTTTAGGGTCTACATAATCATAATTCTTCAGCAAAAGTTTTTGTTCGCATAGAGTATCACAAATAATATTTCATAAATTATGATTTCACTGTTATTATCTGTCATTCCAATTTTTTATTTTACCAAATTGGAAGGCCGCAAAGTACTTCTAAACAAACATTACCATTAATAGAGCATATCCACTTCAGCTAACTAGCATGTTTGTTCTGCACCAGTGGCTCAAGTATGCTATGGAAGTTACTTGAAAAGGCCTACATTTCTTGCATAAGGTAATTAACCTTTGTGAACTGCACTAACACATTCCATAATATATATATATATATATAAAATAAATTAAAAAAAACTATACTCAGTCAAAAATGACAGCCTTCAACATTATCTTACATGAAGAGGGCAAAAGGAGCAATTGTACTCCCTCAACATATTCTATACTTAAAAGACATGCATCCATAAATTTTGAATATTTATTTAACATAATTTCATACTATGTATCAGTATCAATTTCACTTATTTTTTTAAATCCATTTGATTCTCAGAATAAGCAGAAAAAGGGCACAGCAGGCCATGGCTCACTACGGCTGTTGCACCACTTAGTTTATTCTCAGAATAATTATAAAATTCTTAACATTAATTCAAACATTTTTAAAATAACTCAAAAATAAAATGATTTATAATATAACAATTTAACAAACTTCCCTGAAAAAAACATTAATTCTTTACTTATTTAATTTAAAAATAGTTATTTAAATTTATATTTCTAATACCATAAAAATTTTTAAATAATAAAATATTTAGTTCATAGTTATGAAAAAAATTTAAACATACTCTATCAGCAAAAAATATAAAATAAAATGCATCAACAAAATTAATAAATGTAAAACCATTAAATGAAAATTTCAGAATAATTGTGTTTTCATTCTTTAACATCATACCTTTTTTTCCCTCAAAACAATAAAAAAAAAAACTGTAAAAGTTTTAACCTAAACACTTCATACAAAATTTAAAACTGACTGCACCACCATCACTTTTGTTTTACTGGGAAAACAGTAATTTTGAATGAAAGAACTTTGAATGAAAGAAAATAATTTAGATAAGTATCTATTAGGCTGGATATTAAAACACAGGAATCAGAAGCAACTAAAAAGCATTTCCTGCAGTTAAACACATGCAGAGTGAATGACAAAAAATTGAAGTATACAAAAACATTTTTTTTTATAAAAACAGACTGATGATGGAATGCTGAATCATTTTGCAGTTGATTTTAAATACTCCTATTGAGTTTGAAGCACTGTTTAACTGCAAAGCACTGATTAAATCACAAATGAATGGAAGTTTCCGGCAAGGATTTCAGGAACAGGTATGCTCTTGTCAATTCGTTGTAATGAAAAGCAAGACACTCATTGTAATAGAAAAGAATTAGAAATAGTAATAGCATAGAAACATTGATAGTGTAACTATAGAAAGTGGAACTTTGATTATGAACATAGAAACTATAAATATAGGCATGGCACAGACTTTCATTAAAATGAATATCCCCGTGATATACAGTTGACTCATTGTAATGAACGCATTTAGCAATACTAATGGTGTAGCATGCAGATAGCACAGAGCATAGAATGTTGAATCCATAATGAACAACAAGAATTTTGATTGCATTGAATGTTGATCCATATTGAATAGGAAAGCAGAGGCAGATTATATCTTCATTTTTATTTCAGTAAACATGTGGCCACAAACAACTAGGCCCACTATTTGTGCCTATTTCAAAATGTTTACACTTTTGATAGCTTTGAAATAAAAAGAAAGTAGCAGACAGCAGTCCAACTAGGCTGAAGCATAGAAAGAAAAATGCAGTTGTGTTCAGGATGAAATCATAATTCTGAATGAGTTAGTTTTTGTTCTCCATGCATTTGATTGGATAATTAATACTGCTGTAAAATTATTATTGGCTGTTTAACTTTTAGTTTAATTTACATCAGTGTTATGTAAGAGTCATAAGACATGGATTAGTCTCAAAATGACACAATGCAGAAAAAGACTATCATTTTTAGAATAGAAAATACTAAATTAAGCTTTAAGGAGCTGTTGCTAATCACAGAATCTGCTTATCTAGATAGTCTAAAAGTTACAGATTTTCTATTCATTTATATTACCCATGGCACCCTCTAATATTCAGAAGCCAGAATTATAATTAACTGTAACTGCAGAGTAATTATCGAAATAAATATCCTAAAAGTATAAAAATATTTACTGTTAACAATTGTTATTACTGTCAATGATTATGAAATCAATAATGATTAATTATAAATAATAATAAACTATTAAATTTAAGCCTAATTTTTGTTAAACATTAAATGTCACCCAAATTTTTGGGTTAGTTATACATGTAATAATAATAACTGTAATTATCTTGATGACTAGGCAATAGTTGTAACAGATTTTGCCAGTTGTTTCTCTGCATGGTTTGAATGATGTGTAACAAAGGAGATACTTGTAGATAAATGTGGCCAAACTGAACATAATTTTTGGTGGGCTTTGAACTAATTATCGAAACATATTCTTCTTCACACATCATCATGCATGCAATATGCTTATATAGCATATCAGAATTTTAGATAATGGTGTGGTTAGCAGCAAGACAAAGCAAAGAGAAAGGTGAACCAAAGAGAGGTCAGGAAAAAGAGTTGGAAAAAAAAAAAAAATAAAAAAAAAAAAAAAAAAAAAGAGCAAGACTGCACAGCAAAGCCATTTTATATGAGATTACATTCCAAATCATATAACAGATTAATATCTGGTTGCCGGATTAAGATTTCATCAATATGTGCAGAATAGAGATTTGATGATGCATCTGTTTCAAAATAAAAGAGAGTAAATATTACGTTATAAAAATTATTGCTTTCTTACTTATAGAATGAAGAGGGTAGTTAAAGGGCTATTGTTAATTTATTATTAAAAAGGTAGATACTTTTACATACATATAGTAAAGGAATAGAATAAAGTATAGGATTAGAATAGTAGAACAAAAAAAGTATAATATTCAGTTCATAATAAACCTCAAGCTTAAATTACTTGTTATTTATAAAGAATTATTAGCTTTATAAAATGAAAAAAGCTACTTTTTCAGAGCCTTCGAAGAAGGGGGGGAGGCAGAAAATAAAAAAAAACTTAGAATACCAAATTATGTATAATCCTAAAAAAAGCACAAGAGGTCTCAAGTTTTTTTAATACATTAAGCTGCCTTTTATAAGGAGGGGAAAGAATAGTGAAAGGACAACAGTTTATATGAAGGATCCTTTGTTGCACTTCTTCCAGGTTTCCTCTCTTATGGGTTTCTAATACAAAGTATTTGCGACTTATCTATTTAGTACAAATACTTATCCTTTCAGCATTCTGCTTAATAAGGAATAGCTTCATATAAAGCAAAGTTTGAGATTTCTTGAGATCTAACTAGTACTGCAAATTCATCAAAAGTTGTTTGTAAATACTCATTCCTCAAAGGTTAAATCATTTCTTAAAAATATAGTATTATATGCCACTTACTCTTTTAAAACGCTTGCAAAGTAGTTCACAGATGCACAAGTACTGAAGAAAACCATGCATTTTTCTGATTCTTTAGATAATAAAAATGACAATAACACACTAAATTTTTTATCAGCTTCACAAACCTAAAGAAATTGAGATTGAAACACATTTAATATTCAGGGCACATGATGAAAAAGATTGCTTAAAAATAGACAATTTCTTTATAGAAGAAAATGACTTGCTTACAGAAAAACATAGCAGGAAACATACAGAAGTTATGCTGTATGTTATGTAGGAACAGTTATGCTTACAGAAAAACATAACTGGATCGCATTTCCAGTTTTTATACCACTAAAGTCTACAGTATGTCTCTTAGTTTACGCACATAAATATTTACATCAGTTTATTAAATTAAATTACAATCATGACTATAATGATGACATGAAATTTTAAGGCTAATCTAATATTCAGAGGAAAGCAGATTAAAAAAAAATGAACAGATTAATTTTTTCACAAATAATAATTTTTTTTTTGAAGGATGATAGGAGATACAAAATGATACTCAATATGATGTCAACTTATAGCGCTTACTTGTGATGTTGATTATATATTTTGATTTAAGTTATGGCCACATAAAAGAATTCTCTCTTTTTTGATTATAATAGATTGCTTCTATTACTGCTGCTAAACCTTTCGAGATGGCTGATGTCTATCCATGTCTAGTATCGATACATTATTCAAGTCAGATACCCACAAAAGGTTAAATGTCCAAAAATAGTCTAGACGGCATGATGAAGAATTATGTATATTATATATTCAAAAAAGGGGGGGGGACGGTTTATCAGATACACCTTGGAAACAGTCCAGAAATTATGTAAAGTACAATCCACAGTTTAAATGAGTATAACTTATTTAATATCATTATGAAACAAAAATATGTCAATAAGGAAAAGAGCATTTTTAGAATTTGATTTCTATTAAATGCTGAGCTTCACTACATTTAGATGCATTATACAAAAGATATATTTTAAATATATATGTATATATATATGATTTATTCCAGGGGTCAGCAACCTTTTACAATGGGCTAACTAAAAACTTAAAACTTTTTGTGCGGACCAGATATAAGAAATACGTTAAAATATCAACATTAGATGATCAACACAAATTATCTCTTTACTAGCAAAATAAAAACCTCATAAAAATAACATAAATAAAACATATAATAGAAATACTATAAACAAACAGCAAAAGATAATTATCATCAGAAAAAATTATAAAATAAATTTTAATGAGAAGTTTAGCATTGCAACCAGCTGATCTATATTTCAGATATAGACAACAATTTGCATCTGTTTTTCAGTCA
Organism: Stegodyphus mimosarum; assembly: GCA_000611955.2. Classification (NCBI taxonomy): domain Eukaryota; kingdom Metazoa; phylum Arthropoda; class Arachnida; order Araneae; family Eresidae; genus Stegodyphus; species Stegodyphus mimosarum. Next base: position 41,733 of record KK122142.1, on the reverse strand, counting down.
TATGTCATTAAGCCACAACTGGTTGTCCCTTTTAAATTATTTTCATTGCAGAAAACAAGTGCTCTCAAAATATATCATGATTTTTATCTGCACGCATGACTAATCACAGAAATTTTTCAAAAATCATATTATTTTGGATATTTCCATGCTGAAATTTATTTTTCAAATCAATGTTGTCTTGTAAATCTATCAATTCCATTAGTAACTCATCCATAACTGTTTCCATATTAATATTACATGGTAAGGAAAAAACATTAAGAATGGCATTTTTTAATTTTAAATTGTGATTTAAATCTGGTTATTAATTTTCATATTTTCTGGGCATATTTTCATGTTTCTGAACCAGTTTCTCTTCTCAAATTATGAAAAATGTGATGCATTGTTTAAGAACAGATGTTTGTTCTAAATTTTGAGTTTGCTTTCAAAAGTGTTAACTTTATAAGTGTGTTATGTATCAACCAGCTATTTTTCTTGAAATTCCATGTTTAGTTATTCAGATGCCAAGTTGTATCAATGAGAAAGGCAAAATTGTTTAACTTTGAGGAAACTAGGATTCTTTCATTTTTACAAACAATTTAATTACCTTTTCTAAACTTTCCTTTTAGCATAGCATCTCTACTTAACCAACATACTCATGTGTTATAAATTACAAATTGTGTTACACTTTACAAATCTTTAGATAATTCTTTGAATTGGTGATGATTTAATGTTCAAGATTCGAGAAAATTTAATATGTTTTATTACAGGAATATTGACATTTTGGCATACTTAAAGTTTTTGCACATTCTGTTGATGAATTATGAAATGATTAACAAACATTTTTCTGCATAACAAGATTTAAAAAATTCCTGCAGCTCCTACATTTTGCTTGCCATTGCTCACATTCCATAGTTTGCTATGCCAACAATTTTAAAAAAAAATGATTGTTGGGAAATTTATGAATTTACAGTGGAACTGATTAAGTTCTCCAACAATAACTTTAAGTTCATTGCACAGGTCTTCCTGTATTGCAGTTCCTGTCACAGGTCTTCAACTATTATAGTCCCTGCCATGTGCTTCAATGAACCCAGTTGCTCAGTTATATTAAACTTGGAATTGATTCCTCTCATAAATATACCTAATTGTAATCATTGATGTCACAGCTTTCATTTAGTGCCAAGGAACACCAATTCAAATCTTTCAATGGGCTCACCTAAATTTGCAGTAATGTTTTCAAACAACTCTTTAATTCTTCTTGCAGTTGTAAATCTTGACAAACTAATTTTGTTGTCTAGTTTTTATAAGGAAAAAATTTTTTCTACAACAGCTGTTAAACATTTCTCAATCACCTCTCCATTAACAAATGGTTTCCTATTTTTTGGCAGCCCACCAGCGGCTGAGCAGTAAAGAAGCTGAACACTGGTAGTTCGGTCCGAGGTTCGAATCCCGTGAACGGGCTGGCTGCATGAGCGTTTTCATGGTTTTCCCCATGTGTAACGTGTATATGAGCCAGTTTCCCTTAGAAAGTCCTCCATAAAGGCAACCCTCCCTTTAGACAGATAGCCCTCGTGTGCTTTGGCATAACTGAATAACCTAACCTAACCTAACCCAACCTAACCTGTTTTTGGCTAAATTTTGACTAGCAGCATAACTAGCTTTCACTGCCAAATTTGATGCAACACTTTGACCTTTAAATATATTTTGTTACTGTCTTTTCTCCAGTTCCTTCAATTTATCTTTCTGCAATTTGCATTGGATGCTTATATAATTTTTGTCATGTCTATTAATGCCATTCAATATTATATTCTTTTAACATGGATACTGGATCTGAGCATAAAAGGCAAAGAAAGAACTTTGTCATTTACAAGAATGAGAAAATAATCCAATTTCCAATTTTCATTAAAACTTCCAGTTTGATCTTAATATTTCTTCCTTTCTTTCTTTTTTGTCTGGAAGACAATTTTACAACTGCAAAAATAGGGCAAGTGTTTATAAAAAAAAAAAAAAAAGAATGAAAATTAATTTCCATTTGTTGCAATTAGTTTTTAAATTCAAAAATACTGCCTACCTTTTTATTACAATGCTGCACTAATAAGTCACAAAAATAATACAAAACATTAACGGTGACTTGTTTTTGTTTGCTTTTTTACCTGTATAGCCAAAGAGTTACACACAAGGGTGCAAGTGCAACATAAAATACACACAAAAAAGGTGTTACAATTTGTGATTTTAATTAAACTTGGAAGAACTGTTGTGAAACCAGCAGTTCATATCATTGCAAACAACTTTCAGTATAAAGCACATGCACCTTTGTGCACAACTCGCTGGATCTTCAGGTAAAATAAGAAAACAAAAACAATTTAGTCTGACTACACATTAATAGAAGAGAGAGCAGTACTATATATTAATCTTATGTTAAAGCAGTCTCTTCTCATTGGCATCTGGAGACAGGCCACGCACAATATGCAACCGCTGCCGATTTTTCAAATTAAATTCTTGCAGAGCATTTGCATAAAATATCTGTGACGATTTATATGAAATAAGATGGCTGACTCACCAAGATGGAAGATAAGTGAAGTTATCCTGAATGGTGAGGATACTACAGCTCATGGAATGTCATCACCAATGATGGGGGCATGGGCGGTACCCAGATGATGCAATCAACATCAGTGGATAACGCATTTTCCTGCACCATGAATAGAAGGTTAAGATTCTGAAGGTTATTCTCTTTGCTAAGTTACACTGTTATCAACTATAATTACGGTGACCAGACGTCCTTTATTTCAGAGGACAGTCCTTTATTTAAAGGCTCTGTCCTCTAACTTTATTTATTTCCTGAAATAAGCATATTGTCCTTTATTTTGAGAAATCGTCGCAAAATCAAATTCCTCAAATTGGTTTTAGTTAGGAACTAATTGGTTTAGAACAAATTGGTTAGTACATTACAAGCCAGCATAGCTGTAAAATTTAACTTTGAAATGAATTGCCTTGAATTTCACGACTTTTTGAAGCGTGAACCGGCACTTTTGCGAAAAATCCATACATCTGGAAAGTATGAGCAATAAATTATTTAATATCCTAGATTTACATATTACATTATTTAAAACTCGTTGAACATATTAATGTCTGCTTCTATTGTTTTAATAAACCTTTTGAATTACTAAGTTTTTTGGAGTTTTTTTTTATCAGGAGGCGTCCATAAATGATCGCAATATTTGGGATAATTTTGATAATATCACAATTTGTCACACCTTGGAAGACCCCAAATTAACATTTGTGACGTCACACGAGCGCACAAACCCCCACCCCTAACACAAAATTATTGAGCACGAATTTAAATTACCATAACCCCCCCCTCATGTCACGTTACAAGTGTCCTTTATTTTCTCCGAAAAAAATATGGTCACCGTAACTATAATGCATGTGTTGAAGAATAAAATAATTTTTAAGCCTTGTCAATTGATAAAATTCAATTTTAAACATCTACCAGTGTCTCTTCTTTAAACACATGAACCCTAACACTCTGAAGCAGACTGCTCAACAAGAGATTTAATGGCCCCACGAAAAAGTCAGATGGGCCACCTGCTGCTCATCCTGAATTTATTCAATACTCTGTATGATTTTTATACCTATATTGTTAAAGGTGGGTTATATTAAATGCATGTTTCTAGAATTTTCAATGCTAAATGAGCACAGAACCTTAGATAAAATGAAAAGTTTACCCAGAAAATAAAATGCCACAAATTCTAAAAATTCATTATCTTTTTATTATTTATACCATTATTTTATGTCTGTTTACAAAGTACTTTTGTAACATGCGATTTTACTCTATTAGTTAGATCAGTGCTATAACAAATACATGTATTAACAATAACTGATAAAAATATCATCATTTAGAATCGATCAAAACAAAAAGTTAGCCAGCTAAAAAATTTCATTGCTTTTTATTACCCCAATAATGTTAATTAGCTTTATTATTGATGATGCTGGATTACAATTTAAAAAAGATTTTTCAATCTTTGATTTTGAATCTGAAATGAGGAATGTTTGCAAGTAAAATTAAAATTTGAAGAGTTCAGCTGTCTATTATCATCTGAATATAAGAGATTAAAATTCATAAAACTTATTTTTCTAAAACATCCTTTCAAAATGCTAAATATAAATGGTTAGAGCAGTTTAATTTGATTGTAAATGTGTACATGCATGTAGGTTGTACAGTTGATCACCAATAATAAAAGAATCATTTTATTTTGAGACGATAGAATTTCTTTAGTTCTGGACATGAATTCCAGCTTGGTATCAATGAACATGAATTTGCTAAATATAACAGTATCTTAAATAATTTAGAATCTTTAATGAAATAGGACTAGTAATAAAATGCTGTCAACTATAAACTTATTGCACATATAATTATCAATGGTTTCAATCCAATCACAATCTGTATCGATTACTATTCTTACAGGTTATGTTAATCATATATTTAAAATGTGATATGTTGGTAACCATGTCTTCGTCACTGACATTTATAATCTTTTGTGAAAGCAATAACAGAAATATTGTTAGGCTTATAACTGGTGAATTATAAGTTATGTTTGTAACTCACTATTAACGTTTTATATTATTGTATATCTTCGATTTCCCACTTATTATGAACCAGATGATGACCTTAATACTTAATTGGTACAAATTCCTACATCTTAATGGAAATAATAAATCATATTATTGGTCTTTAACAATTATATTCAAAGTGCTAATGTGATGGGAGCTGGCATTATTGATTCTCAGGCTAATAAAATCATTGAGAACAGTAAAGTGACAGTCATAAATATGAAAATAAATCTTAGCTCTAAAGAATTCTTCTTTCAAAATCATGATGTTTTATCTGTTTATTTTTATTTTGCAGGTTTAAAATTTCACTTTTTCAACTTAATGTCAGTAATTTTACTTATTGCATGCATGTATGCAGATATATAAACAGGAGAACTTTTGTTATCTTAGCTTCCTATTTTCAGAGGAGGAAAAAAATTGCAAACAAAGTTTTACATATAAACTTGACTTCATACCCCTAAAAAATGAATATTAAATTACTGACATACATACATTTGTAAATACGTTCCCTATTTTTTTAGCAAAGAAGCTTTTTAAACTTTTTATTAATAAGATATTTTCCAACTAAACATTTCAAATTAACATTTAATTATTTGATTATTTTCTGCCATTTTAAACCTGCATATGTGTTTTATTTATAAATAATGTGTCTAACAATTTGATTTTGCATCAGCCATAAGACAAAGCAAAAATATGAAAATTTTGCATTTAATGGAACAAACTGCTGCAGTTAAGTGGCTGTCAGATCACTAATTAAAAAGCTTCTTTACAGGGAAAACTACAAATGCTTCGTAAAGTTATCCATTCTCTAGAGTTAATTTTGATAACCCCGTAACATTGCTGAACTTCTGCGATGGAAAAACTCAGACCAGATATCTTTTTTGTACATTTATTTTAAAACTTAACATAGGCTTTCTTGGTTAATTAAGATGTAACATTACAGTATTTTTACAAAAGGGAAAACACAGCAGCTTTCCCATTGCATGATGTGTCGCCCTTGCTCAACATTTCTCAGACAAAACCTCCTTTTTCACACTTACCAACTGTGTCGATGGGAACTGCCCAAGTGGGGGTGTCTTTAACGAGTTTTTTTCTTAATCACATTCGCTGGCTTTCCTGGAAAACACTGCTGCTCATTCCCAAAAGAAACAGGAAGTTCTCTAATCTAAACCTGGTATTTCTCATAGCCAGCATAAACACAAAAATTTTGAGGTACCTAATACACACACACACACATACATACATATACACTCAAACAGAAAGAAAGGGGTGAAAGAGGAATAGCATATTTTAAATTTTCAGCTTTTTAGTTATGTACTCAAAAGCAAATTATTTTTCATTTAAATTCTGATATCACTTACAAGCCTACAATTATAAAACCCAGGATTAGCAGATTAAAAATTCTTGAAATGAGATTAGAGTTAAGAAGATATACTGACCTAATACCTGGTACAGAATTATTAAAATTGTTAGTTTTGAAATACTTTAAAATAAATTTCTACAGAAAAACATACTTTTGCTTGTAGAAAATTTAATTTAGCAAGCAAAAAAAGGGCCGGACAAAACCGGCCACAGGGACCGGATCAAAATGTCACCAAATGTTTGCTAAGTTTGGCAACTTTTGGTCCGGTCCCTTTATCATCAAACTAAGTATTGTAACTGAATAAATGTAACTGATTACTGTATTAGCTGCATTCGTAATTCAACCCTCATAATGCTTTCCAGTAATTTCAAGAAGCAGAAAATACTAGAAATATCTCAGCAGCAGAGTGAAAACTATATAAGAACGAAGAGAGAGCATCTGCTCTTAGTTTTTGAGAGTTGTTAGTTCAGCATGAACTGAGATATCTCTGGGTTAGCTTTCTCTTTAGATGTGCTTTGCATTGCATTGTGTTTAACATTATTAGTAATTTGAAGCATAACTACTGATTGTATTCTGTGATACTGTGAACACCTATACGAGTATTTCTGAAGAAAATTCCAGAACTTTGAAGTGTTTCATTTGATAAAGATAAATTTTATTAACCTTATTTATTAAGTTTTATTAACCTTTAATTTTTATTAAAATTTATTAACCATCAGACCTTTCAATCTATTAAGAACTCTACACGCACAACAATATGAATTTATTGTATATCATGTGTAATATTCTTCTAAAATTCCCTTTTTTTGGATATCTGGTTAAATGATACAATTTGCTGCTCATTTATATCACTACTACAAAAATGTTTTTAAATATTTGTTACAAATGGTGACTTTTGGCGATTTCTTACCAAATTACCAAGATACCCATTTACTCAATGTTAAATGGACTTGCCCCCGTATTCATACTTTTCCAGCATAACTACTCTCTTTATATTTTTCGAGTTACATTTCACTGAAAAATACAATTTCACATACGACTGCAATAAAATCATCTATCTATGTACACAATTCATAACAATATCATGATTAGATCACATAAATATGTATAAGAGACAGATAGACAGAAACATCTATTATTTTTTAAATTGAAATATTTAGATTTGGTGTAACATATGAGCACATAAATATTGCATTTTATATTTATTATCATAATAAAAGCATGATTTGTTTAGCAAAACATCTCTAAAAACATGCAAAAATTATCAAATGGGCAATGAAAAGAGTTATTTCTTATTTTATTGATTAATTAAAAAGCACATGCATGAGATAATATACCAGATGTTTAAAAAGATTTTTGATAACTTATTTAAATGGAAAGGGGGGTACTTTTGCCAGCCTTATCCCTTCAGCCCAATCTAAGGTTTGGTTCTAACAAAGCTAATAGTTCCTCCCTCCCCCCCCAAAAAAATGCCATTAAAAAAGGTATTTTCGGTAAAGTATTAATCATAGTTCTAAAAGGTGATTGCTATTTCACATCGGGCCCCTTTCTCTCCAGATAATTATTCTTAATTGTTTGGGCAACTTTTAAGATGCACAATGTACTCACAATTATTTAATAAGTGTCAATAAAAATATTCTTGAATGTATATAGTACACGGCCTGGTCAGTTGGATGGGTTAAGGAAAGTGCAAGCTTAGCAAATAAAAATATATTTACATAGGAAAAAATAACATTTTAAGCTAATTTATATACCTTTCATAACATATTTAGCTTACCATATAAAAGTTTGATAGTGTTGATGGTGTTCTTTGAACAGCATTTGCATCAACACATTTTTCTTTCACTGATATGCAAACAGGGTTTCTCATACCAGCTCTGATAAGATCTTCCATTTCTTTAGTTTGTGTTGCTGAAAATAAGCCAGTCTGCCGCTGTTTTGGAAGGTAACCTAATATAGTATTCAATCTAAAAGCCCATAAAATTAAACATTTCATTTTCAAAATGCATTAAATAGGAATAAAAACTCATTTAACATTAAATAAATAAAATAGAAAACATATATACATGTAAATGAAATCAATTTTAAAATAAAGCCACAGGCACAAAAGAGGAAGTTTACTCTTGCAGCATATGCTTGTCAAAATATAGTAATTTAATGTGAATAAAGAAAGCTCAAAAATGCTAATTTAAGTTCATGACATTATAAATTAAGAAAAAACAGAGATAAGAGAAACAAACAAATAAAGAAGAGAAAGAAATTCTACAAATTATATAATTTAAAAAAATGCCTCTTTAAGAAAATCTTTCTTTCTTAAAGAAAAAAAAGAAATAGTTGCTTTATCGTGCATTCTAAAAAGTCGTAATTCTTATAATTTTTAAGTTACTTGATTCTGTTGTAAAAACCACTCATTATCGCTTCCATTAAAATGATTGGTGTAAAAAGTTCCTAGCAAATGAAAGCATATTAAACCACTATTATTAAAGCAGCTCCTTGTCGTAATACACTTTTTCTTTGGGATATGAAGGGTCATTATGACAAATGTTGGCTGTATATTCAAAACTGAATCTAAGCAAAGATTTAATCGATTCAATGACTGCAGTATAAAATGAGGGAAGGAAATTGAGGTTAAAACAGAGAAGAGGAAAATAAAAGAAAACAATTTTTATTCTGTAATTTGCTTCCTTAAATAATATGGAATTTCTTTTCAAGAAATATGTAAGAATCTTCAAGAGAGACTTTTATCACTACAGAATGCATTAAGACTGCATCAGCAGTCTTAAAATTCATATATTAGTCTTAATCATAATTCTGATATTTAGCTAATCAGCATATTCTTGTAATTTATGAATTAATCATAATTTTTACATTACTGGTGAAAACAGAACACACACACACACAAAAAAAAAAAAACTTTTTTTTCATGTTTTTAATTACATAGTTTATGAAGCCCTGATTACATTAACTTCTAAAGCTCAGGTAGGAATGCTTATAATATGGCTTTTAGAATGGTGCAATTCAAAATACTTTTTCCTCCCTCTCTTACTATTCTCTAATGAGAAATCATTTTCTCAGTGACCTTTTGTCCCCACCATGAAGATAGCAAAATTTACATGGTTGTCAGAGACTTTTCAATAGTCTTACTATGTAGTCAATGAATTTGTGACTTTTTCCAATATTGATTTTCATTTAATTTTAACTAGCCTCAATTATTTATTTCACTATCATGAAAAAAAGTTGGGCATTTCAGAAGATATAAAAGTTATGCACATAGACATACCAAATTTAGATATTCTAGAAAAAGAGTAATTTTTGTAAAGTTTGCATTCTAATGACCTGGCAAAGACAAGCATTTTTCTGCAGCTCTACACATATGTTGAAAAATGCCTGCTATTAGTAAGGAAGTGACATCAACCACATCTACCAAAATATATTTCTGTTTATTCTATAATTTCTAAAGTCATTTTTGTTTCAAATAGTTTTCCATAATAAAGTCTGTAAGCTTTTCCATTATTTAAATCTTTAATGCACCAATAAAAATTCAGCAAGTAGTCATTCTCCCACCAATTTTTTAATTCTTTATTTTAAGCTAACCTCTTGTAAACACTTTATTTTAACTCAAAACTCATTGCATTGTATTCATATCTCAATAAAATAAGTTTTGAACTTATTTACTCGCATGTGCAGAAATAATTTAGTTTGGTGCATCTAAGTTAACTTAGCTGACTGCATTAAGAGGTTAAATGCTAAAAATTATCTGAAATATTTTCATTGTAAACATAATTTTCCTAAACTGTGCTAAGAAAAAAGTTACATGATACTTCTGAAAATGTATTTTCAAAAACTGAAATTTTCAATTTCATATGGTAATGCCTACAAGTTAAATGGGAGAAAACTAAGTGCAACTATTTGATGATTAATAAAGACTTACGTTTTTTCAAAGCCCAAATCAAGTAACCTGTCGGCTTCATCAAGAATAAGTACCTCCTACCAAAATAATAATAGATTTTTCTTATTTGCACAAAATTTTAATATTAAAATATTTAATTAAAAAATGTATAACAGCAATGTCTAGGAGAAATATTATATTTAACACAAATGCACAATAATATTTGATAACAGCTGTAAAAAAATATGAATTAAAAAAGAAACAGTGAACTATTTTAACTATACAGCTTAGTATTATTTATCCTCTAACAAACTTAGTCATCATTATAATAAGAATCTCAGGCAGTATGAAAAGCATCATTATAAAGTTACATGAGAAAATTATATTGCAAAATTCTCACAATAAAAAATAAAATATTAATTACCATTCTGCTTCCAAAAACTTTGGTGTCAAATTTTAAACTTACGATACACTGGTATATGTCATCCATATTTACATCAGTAATAATAAATTCGCCTTTTGATTTCATTAACTTTAATGCTGAATCAGCTGATATGTAGGGCAAAGTTGTTTCAGATACTGATTCCAGTATCATAAAATCATTCTTCTGGGTACTCTTCTGCTATCTGAGACTGGATTCAGAAATGAATGTGTACATTCATAAATTTCTGATTCCAGTCTTGATAACAGAAGAATACCTTCTTCTGTAACTTCAACAACCCATCCATATTTCTAACACTAATTCATCTCTTTTTTTTTTTTCTTTCTTTTCCAAATAAATTTGACCTTGAAGCAACAGCCCATCATTTTTAAAATTATAGCCATTCAAATTAAGAAATATAACATTTCTTATTAGTTATGCATTACAAAATCAAATTTGAAAAATTATTGCTAATTTTAAATTTAAATCAGCAAAGTTTTATTTTAAGAATCTATAACCAGTTTACATAACACCGAGTCTTGGATTTAAAATATTCTACATATTTGTTTACAAATGAAAAGAATATAAAATTACTATTAGAAATATGATGAATTAAAAGAGAATTTTAACACAAATTCCTGTATACACATAGTAAAGCCACAGATAAGTTTATCTTTTCCTTGCAGTTTCAGATTTAGTTAATTTAGATGTTGCATGATATTAAAATGAAAGTTGAGGGTAGACCATGAAAAAGTAGCTCACCTCTGATGACAGGATGACATGATGAATGTGCAAAAGGATTCTTTTATTTACTTATCTGCAAGTTGCAACAAATGAACATGATTTCTATGTTTATAAACATTTGGTCATGTCACAGCAAGTTGGCTATGCTGCAGTTATATTTATGGTTAAGTGTTCAAGTTAATGTCCTTGAATTATTTTAAGTCATGTGGATTGTTGGTCTACATGTTTCTGTTTTAAACTTAACAATACATAAACTACATATGAAAAAAAAAAAAAAAAACAGGAAATATAGTGGCCATAGCCCTTTGTTCACAGGTCATGAAACCATGTTAATGAGTTATGCAAAATGTGCATATTCCATTTTGTTGAAAAAAGCAGTACATAATTTCTTCTGCTGTTAGTTAGCCATAAAACTGCTCAAAGATGGCCAAGTAAATCATGACATTCACAAGTGATTCAAAGAAAATTGTTCCCATGATTTATTGAGTGCCATCATCATTTCCCACACTGTGTGCCAACTGGTTGTGAAATGTTGGTCTGTGAGTCAAGCTGGAATTTTCTGCAAACCTGTTCTGCCTATTTTGGAAATTTATGCAGCTTGATTAATTTTTAATGGTACAGTTCTATTATCTCCCATTTTACTGGAAAAAAACTGGTATAGTATTTCAGAAAAAGCCCGATTTTGTGTCAAAATACCTATGTTAGAGCAATGATATACATAAATCTAATATATATCCTAAGTTGCACTTTCAGGACACGGAAAACACAAGTTAAATTTCGACAATCGGTCCAGTAGAACGGGAGATATAGAACTGTCCCTTTTTTTGGGTGAGGGTGCAAGGTGTACATAGGAGAACTCAATAAGAAAGCAAGCAGTGTAGGAATACTGCTTTACTTGATGACACAAAATCCCCAGACTGAAGGATTGGCAGAGACAGCAAAAAGGTATAACACTCCCCAAGGAGTATGACATCAGTATTGGAAGTGAGCTACATGTAGCCCAATGCATATAAATTTAAATATCATTTGTTTTAAATTTTTGATAAATGTATATTTTGAGCAATCCCTTTGACTGAAGAAAACTTTGAACTGAATAATTCAATAAACATCTGTAATGCTCTTCCAGAACTAAACCAGCCCGGGAAACATTCGTTTCTCCTTTCCCCCCTCCTTTTACTTCTTGTTTGGCAAATACACCCCCTTGAAAATAAGTTCTCTTACACATAAAAGATTTTTGTTGAAAATACTGCAAATAGAAAGTTAACAACAAAACAAAAAAAAAAAAAAAAAAAAAAAAAGGAGAATCTTTGCTGAAAGGATAAACTTAAATACCTTGAAAGCATCCTGAAAGGATAATTTTCACATACTTCATAATTTCCATGAAACCTTTAATTTTAAATTTTAAAAGGAATTCCTGTAGTGATACTTTTATATTTTTAAATGACTATGATGCAAGACATGCATACTAATCTACAATATAAAAAAAGATAAAATTTGTTTTTTTAAAAATGAAATTAGCTCAATGTATATACTTAATTTATTTAATATTCATATTTCAATGTCACATTTGTAAAGCACAATAAAAAATTACAACTCTCACCAAAGCTTTAATGCAAGCAGAAAGTTTTATTTCTGTATTCTGACTTAAAATATCAGCCAGACGTCCTGGAGTAGCTATGATGATGTTACACCTAAAATATACATTGAATTTTCAAATATATACATCAAATTTAATGCATTAAATCTAAATAAGAAACAACTGAATTCAATAAAAAAATCTTAAATATTTTCAGTCTTTGAGTAGTTTTTAATTGAAGAGAGAATTAAAAGATAGAATAAATGAAAAAGCAAATCATGAGGCAATAAAAATTGTCTGTGGAATATACTGTATAGAGTGTCCAATAATCAATGCTACAAAATTTGAAAAATAATAGGTAAAATCATAATACAAAAGTTAAAGTTTTACGACACAGGCAGAAATCTTCATTGTTGTCAATAGCAACGCTCATCTTTGCTGCACAATATGCATTATGTGCTCACATAGTGTGAGTTTTGTTGCCAAGACTTATTACAGACTACTTACTTCTCACTTTTATTGCCTGTTCGTTGGCGATGTCTGGCATTGGCTCATGAGCTAATGTTAAATGTTTAAACTCTTGTAAGATGTGCTTTCCTCTTTTCTAAATGTTAAATAATGGTTTTAAACTTTAGCTGAAGTTTATGCCTTTCTGTTGACCTTCTTCTGGATTCTAATGGTAATAAATCATCTCCATATTTTGATGACGTAAAGTTATGAACTGTACTGGTGCACTATGCGTTGCAGTTACACCTGCCTTGAAGACTGACTATGATTTTGCTCGATTTTGTATGGAAGACATCTCTCCAGTTATAAAATATTGTGCTCCAGAACTTATCCGAATGAAGTATGCTGCTGCTTTATGTGTTGCTGGAGAATGTTTCTTGGGCAACCTGGTTGGATTTTGTGATATCATTACAGTATTGCATTAGTATAAATGATTCTCAAGAACATTTTGGTGAAGGTTTTCATCAATTTGTGAGTCAGTGTTGAAATTGGATTACCCTTTTAAATTATTGGTTTTTTGAATGCAGGTAGGATTAAATTATTTTTTGTATGATTGTTTTTGCAAATTTATGAGTAAGTTTTCAAATTTTATTGAACTTTGGAATGATTTTTAGAATGTCTTTAAAGTATATTTTTTACAGAAAATAAGAAAATATTTTTTACTGTTATTTATGCATTCTTGGCATTCACTACAGTCTGTTTTTCCTTACTGATAATGTAATTTATAAAAGGCATATTTATACAAGGTGAACATTTTACATTTTGTTAAAATTCATGTATTTTTTATTTTTGTGTATATCAATATTGCTTATAGATGTGCGAGAGGACTTCTATCCTTTTACACCATGCTTTAGTATTAATATTTTTCTTGTGTCTGCAATTAGAATCATATATTTATTTTTAATTTAATAGTCATGCTGTGTAATGAAATATCTACTGATGATTTTCCAACTGATAATATAGCAGCTATGCGGGTATTGCATGTTTCAGTAAAATTAGCACCTTTTTCGAAAATAAGCCCTGCATTATGTTTTGCTAGATTGGAATCACAGTTTTCCCTCATTCCAATATCACATTGAATTTAACAAAATTTAACCATGTTGCTGCTGCTGTGGATTCTGATATACTTAATTCTGTTTGTGACATCATTCTAAAACCTCCTAGAACTAGAAAATATGATATCCTAAAGCAAAGCTTGATTGCAATATATTCTGAAAGTGAAGCATCAAAACTTCATAAAGGTCTTGAGCTTAGTGACCAGCACCCTTCTCAGTTGTTGACTCAAATGCACGCTTTAGCAGGGGATACCATAGGTGAACCTTTGTAAATTTTTTTGTGGCTTGCAAGACTTCCCAATAATACACAGTCTATTTTGGCTGCTCTCAGTGAAGATAATTTGAGTAAATTGGCTACGGTTGCTGATATTGCTGATACAATAACTGAGTTTGCATCTCACTCTTATGCAAATATGGCTGTCATGTCCTCTCAGCAAGTGAATCTGCTACAACTCATTTGGAACTTCAGGTAGCGGAATTGACAAAGCAAGCTGGTGAGTTAACCTCTGCCTTAGCACATGATTCTCACAATCCTAATGGCAATTTTCGGCATTCAAACTGGCATTGTAGGTCATGCGAATGCACTAATCACTATAAAGAGTGAACAGACAATCTCTGTTTCTGCCACGTAAATTTTGGTGAATGTGCAAAGAAATGCATGTTTCCATGGTCAATGAATGAATAAAATGAAAATGTCAAATAACTTGCCAAGGTGGTGTGGGTGAATAGTATACTTTTGGCTGACCCTTTGGGCAGAATTAAAATATTTAATTGATATTGGAGCGGATATGTTGGTATTACCAAAAAGGTATGCTCAGTATTCTAGGCCTTCTCAAGATTTGGTTTTGTTCGCTGTGAATGGAACTAAGATTCCCACGTTTGGCCCTAATATTTGCACTTTGGATTTAAATTTTTTTCTCACCTCTACTTGGTTATTTGTTGTTCCAGATGTAAATGAGCCAATTTTGGATGCTGATTTCCTTAAACAATATGGATTACTTGTTGACATTGTTAAAAACTATGTTATAAATTCCAGAACTAGTTTGATATCCCATGGCAAATTATTTAAATGTTCAGTTGATTTAGGCATATCCATATTTCTTGGTGATTCTAAATTTGATAAATTACTAGCTGAGTATCTTGAGCTCACTATTCTTTCTTATATAATGAACATTAATCAAATTTCAACAATTTTCCATTCTACTGAGACTAAAGTTTTACCTGTGTTTTCTCAACTTCGTCCTTTGTTGCCGGATATACTCATGGTGGCGCAAGTTTGAGTATCTCATGTCACAGGGAATCATTTGGGCATCCAAAAGTATCTGGGCCAGCCCTCTTCACATGGTTCGTACGGCTAATGGTGACTAAGGCCCTTGCAGTGACTATTACCGCTTAAATGCTTTGACTATTCCTAACTGGTATCCTATACTGCATTTTCAAGAATATGCACATATTTGTTTTTTGGAAAAAATATTTTTTCAATACTTGATTTTACATATCATCAAATCCTGTTAAATCAGAGGATGTGCCCAAAACAGCTGTGACTACACCATTTGGATTATTTGAATTCCTTAAAACCTCGGTCAGCTTCTGAAATGCAGGCCAAACATTCTAAAGATTTATTTATTAAGTATTTTCTAGTTTACTTTTTTGTGTCCCTTACTTTGTTGACTTGCTTGGGCCTTCAGCAAATGAAGATGAGCACCAGAGCCACCTCCGTTTGATTTTTGATAGATTACAAAAATACAGATTAAAACTGAATCCTTCTAAATGTATTCTGGGAAAGTCATCATTGGCTGTTTAATTACCCCTTCAGGTGTTTGGCCTCTTCTTGAAAAAAAAAAAAAAAAAAAAGGAATAATTTCTGGCTTTCCTAAACCTGCAATAATGTCTGAATTAAAGAGGTTTCTGACAATGTTGAATTTTTATTAACAATTTTTGCCTAAGGCAGCTACTACCTAAGCTAAGCTTCATTTACTTTTAAAAGATTCTAAGAAGAATGATAAATATTGCGTTCCTTGAAAGTACAAACAACTGCAGACTTCAAAAAATGTAAAACTGATCTAACAAATTCAGTGACACTTGGTTACCATGCTCTGAGTCAACAGTTTTCATTAATGGTTGATGCCTCAGATGTAGCTACTGGAGCCATTTTCCCCTCGTAATGCAATAATGGCCTTCAGCCACTGGGTTTTTTATCCTGAAAATTGACTCCAGTTGAAACTAAGCACACCACATACAATAGAGAATTACTCACTATCTACTGTGCAAGGCATTTTCACCATAATCTTGAGGGACAAGTTTTTACTACATATACAGATCATTGCCCTCCAATATTTT
The DNA here is from genome assembly GCA_000611955.2 of Stegodyphus mimosarum. NCBI lineage: Eukaryota > Metazoa > Arthropoda > Arachnida > Araneae > Eresidae > Stegodyphus > Stegodyphus mimosarum. The sequence goes on along the minus strand of KK122142.1, from coordinate 25,251 downwards.
TGTTTAGAAAAAAATCAGATACTGCATCACCCAGGTATACTGGGCATCACCCAGGTATACTGAATTGGGCATATGAATTATATTGCCCAATTCAGTACTCATATACAATATGTTTCTGGACCAGAAAATATTGTAGAAGAGACATTGTCATGAATTAAGGCTATTAATAAGGCGGATATAACAAGTTTTGCACAGATTGCTGAATTTCAACATAATAATATCAACCAGAATCATCTGTTGTCCACTGGAAGTAGCTCATTAAAACTACAAAAGATGACACTGTTTCATGGATTAAATATATATTTTGATGTAAAAGGTGATAAGATATGTCCTTTTGTTCCCAGCCAACTCCAGAGAGCAGTATTTGATTCACTCCATGGACTTTCTCATCCAGGTACATGACTGACCAAAAAACTGATTCGTTCTCATTTTGTTTGGCTTTCTGTGTCAAAAGATTGTGTTGCCTGGATTCGTGCTTGCATTGACTGCCAAATGTCCAAAATTAAATGTCATACTCATAGTCCATTACAGTCCTTTGCTGTTACCTAGTCAACATTTTGAGATGTGCAATTGGATATACCAGGGCTTCTGTCACCTTACCTCAGAGGATACTCCTATCTTTAAACCCTCATCAACCGATTCTCATGATAGCCGGAAGCAATACTAGTGAAGGATATTTCAGCTGAAACTGTTCCTTGAACATCCTTCACTCATTGGATTGCTAGGTTTGGAGTTCCCATTATCATAAGTACCAATCAGGTCTGACAATTTGAATCCCAAATATTTTCTACTCTTAATAAACTTCTTGGCATTTACTGAACTCGGACTATCCCATACTACTCTGAAGGGTATGGATTACTTGAGAGATTCCACTGCACACTAAAACAGATGCTAATGTCCAGTGGATGGTGAGTTTTATAATTATGCTTCTCGGTTTTCGATCAACTTGGAAAGGAGATCTGCGTGGAACCTGTTTGGAGATAGTGTACGGAATTACTATTCACCTTCCTACAGAATTTTTGCAATCCACCCAGGTTTCTAATTATGTCGACCCTACTTCAGTTTTACATAACTGCATGAGCAATGAGAGAAATGACTCCAGTACCCACATCAGCTCATGTTAATAATAAATATTTCATGTACTCAATTTTAGAGTCATGCACTCATGTGTTTGTGAGGCACGATGCACTGAAACCACCATTGACTTACCCGCATGATGGCCCATTTAAAATAATAAAAAGGCTTAATAAAAATTTTACACTTCTCATCAAAGGAAAGAGATCAGTGATTGGCATCAATTGCCTGAAATCAGCATTTTTTGTTTCAGATACTTCAGCATCAGTTTCTGTTTCCAAGCAGACTCTACAGTAAATCCATAGGGCACCACATTTGTACGCCAGCCAACCTGAAACCACCAGAACTTATACTATTTGTTCTGGCAAAAGAGTTAAGAAAGTTATCAAGATAAATATTTTATGCAATTCAGTTACAAATTTGCAATAAGCAAAACTACACCACTGCTGAATTTTTGGATATGCACATCATTTTGGGGAAAGTTCTAGAATGTATCGATTAACAGTCAATGACAAACACTTCAGTTACTTCATATAAAATAGTAATAAACTTCTAGCATGAGCAAAAGTGACATTTGACATTATCTGAAGTATTCCGAGAACTTGCTTAATGGAGATAGATTAATATTTACATCAGAGTTAATGGCTGATATTTCAACACATTTGCTTATGAAGCTATCATGCAAATTCATGTCATTCTCAATCATCGATAAATCCTTTATTATAATAACTCACCAGTAACTTTTTTTTGCCAAAAAAACATTACTGGTGAGTTTTGTTTCTCAAATGTTAATTAAAAGAAGAAAAAATAATCAGTCAGCTAATATTCAGTAATTAATTTCTGAAATAAAATCTGATACTTCTCTATTTTTATAAAAAGGAGAAAGACAAATTTGATGTCATAAAACTTCAGGCTTTCACATCTTGATCATAAAGGGCATTTAAAAAAAAGCAAAAGTAAATAATTTTGGTATCACAATGATGCTACTCATCACTTCAGAAGAGTCGTAACACTGATTACAAAACACTTATATATACATATCCACATACAGCAGTTACAGTTATTACATTTGCATGACTGCATATAACAGTTACAAGAGCACATATTTGAAAAATCCCTTCATTTTGAATTAGTTGTGTCTTGCATTAAATATTTTGTATTAGTATATCAATATTCAAATTAATTTCTTTTCCTATCAAAAAAGTACGACAGGCAACCACATTTTTTATTCTTGTATATTTTAAATTTATCAAAAAATTGTTGCTTTAATAGAAAGAAAGAATTTTAAGAAAAATATATCATCAGAAAAAACCAATTTTATGTTGATTAGAAAACAAAAAAAAAAAAAAAGCTACTGGAAGAGGGAATTCTACTAAAATAAAATGTGGTACTATATGTATAATTTATGCTAACCTAAATTTAAAAAAAAATCACTTGACTAATAATGGTAATTTTAATATATAAGTAAACTGTAATTAAAACATAGATCTACCCTAGCTTAATATTAAAAAGCGATAATTGTGACCAGGGCATTCCTAGGCTATTGGCTGCTCATGTACTTTCCTAAAATTGCCACCCCCAAATTAAAAAAAAAGAAAACTCAATTAATAAACTTTTTATTTCATACTCACTAAGTACTTATATATATGACAAATTATATAAAAAGTACTCACATATGACAAGTTCTTACAATGAATTTAAAATATTTAGGCATGGTATCATGAGAGTCTGGCCGCCAGCATACTTTTATGGGCTGTACTCCCACTAGAAACAGCCCTGATTGTTACATAGATAGTTTAATTAAAATTTCCTTAAGAAATTTATTAATAAGTACCTCCAAATATCTATAAGTAAACACAAAAGCTTGAAAAACATACTCACCCATTCTCTGAAATTTTAGTTAAATCATATGCTACACGATCACCACCAATTAGCAAAATACTAGAAAACTCTGGAACATGCTTTAAAAACAAATTTGTCAGCTCTGCTGTTTGTAAAGCAAGTTCTCGGGTAGGAGAAATGATTAAGGCTGCAACCTGAAAAGAAAAATATCTGATAGTGAGTATAAATACGCATTTAATAATATACATTAAAATAAAAATTCCAGGAAGAGCTTCACAAACACATTTACAACCAGCAAGCAAAGAGATTTTACTATATTAATTATATCATATGTCACTGGAAATTAATAGTAAGCCTTTTGGCACCAAAGATGTCCATGTGCATGTTTTGATAAGTTGGAATAATAATACCATGCTATGTTCAAAGATCATATGCCTTGAATAGTTATAAGGACCACAAGAATTGATATGTGGTACACTGTACACAAAAAAGGGGGGACACCTCTGTATCTCCCATTCTACTGGGTCAACTGACGAAATATGACATGCCAATTTTTTTCCATATTTCGATTCTACGACTCAAATTATGCCAAACTGCCAAGTTTTGTAAAAATCGCACAGGTAGTTTTTAAAAAATTAGCTCCTCAATGTTAATTGAATTTGATATATACTTACTAATACCTCTTTTTTTATTAAACTTATTTAATGATTCCTCTCACATTTCAAAATTTAGGTTCATTCCAAATGAAATTCACCCATTTTCATGATATACTTTTAAAATTTGTATTTTAAAATATTTTTTATAAATTTTTCAAAAAGATTTTTGTATCATAACCTATAAAATTTTTACCATCATCCTTAAGTAGATGTATTTCTAAGCAAACCTGCAAAAAATGTAGTTTTTAATTCCAAATTTCCTAAGACATATGTGAATTTATATATTGGTGCATTTTGAAATTTGGCATATTCATTATAAGCGATAATAACGGCAAATGTGATTTACGCACTCTTAAAATTATTTGCAAGTATAAACGATGCCTTTTTTCCCCACTTATGTACAAGGAAGAAAAGGAAAGGAAAATAGGTTGCTATAAATTAAGAAGTTCGCCAAGTGAATTACTCTTGGTGCAAACTGAAAAAAAATAGCCAAGATAAATTTTTAAATTTCTTCATAAATTTCTCACCAAAAGTTACAGAATTTAATATCTAGGCATAATTTGAGTCATAGAATCAAAATATGAAAAAAAAAATAGTATTGCATTTCAGAAAAAGTCCAATTTTATGTCAAAATACCTATATTAGAACAATTGCTGTATATAAATCTAACATATATCCTAAGTCGCGCTTTCAAGATATGAAAAACAAAATTTGAAGTTTGTCAATCAGCCCATTAGAACAAGAGATATAGAACCGTACATCTTTTCTTTTCTTTTTTTTTTTTTATGCGGTGTAAAATGCAGCATAATGCTTTTTTTACTTTACTCATTGATGGCGGCATTAATAAAAATCATCATATTATGATTCCATTGATATTCCAAAGAAAAATAAAAGAAGTATTAAATACTTTCTTAATCTAATTCCCTTAACAGAAAAAAAGAGGCATCCCCCCAAAAAAAAGTTGCCACCTCATTAACAAATTTGTAAATTGTGGGGGTGGGGGAATTTTTTTTTTTACATGCTTGCCTGTCTTTATGCCTCATTGGTATTGTTCTGTTCATAAATAATAATAAAAATAAATATCTCATAAGAAGAAAGAAATTTCATGAGAAAGAAACAAAATGCAATGTTGAAAAACACAGATCAGAAAAAAGATGTTTAAATATAAAGCATGTAAGTGAACATGTATTTAGACACACATATAGTAACCATATATACTGATTGTCTATTGTCATATGTATATTGAATAATAAAACAAGAATGCATCTGTTTTATTGATGTTGAAGCCAGGGTGCAGAGAGTCAGAAAAATCACCTCCCTCCCAGGAAAAAACATTCACAGATATGAAACATGGAATGAAAATAAAATATGGAAGGATGTGAGCAAAATATGCATTGGTTGCCAAAAAATCCTGCATTTTACAGTATTAAACATTTCTTTGAAAAACACATACAGACAACAAAAATATGGTTATAAACTAAATGTTATATAATATTCAGATTCTATAAATTATTTAAATATAAAAAGTACTCAAATAAATTCATTGGATGAAATCTCATTTCCTGCTATTTTCGCATAGCAAAAACAAACCTAGTATTTCCCCCACCCTTCTCTATTGGCGCGCAATACTTAGCCAACTTAGGCTTGGCCACTTTACTGTGAAAGCACCTAATAGGTGGGCCACCGTTACCTCCTATCAAGGGACGGACAATTACAGCCATGCCTTCTCTGGGATTTGAACCAGGGCCCTTCGGTATCACAGTAGGCTTTACTACCCACTATAATGTCTGGGTGGCAAATACATCTAGTATACAAGGGGTTAATGAACATAACAACAAACTGAGCACAAATACAATAATGTACCATTAAATACAAATATAGGAATTACATCATGTTTCTTGAAAGGTGCACGTCTCTGTAAAATTTCAAATACTGGAATAAGAAATGCCAGTGTTTTTCCACTTCCTGTAACTGCCTCAACTACAACATCCTTTTTCTTAGATAGAAAAATAGGAATACAAGCAGCCTAAGGAACAAAATAATAAAGTTTATTAGTAAATTGTTAAAACATAACACATTTATTACAAAAAACAAAGCAAAAAGATAAATTTACCTGCACAGGTGTCAAAGATGTAAAACCTAATTCATCAATAGCAGCCTGAACACCAGTACTCAAATCTAAATCACCAAATGATTGTACTTCCATCACAGATTTTAATCAATATATTTACTGTCAACCTAAAAAGACAGCAAAAAATTTCAATATCATAACATAGAGAAATGTGTTTGAAAATTCAAATTAAACTCCTTTAATGACAACTTTTAAACATTACAAGCTCAAAAGATCATAGGAATATTAGTTAAAGTACAACCAGTAAGCTGTACCTAAAATTGGTTGACTAGAAATCAATCGCAGAATAACTTCCCTGCAGCCTACAGACAATATGTTCATTTTAAAGTAACTGTTCATTCAGAATGGTTATAGTATGAAATTATCTAATTTTGAGCATGCCAAATAACCTTAAGCAGAAATTGTGTTTTTTAAAAAGAGTTTATTGCAAGTGTATTATTGTTGGCATTTTCATACCTTGCACCTGTGAACATAAAATTAATGAACAGAGCTCTTATAAACAATAATAAATAATAAGAAGAAACAGGTGAATTATACTGAAAATTTCCTTGAAGAACAAACACAATACTTTTTTAAAAAACACTCCTTTTTGCCACCTTTTATCACTCAATTTGGCAACCTAAAATATCTCGCTGCTTTCATCTCATAATAGAGTTTAATACTAGCAATCAGCCCATAAAGCATCATAATTGCAGTGTAGAACACAGCATAGTTTGGTCTTAGTAGAGGGTCGCATAAGCCTCATAAAGCCACTAACTCTTTTTGTCCACAAGGAGCTTTACTGTTGGGTTTTAATGAAAGTTTCCCACTGCCGCAAATATCGTCTGCGCGAACAATTCACATTGGTGTTCCTAATCATATTTTGTCAAATGATTTTTGGCATTTGGAAGAATGAGACTTGCTATAGAATACTGTGTTGTGAAATTTGTAAAAAGAAATCATTATCACTAAGTACAAGGTGTCTGAAATGGAACTATGTTTTAGAATACTGTGTTGTGAAATTTGCAAAAAGATATTGTTATCATTAAGTACACGGTGTCTGAAATGGAACTATCATGCTAACAGATTAGAGCCATCATTTACTTCCAGTTCTGTTGCAAAAAGTCAGCTACAGAATGTCACCAAATCATGTGCACAGGTTTAGGTGCTAATGTTGTATCATATGACACTGGGAAAGTTTGGTATTGAAAGTTCAAAAACAAGAACTACAACATTCAAGAAGCACAGTGCTCTGGCTGGCCTACTGATGCTGATGATACATTTGAAAAACTTGTGGGAAAAGATCAGTATGCAACCACTCAAAAGCTTGCTAAGGAGTTAGATGTTAGTGCCATGTTCATTAGTCACGCTATGCATTGCATAAACTTGACATACAAGTTCAATCATGAACATGGGTGCCACATGAACTGACCAAGCAGATAAGGATAAACATGTTTGAGACTGCACTAATTTGCTCAAATACCAATGCGAGGACAAAATTCTGGACTGGATCGTCACTTGTGATGAAAAATGGATTTACTTCAATAACACAGGCCAAAAAGTGGGTTGGGCTGCACCTGGTGAGCTCATCGACAGTGTCGCAAAGTACAATTTGACTATAAAAATGATCATGCTTTTTATATGAAAAAATTGAGATGGCCATTGCATTACTCACTAAGAATATCTGGAGAAAGCTAAAACTCTCAACAGTAAGGTGGACAGCAAGATGCTAGTCCGTGGTGATGCTGCTATCAAGGGAAAATGTTGAACTGAGTTCCGACACATAAAGATAATTTTCCATCAAGATAATGCAAGCATAAAGATAATTTTCCATCAAGATAATGCAAAACCACATCTGTCTGCATTCACCAGCTGAAATCTGAACAGACTTGAATGGGATCTTTTGCCACCATATAGTCCCAACATCATTTCTTTGGACTTTCTACCTTTCATCACACATGCAGCTAATTTTGCTGGTGCTACTTCCATTCTTCACAAAACATCTGAAATGAAGTTGATCCTTTTTTGGACCAAGTTTCTAGGCTGAAAGCTTTGAAAAATTACGAAAACATTGGCAGAAAATCATAGATTTGGGTGGTGATTACTACCTGCACTAAAGGTGCTTTTTTCATGTTTTTCCCTACTAACTTTATTAAGAACATATTTTGGCAGAAAACTTTCCTTACAACCAGATATTTGGAAGCACTACAGAAAAGATCATGGTGCATTTCATGTTGTCTCTAACAGGTCCTTTTCACCATTTGAAATAATTATCGACAGAGCATACATTAAAAGGATATTTTCAAAGATTATCTGCATGTTCTTCATGACTCTTCAGCTTGATGGTAAAGAAACAAGATAATACATATCATCAGTCTGTAGTTACCAAGAATTAGATTAAGGAATATTTTAGGGATTTCAGCATCATATTTAGCCCACATGAACTGCTGATATCAGTCCTTTCTCTTATCTCTCAAGCACTTATTAAACATAATGGAAACCCATGACCCATTAATCAGCCCAGTCTTCTGTAGTAAAGTTATGGTCTATGCCATCTGCAAAGAATACTACTAGGAATTTCAAACCTCACTGCTCAGGAATCAAAAAGATCCACAGTTATTATTTAGGGCTGATCGATGATTTTTATTCTTTTGACATGCCTAATCTTATAATATAGATAAATACAGTAAGAGGGAAAATTAAATCCTCTAACAAAAACTATGTATAGCACAGTATAGCATGAATTCAAGGTTGCAGTGGCAAGTAGCATAAAGACTATGTCCATTTAATGAAAAAAGCAGCAAACAGTTGCCTTCAATTTATTAAGCTGACATGACAATGCAAATAACCCAAACAATACAAATACTTAATGAGATTAAAAATGGACAAATTTATTAGCCATGGCAGAATAACATTTATTCTTGTACAAGAGTCATTCAATAAAAAAAATTCAAAATAAAAAAAATTGAAAAAAAATTTTTCTTAATGAATCTCTTATGAGAATGGAATACAAAACTTATTTTGCAATATAATCCCCTCTCAAGTTCTATGCACTCTCAAGTTCTATGCAAGTTTGTGCTAGCACTGAAAAAGCTTCTCAATTCCATGTGCAAGGAATTCTTGAAGTTGTGTAAGTAATCAGTTATGTACTGCTACCTGGACTGGTTATGTACCTACACAAAACCAAAATAATAAATCAAAGAATTGCATAAACCCAGTGTCCATGTACACATTGACCTATTTTCACTTAAAAAAAATCAGAGAATAGTGCAAACTCGGCATTGCACACTCCCTCGACTTTGTCCACACACACATTTTCACTTAAAAAAAATCAGGAGAAATAATGATGACATATAATGTTAAAACAAAGTTACTCATCACCAAAACTGAACAAAATTTGTAGCCAATCAAAGCTCAATAAACTGAATTTTAAATCACATGATAAAATAACATTAAAAAGGAAATACATCTTATCATATACACGCAGTACAAAAAGGAAATATTGACTTATCATATTTAGAAATTTCTGTGTCTTCAGTCTATGGTACACAAAATTCCTTAACAGCATCCAAAAACTTTCTAAAATTATCTGAACTAGAATAATTGACAGAAATAAGACTAAAAAATATCCTCCATAGTGCCCGACTATCGGTGGCATTTTTTGCATGAACCTTTCTTGCAACAAACCCATTCAAAGCCATCTGAACGATCTTTATGTTCGACCATATGCATTTCGTTCATACAAACAGGACACTTATAATGACTACTAAGTAAACTTTTATTTCCACATCAGTTAATTAATGCTTTTTTCCTTTCATTCCAAATCATACAAAAATTCGAATTAATCTTACCATATTCAATTATTTTACCATGTAAACCACAGAATAACCAACATCCATCATACAAGCCCTAACAAATCTTTTTCCATCATTCAAATTCACCACAATCACACAACCAATTACATCATAATAGGGTTTCCATAACATTCACCTACTCAGATTATCATAAATAAAACAACTTGGTAATAAATGAAACAATAACTTGGTGATAATCCAAGGGGCACCTTTAAATATACTTTTGCATAATTAAAAATATGCAATTTGGTAAAATATGCAATATAATATGCAATATATATTGCATTGGTAAAATTGCATATTACGGGCCAGTTTGGCGCATTTTCGAAAAGTCGCCAAATCGGTTATTTTCCCGCATTTTAAAATATCACTAACTCATCATATTGCCATATTAGATGGTTGCGAATTTGAATGAATCCTGTAAACACGAAAAAAATTCATCATGTAAACATGCAAAAATAACTAAAACAGAAGTGCAAGCAAAATAATGATAAAGTATTTGAAAGTATATAACTGTGTATTTTATGGCATCAACAATATTAAAACTTTTCATAATATATACCATTTTTAAGACAGTAGCAAAATGGAGTGAAACGTTTTAGCATGAAATTTAAGAAATTGTAATAAGTGGTAAATCAGCAATAAATGACCGGAAAACATTGATTCATATTTAACCTAAAACTTTAAAAACAATGCAGAAGAAAAAAATTATAAAATTCAAAATTTCGATCTACTGAAACATAAGCAATAGTATAGTAAAAAAAAAACAAAAAGTGGTTAAACAATTTGGTGAAACTGCGCTTTAGCCCACTGCTTGGCGATGTTTTGAAAATCGCCAATTCGGCGCGTTTCTGCGAAACGTCTTTGCAATTGCAACCTTCCCGACACGCTCCGCGAAAACCTATTGTAAACAAAACATACAATTCTAAAGCATAAATTAGTATGGAAACTGTTGCCACAAAAAGATAATAAAATAATATGCAAAACGAACATTATGATCATTAAAATATTTGTCAGGTTTAAATTAATTATTTACATTTTATGTTGTAATACTTACACATTTTATGCTGTTACATAACCTTCCTGACACGCTCCGCGAAAACGTAACCAAAATGGCATCGAAGAAAGAAGGAATTTTTTTTAAAAGAGCATTAAAATTACAAATGATACCGTGTACACACCGTTCCGTTTTAACTTAAAAAAAAACTTCAGCGAATTGCACAATGTAGGCAACGTACACAAAACAACAAAATAAGCTAAAATAACGAAAATAAATTACAAGAAAATGCCATGTGCACAGCGTTCCTTTTAAACTTAAAAAAAACTTCAGCGAATTGCACAATGTAGGCAACGTACAAACAGTCAGCCATGTTGGCGGATATACGGAGTTACCCATGTTGGCGCGTTTATTGCTCATTCAAAAACAATCGCCGCCAAGCAGTGGGCTAAAGATTCCAACCATATAATTTATATTTTTACAATCAATTTTTATTTATAATAAATAGTAGAAACTCGCACTTGTTTATATCCCCACTAAAATGTAACAACACAATGGAGATGAAATTCAAAATGGCACGCTCATTCAACACCGACTCTACGGCTCATTTCAACCATGCTTAACCACATATAACAGACACACATCTCCATTCACACAAATCTGTCACATCTTTCATTTCAAGTAATTTCATACTATTTTTACACTTAAGACATTTGTACATATTCGCAATCGAACCATAATTCATACACCATTCTATCGCACATCTTTCGCCCTTATCTTGCAACCGAATCAAATAATTAAAATCCACGCGTTCAACTCTTTCGACGTCAGCCATTTTGCTTACAATTTACTAGAAGCACAGGGAAATGACGAAAATTCAAAAAGCCCACTTTAACCTTAAATCCTAACGATTTTCATGACGCCAAGAGGTTACCAGATTTGGCGCAATTTCGCTTCATTTGGCGACTGGCCCGTAATCTGCAGTCTAGCTTATTATAACCCCACAACTGCATATTTACATCATTTTAAAGCTAGTGAAATAGGTTTCAAATAGCAAGAAATAGAATAGTTTCAAATAGCAATTCCAAAAAATCATTCAATGACAGATTTATTTCGATAAAAACCATGCCCCTGTAATAAATTTCTGAATGCATGACTTTTAATACATCCATTTTACATAAACAATTTTTCAATACTACTTTTTTTTTTTTCCCATTCACTTGCAAACAGTTTAAAACATTTTATGTTGAAACAACTGCCTGGCTTTTTCATAATATATTTGCCAATACCAATAATTTTCAATAGTACTCAAATTCTCTTCAATAGCATTGTTAATAAAACTAGAATGGGTTGGAATGCGCTTTAGCCCACTGCTTGGCGGCGGTTGTTTTTGAATGAGCAATAAACGCGCCAACATGGGTAACTCCGTATATCCGCCAACATGGCTGACTGTTTGTACGTTGCCTACATTGTGCAATTCGCTGAAGTTCTTTTTAAGTTTAAAAGAAACGCTGGGCACATGGCATTTTCTTGTAATTTATTTTCGTTATTTTAGCTTATTTTGTTCATTTGTGCACGTTGCCTACATTGTGCAATTCGCTGAAGTTTTTTTTAAGTTTAAAAGGAACGCTGTGTATATGACCTTTTCTTGTAATTTATTTTTGTTATTTTAGCTTATTTTGTTCATTTGTGTACATTGCCTACATTGTGCAATTCGCAGATTTTTTTTAAAGTTAAAACGGAATGGTGTGTACATGTCATCATTTGTAATTTTAATGCCCTTTAAAAAAAATTCCTTCTTTCTTCGATGCCATTTTGGTTACGTTTTCGCGGAGCGTGTCGGGAAGGTTATGTAACGGCATAAAATGTGTAAGTATTACAACATAAAATGTAAATAATTAATTTAAACCTAACTGACAAATATTTTAATGATCATAATGTTCATTTTGCATATATTATTTTATTATCTTTTTGTGGCAACAGTTTCCATACTAATTTATGCTTTAGAATTCTATGTTTTGTTTATAATAGGTTTTCGCGGAGTGTGTCGGGACGGTTGCAATTGCAAAGACGTTTCGCAGAAACGCGTCGAATTGGCGATTTTCAAAACATCGCCAAGCAGTGGGCTAAAGCGCATTTTCACCCTAGAATGTTATACATTTTATTATTTTTCAAGAATCATTTGAACTTGGGGATCCATAAAATTAGTCTGGCATCTTAGAAAATTAATAACATTTTTTATTTCAATATAAACATCTATTGTGTGTCCCCCCTGCCACCCGCTCAAAGGTTATTGTTAGAAAAGCATTAACAATATATTATCTCGTTAAAATTTTAAGCCATAAATATTGATTTATTCTTATTATTTTAGATACAATAACCAATAATAAAAATAACATTACTTAATTATTTAAAATGCATATTTTGGCGGCCCACGAAATTAAAAATATTTTAGAGGTTGGAAACCTCATAGTTCTGCGCGCTTAATGCTATGTCGACAACCGTGTTACCAATTATCATTCCACCCCTCCCGCAATATTTTCTTCCGCGAACCAGCATCTGTCTCCGAAAATTTCCTTAATTATATGAAAATATTTCTATCCATTTATTGTTAAAAATTCATAAAAAGTAATGTGAAAATATAATAATAAATAAGTGCAGAATAATTTAAATCTGCAAATGTGAATACTGGTTCTACGGAGAACCAGCAACTGTCTCCGAAAACTTCCTTAACTATATGAAAATATTTCTATCTATTTATTGTTAAAAGGACATAAAAAATAATGTGAAAATCCGACAAAATAATAATGAATAACTGAAATTTGCAAATGCGAACAAGGAGGGTGATAATTCAACAAAATCAACGTTCGAACACGCGAATATGTTGAATCCACTGGGTTACAGTTTGTGATAGGAAAATTCTGTTTAAACTTACTTGTTTACATAATTAGCTTAAAAATATATGTTCAGCATTAAATATTTTAATCATATTAAAATATTAATTATTCCGAAAGATAAAAATAAAGTATAACTGTAAGTGGAGTGCAATAATAATCGGCAAGAAGATACAGAAATTTAGATACAAAAGAAAATATTTACTTTGGCAGTAATCATATAATTATTAACGAAGTTACCTTTTCTTTTGTGAGGTTAGCTAAAAGCTTGGTTATTAGTAAAATGTTCTGAAGTTAAAAGCTAGAACAACGATTCTGCAAAAAAATAACATATCACCACGTGACAAAATCCGTATCCAACATAAACAATATTTTGTTGTCAGACGAATCTTGCTTTGCATTTGCTAAGTCTTTTTGCCCACAGGGAGACAAAACAAGCTTAGGTTATGAAGGAAAGGTGCATAGCTCACAAGGTTCGTAGAAGGTCAGCTCATTTATACAGATATATAGGAGGAACTACTAGAGAGTAGGATTAGGATACTAAAGTACTTAGGATAGAGCTACTAGATATATAAGAGAGATATAGGATCTCTTTAGCCTTACCTTAGGGTAAACAAACGAAAGCTTAGGGACTACTAGTAGCTCTATTAGGGACTCGTTCGACTGTGATGTCACTGGAGTTTGCTGTAGCTGCTCACAACAGTTAAGGCTACTATCTCTAGTAGCTCTAACAACAGTAATTTCATATTTCCTTTAAAGATATAATTTTGTTTTTCAGTGGGAAAATAAAAATTCTAATACATATTTGAAGTCAAAAGACATCTATTTCAAGTATTGTTTACAGTGTAGAATAAATCTTAATTAAAAAAATTTTCTACAGAAATTTATAGTTTCATGAGAAATCTTCCTGAACTTCGTTAGAGAATTTGCCGTTCAAGATTTAGCTATTTGTAAAGTTACTCATTTTAGCTTGATATACATTTTATACAAGAATTGGAAATTTTACTGTGTAGTATTATTTAAATGTTTAAACAGAAGAAATTCAAATCAAGGCATTTATTCTGTACGTAACCCTCTCTTCAATATTTAAAGCTTTACCAACTTGTCCCTAATGTTTGGAATCTAATTTGGCTGACATTTAAATTTGTACATGTTGCTAAAGCATTATTTCAATCCGACAGCTTCTGCAGTTTTCTTCAGAAGATATTTCTTCGAAATTTTCAACAGAAGCTACGTTTTATATTTTAAAGAATTATACATTCAAAGTGAAAGTTATAAAAACAAAATGCTCACCTGTAATGCTGTTTGAATATTGTTAATCCAGATACGATGGCAACAAGAATCCGATCCAGATCCTTAAAATTGTTTACTTTAGCAAATAGTAATACATAATAACTTAAACAGTTATACACTGCTCGACATTGAAAATGCAACACCAAGAAGAAGTGATCAGAGATTTATGCAAATTATAGAGTAGACGCACGTCACTACATGTAACTGCGGTGCCGAACACCAGCGTGCCTAGGTTCTAAGAACCATACCCCACGTCGAACAGGTAAGTATAGTTACGAATATTGTGAATTGTAACAGAATGGATCTCAGAGATCATAAACTTATAAGGGAAATACATAATTATCATGAAATTGTACTTAATATTTTCTAAGTAGATGTAAATAAAAATTCATTATTTGTAGTAGAAAGCAGGTCAGGCACAGAACACCTGTAAAGAGAACATATGCATGGCAAAAACAATAATAGGCAAGTGCGAGACTTTTGGTGCCACTAGGTGAAATAAGGGTACACGCACGTCACTTGAGTTATGTGAATGATGTGAAATGCGCAGTTCTCCGACGCACGTGAAGTAAGATATAAAGGAAGGAACGTGCAGAATAGCCAATATTCGTGTCGCTATTTCTGCCAGACGAATTATCGAAGAAAGTTGGTTTTAGTCGCGGAGAATACGTGTAATAGGAGAGAATGCCAGGCCGCCGTCAACGAAGGCACTAGATAGACGATTTTACAAGGGGTACGCTGATCGGACTGAGAAGGGCGGATTGGTCCTTACGTCAAATCGCAGCTGATAATCACATGGATAAGAGCACGGTGCATTGGCTATGGCGAACATGGTTGGAACAAGGGAATGTGGGAAGAAGGAAGGGTGCAGCCAGAGTGATGTCACCACGCGTGGATCGACGCATCAGCCGACAAGCTGTGGCGGTCCCGCAAGTCACTTGTACCGCGATTCTGCAGCATTTACAAGATACCCTGGATGTTCCCGTGTCGACCAGAACCATTTCCCATCGATTGGTTGAACGTGGCCTGCACTCACGGCGTTCGTTAAGAAGACTGTCATTGACCCCTACAGCATAGACGCCAAAGTTTAGAATGGTGTCGGACTGCAGCGCTGTGAATGACAGAATAGCGAAACGTCGTGTTCTCAGATGAGTCACGCTTCTGTTTATCCAGTGAGAGTCGCCGCACATGTGTGTGGCGTCGATGTGGAAACAGATCTAATCCAGTAACTGCGGAACGCTCCACCGCGCGACAACGTGGCATAATGGTTTGGGGCGCTATTGCCTACAATTCCAGGTCACCTCTTGTTCGTATTCAGAACACTATGACGGCGCAACGAGACTTGGATAATGCACTGCGGCCGGTGGCAATCCCCTACCTTCAGGGGCTGCCTAATGCAATTTTTCAGCAGGGTAACGCCCGACCACACATTGCTCGCATCTGCCAACATGCTTTGTAAGGTATACAGATGCTTCCCTGGTCACCGTACTCTCCTGACCTGTCACCAGTCGAACATGTGTAGGATGAGATTGGACGCCGTTTGCAGACTCGGCCCCTGCCTCGTTCAAAAGACGAACTGTGGTAAATTGTTGAAAAGGAATGGAAAGCCATTCCTCAGGACACCATCCGCACTCTTTTTGACTCTATGCCTAGACGTGTTTCTTCGTGCATCGCTGTCCGCGGAAGTCCTACATCTTACTGAGCCGACGCCGTTCTCACTCTGTATTCTGACTATCATTTTGAAATAAAGATCACTTATTACTGCTTGCTGGCTCTGTCTTTTTTCCAAATTTCATCACTTTCTGACCACTCCTTCTTGGTGTTGCATTTTTAATGTCGAGCAGTGTATATTCGGAAAGTAATTAAACTAATCAAGTAAAGTTTCCCTAAATTTAAATGTGGCAAATGTATATGGTATATGATAATTTAAATATCCTTGTTGAGAAGAAACATGAATCCCTCCACACAAAATACGAATGTAGTTTGACTTTATTACATATTCCTTTTCATAAATTAAATTTTCACTTTCCTTTGTTTCGCTTCACTGTTCGTATTTAAATACACATAATAGAATGCGTAGAATTTTCTACGTATATTAAAGAATCAATCAATTTAAGTTGAAATTCCAATAACTTGCACCACTGTTATTTAAACATTAAATCACTTAATTAAACATTACTTTTAAATTAAGATAATTTTAACAAAATTATTAATTAAATTAAAATAATTTTAATTTTAATTTGACGTAATATCTTATTAATTCAAACATTAAATCAATACATACTATAAATTTCTATACCTATGAAATGATATGCTTTCCTGATTACTTTTGATTTTGCCTATCCTACTAGTGCATAATGCAGCACCCACTCTCCACATTTCTATTTCGTTTTCTTTAGCAATAATAATGGAAATAAAAGTTTGAAACACTTCTTTCTAACCGAGGGAATTCTTCCTTGTTAACCTTTTATAGTCCTCAACGAGCTTAGTTCATATTCCAATTACGCACCGCAGTGAGCGCAAAAAAACGCAACTCGTATTACAAATTTACGTCTGACAATTATCGCTCGTATTTGGAAAGAAAGAATTGCTTAAACTCGTTACCCGCTGCCCCTTCCTGTAGATATGGAACTGTAACACGTTTTTTTTCGTTTCATAGCCGCAAAGCAATGGTTTGAATTCACAAACACGCCGCAGCTTGTTAGGTAAGTTTTATTTTCAGGTAGCGTAATAAACTGCGAACTCTCCTTCCTTTTATACTAATAGCCTTGGTAATTTCGAGATGTTGAAAGTACTAAAAATATTTCTGCTGTAGGGTGAAAACTATACAAAGCCGGAGAGAACATCTGCCCTCAGTTGTTGTTAGTTCAGAGAGAGTTCGGAGTATTGAGAGCCACGTGTTTTAGATACGCTTTGCACTCCATTGTGTTTAACGTTCGTAGAGTAACTAATTGTAATCTGTGATACTATGAACGCCTGTACGAGTATATCTGTGGAAAATTCCAGAACTCTGAAGTGTTTCTTTTGATAAAACAAATTTTATCAACCTATCACCGGACCTGTGTGCACTCAATCTATTATGAACTCTTATGCAGCAACAATATTTTTAATTACTTTAAATTAATGGTGTGATTTTCTTTAACGCGTAATAATCAGTTTATTTAACATTATTTCCTAATGTTCCTTACTCTTAATAACATTTGTTTCCTAATGTGTTTTTGTTTGATTTTTCATCCCATATTTTCTGCTATCTTAAATTTCTTCTTTTTAAATTTATTTAAATTTTTAGGTATTCTATTTCAGTTAGATTCAGTATTCTATAAACTTACTGGAATTTGCACTAGACGCTTCACGATGCAAAACAACTTAACTGTTGAAGAACAGTTAAAAAAAATCAAAATGGGGAAAATAAGGAAATTCTAAATACAACTACGTACTTGATCAGGAATACATCTTACATATAGGATGTGGGAGAAAAGTTCAAAGACCTTGTAACGTATTTTGCAGTTTTTATCGAAATAACAGATAAACTTCTTAGTAAATCATAAACTTTATTCTCAATTCACGAAGACACATAATTTAAACACAATTTCTAAATATTACAGTTTCTTCCTCTATCAATTTTTTCATATATCCTACTCGTAAAACTCTTAGAACTCACAATTTTAACATTTCTGTCGTTGCTCAGCAATGGTTACACGAAAAAAATATGACGTGTATATAAAAATATGACCCTCTAATATCAAATAAAATAAGTGCAATTATTATGCTGAGTGAAGATCGTGTTTTGAGTCAGAATTTCACAGATTTCTAATTTTTAAAAATGAATTATATAGACACAGATGCAAGAAAAATATAATGATTGATGAATAAGGCAGAGCAGAAGCTGGATGATGCAAAAATGAACTTTTATGGGCGAGGAATGGAAAATATAAATTTATTACATGCTGGATTCGAACCACTGATCTAAGGGTCTATGGCTTTGAACGCTATCCACTGCATCATTGTTCAACTCTATGAAGCCTGACAAAATTTAACACACCTTATAAGGTTTCTCCTTAAATCTCTAAATCTTCTTGCTAACGTATGCTGTGAAACCCTATGTGGAGGACAGTGAGCAAATCTAGGCTATGTCCTTTAGTGTTGAAGAGCTACAAAGTCAGAAGGAGGGTTTAAAGTGACCCTTTAATTCAAATAATTACAACTCTCCAACTTGAGAGTAAGCCACTACTTGGGCTGAACTAAAATAATATGAAATAAAATGTGTTAACAAATTCAAATACCTAACTTAATCTTAAGTAGGACGGCGAGGGAAGCCTAACTCTCAGTGAAATGCAATAAATGCGAATTCCACTAGCAAGCACTAGTAATTGCAATTGCCTATGCAGGCGAACTTTCAGTAGACAGAGGAAATCCTTGCGCGTACAGCCTTACGGCGATAAATCCAAGGCTCTGTTTTCTCTCCTCGTTAACTCCTGCCTTTTAAACTGCTAACAGATATATGCGATTTGCATAATTATCTCGCTCACGCTAAATTCGGGCAGCAACTGAAACTTTGAGATATCGATAGGAAAGTTCAAACTAAAAATAATTTGGTTAATTAAAATAATGAATGCTACATAGTTGCTCCCAGAATTTAGTAGTCTGAAACTAACTAGCCTAAAATCGGCTTTTAGTGAAGATGCTAAATTCTAAATCTAAATTTTCCTTCCTATTCGCCATCCTTTACAATTGTAAGTTTTAAATTTAGTTTAACTCTCTGTTTGTGTCTTAGATATTTTAACATAGAATATCTTTTTCCGTCTTCACATCAAAAAGATCCATCAGGAATTTGGCTGGATACTATCTGGTTCCTTCCAATCTGGAAGGAAATAAATTTTAATTTCATGTTATAAGTACATTTCACCTGAAAAGTACAACATTCCCTTCCTCTGATGCTTTCCGTAATGACTTTTATTCGCGCTTTAGGTATTCGCGTTTTTTAATTTCTATTAGCGCTTTTCGCCAAACGCATTCATTTTACACTCATTCATTTTTAAAACTTCCCCCTTGTTCTCTGGCCAAATGTGGTGTTTGTGAAAAACACGCAGTTTTACTTTGTCAAGTGTTCACAACTACCACCTGACTTCAATTCTATTGGGGTTAATTCTTCGACTTTCAAGACCTCAGACTTCCCCTAAAACAAATCTGAAATGCCCTGAGGTTCTAACATGAAATGAACTTCAACTTTTGTGTGAAACCAGAGAACAATACATACAACATTCAAACATTTTCAATTGCATTTCATACATATAATTCATTCTTTCAATCTTCAATTCAAATTTTCTTTAAATGCTCATTGCGTTAAATAACACTTATATATTTACTTTCTAATTTAGCGCGCTTTACGCTTTTACATTACATTTTAATTTTAACTTGGGTACCCTTTACGCTTTTCCAAACTATTCGATATAAACAAAACCAGTGCTTAAGGCTTACAACAAATCATGCATTACATAGAAAACAGTTTTACATTAAATGCATTCATTATTTATACATAGAAAAATATAATACAACAGTTTTGCTATACAACTTACGTACTAGTTGCTTTTAATTAACACAATTCAATTTCCTATTTACAGAGAGTCTTTTGACTAAAATCGATGAATCCCATGTTCTGGATTACAAAGAACATTTCACGAAGTCTCACAGTTTTTCAACTGAACTCTCGAATTTCTTCCGCTGCATAATTAAGTTGTTCCTTCAAGCGTGTCCTTCACGCTTTCGGCAACCGGCTTTTGACTCGGGTAACTTCCCTTTTAAATCTGCAACTTGCACTTAAATCAGAAACATAACTGTGTGAATTTTAAAAGAAAATAAAGAATCTACTTATCTTTCTGCCAGTCTTTTAGGCGTTTTTTTGTCCATTCCTGAAAGGTTGGATATACTGTGGCTTGGGCTATTCTTTGCTTGTTACTCCTAGATTGAAACTCTGGGGCCGCCTTTCGTTTGGTCGATCTTCTTTCCTCCAGAAACACCTTGTTGGGACGAATGGTGGGTGGCGCTTTCCGTTTGTGCTGAAGTCTTTGCTCCCTCTCCAGACTGGCTCGTTCCTTCTCCTGCACTCGTAGGCTCCTTCGTTGTGGGTTGGCACCTTCGGCGGCTCGCTTCTCGCCGTTCTGTTCCCTCCGTAGTGGTGGAGCTTTCATAGTGTTTTCATTTGGACGTTCCTTCCTTAGACGCTTTGGTCGCTGAGACTGTTGCTTAGCGTTTTTTCGTTTTTGTTTCTGGGGTGGTCTTTTCTTCGGCTGCGGCTTCCTCTCTTCTGGTAACCTCCTTTTCAAACTGAGTTCTTTTGTTGTTGAGGGACCTGGTTGGGGCTCTTGAATCTTAGAAAAATTCTGTGAGGCTGGACCCTGTAAAAAGTCTTTTAAGATATTTTTATTAGCTCTTCGATAATAATGTTTTATTTGGTCGAAATTTGCCACAGTCTCTTCGCCCTTCTCATTCTTTAAGTATGCACGGCATTCAATTATTTTGATTATCTGAAAAGGTCCATGCCATCTTGGGCAAAATTTTGCGACCGAATCTTTTGCTGCGCATGAAAGTGCATACGCCTGTTTCAAGACCTCCTCCCCCACTTTATATTCTACGGTTCTTCTTTTTGAATCATAATATTGCTTCTGTTTTTTTTGCGCTTCCCGGGAGCACTTTTCTGCTTCTTTTAACATTTTTTCTATTTCACCCATTTGAAATTCCGGCGCTCTATCTTTCACATAAAATAATTTGTCTAAGGGGGTCATTATCTTCCTGCCCAAAAACAATTCGGCGGGGGATTTCTTCGTTGTCTCGAGCTTAGCCGTTCTGAGGGCGAATGCAAATTCTTCGACGCAGTCATCCCAGTTAGAATGGTGCTTTTGCACATAATTTCTAATCAATTTTACAATATTTTTATTTACCCGTTCCGCTATATTTGATTGTGGGCGGTAGCGTACCCTTTTCATATGCTTAATGTCCAACTTGTCACACATCATTTTAAATGTACTGCTCACAAACTGGGGCCATTATCGCTAATCACCCTCGCTGGACATCCATATCTTAAAATATATTTGTTCGAAAACGAATCTGCGACGACTTTTGCTGAAGCCCGCTTAAGTGGTATCAACTCAACCCATTTACTGAAATGATCCGCAATGACTAATAAAAAGCGTGCCTTATTTACATGACTCCTTGGGTAGGGGCCTAAGAGGTCAATACTAATTATTTCATTGGGGAACCTAGACTTAATACTAGTTAATAACCCGGCCGGGGGGAAATTTACGTCATTATTTATCTGTTACGTATGACAAGTCTGGCAGTAATTTTTTAACTATCTTTTGTAATTGCGCAAAATATACCGCCTCGCGTACGCGTTGTGTCGTTTTCCTTATACTAAAATGGCCCGAGACAGCCGAATCGTGGAGCTCTTGCAAGATACTTAAAATTAATTTGGCCGGGATGAGTGGTCTGTATTCACTATTTTGATTCGTAACTTTAGTATAAAATAAGAGACCATCAATGATTTCATAGTTCTGTGCTCTGCTTCGTACTGCATTAATGTCTATATGCTGGAAGTTATCTGGGTCTTTTAAATAATTATAGATATTTCCGAATTCGGGATCCCTGGCAATTTCTTCTATTTCAGTCTCTCGAGAGTCAATGACCTTTGCATGAGGCATCGCAATTTTTATTTTCTCGCCATTCTCGTCTAATTTTATTCTGGATAATGCGTCTACCACTATATTGTCTTTTCCCGGTGTGTGTTTGATAATGAGATTAAATTCTTGCAACTTTAGAGTCCACCGAATTAAGCGTGGCGAACGATTCTTTCCTGAAAATAATCTGGTAACTGCCGCGTGATCTGAATATACTGTTACGGGAGAACTCCCAAAATATACACAAAATTTTTGAACAGCTGCGAGAACTGCTTAAGTTTCACGCTCCGTTGCCGAATAATTTCTTTGCGTATCATTCAATGTACGACTAAAAAAGGCAATCGCTTTTCTATTCTGTGTTAATACCGCTCAGATTGCGTAATTTGATGCGTCTGCATAAATTTTTAGACCCTTGTCTTTCTCCGGGAATTTTAGAACTGGTGCATTAATTAAAGATTCTTTTAACTTCTCAAACGCGGCGTTTGCTTCTGAAGACCACGCAAAACGAACTCTTTTCCTTCTCAACTTTAAGAATGGTTCAGTGATTTCTGCAAAATTTTTAATAAAAATTCTATAATATGAGCACATACCCAAGAAAGTCGCTAACTTTTTGGCTGTATTCGGAATTGGGTAATTTTTCACTGCTATAACTTTAGATTTATCTGTTTCGATCCCCCTTTGAGAAATTTTGTACCCTAAATATTTGAGTTCTTTTGCCGCGAATTTACATTTCTTAATGTTCACTTTAAGTCCTGCATCTTTCAAAAGAGTAAAGACTTCTCGAAGGTCTTTAATATGTTCTTCCAGCGACTCTGAAGTAACAATTATATCGTCAAGATAAATAAATGTACTTTTTCCTATTACCGGCCTTAAAATTTTGTCCATGCACCTCTGAAACGTGGCCGGGGCTCCCGACAATCCAAAAGGCATACGCAAAAAGCCATATGTACCGTATTTTGTTATGAATGCTGTTTTGTGAACATCTTCCGGCTTTATGCTTATCTGAAAATATCCTGATGTCAAATCTAGCGTGGTTATGTATTTTGTTGATTTAATACTTCTTAGAATTTCATCAATTACCGGAAGTGGGTAAGTTGGGTATTTTGTTATACTATTAAGCTTTCTATAGTCAATAGCGAACCTGTACCTTAATGGATCAGTTAACGGCAAATCATTATTTTTCTTACATAAAACCACCGGACTCGCATATGCACTCGAAATAGGAGTTATTATTTTGTTTCTTAACATTTCATCAATATGGTATTTTATTATTTCTTCCTTAACTTTGTCGTACTTGTAA
Source organism: Stegodyphus mimosarum (assembly GCA_000611955.2). Taxonomy (NCBI): domain Eukaryota; kingdom Metazoa; phylum Arthropoda; class Arachnida; order Araneae; family Eresidae; genus Stegodyphus; species Stegodyphus mimosarum. The sequence goes on along the minus strand of KK122142.1, from coordinate 1,558 downwards.
GGACGCTGACGTATAGGTTCATCCGTAGTTAATTTAATTTCGTGTGCTACGATCTGTGCGAATCCAGGAATATCATCAAATAAATCAGTGAAATAACTTACCAATTCCCGAAACTTGTCCTGTTCTTCATGCGTTAGATGGCTTAAATCCACTTCAGGGGGAGGTGTTGATTTCTTTTTCACTGAGTCCATGGTTACTTGCAAGGTGGAATTTTCAAAATCGATTTTCGCATCCACAGCTGAAAAGAAATCGGTTCCTAAAATAACTGATGCTTGGAGGTTCTTCACTACAAGAAACATAATTTTTTTTTGTTCTTCGCCGATTTTGATGAACAGCTCGATTTTCCCCATGCATTGACACGCTTTTCCTTGGGCTGCTACCACCTTCATTCCTTCCACGCTATGCAGACGATATCTACGAAAGTGCTTCTTAAAAAAATCTTCTGCTAAACAACTTCCTTGAGCGCCGGTATCTAAAAGAGCTGTAGCGGGTACAATGTTAATTAGTAACTGTAGTCTCGGTAATTCAATATTTCTCACCATGACGGTATTGAGATGTACTTGAGAGGGATTTTTCTTCTCTTCGGAACATTGAACCTCCTTTCCCGCAATATTCCTTAGGAGTTTAAATGCTTTGCGGGTGTTTTCTTCTGTCGCCGGCTTCTGTCTGGGGTGAATGATTTTCTTCCGTAGTTGGGATTATTTTGTTGGCGCTGTACTTGGCGCTGTTGACCGCTCGCATTTTGACTGGTACCAGTAGTTCTCGGCCATCGTCTGTTTCTTCCTTCGGCATTCTGGTTCCCCTGCGGCCGCTGCTCATACGGTTGCCTTCGTTGATTTTCGGCCGCTCGCCGGCTCTCGAATTGCACGGCGAGTTCAAACAGCTTGTCCAGCGCCACGGGATTTCTTGGCTCCATGAAATCTTGTATAGATGGTAACATTCTGGGCAGAATTATCTGGATAATCTCCGGGTCCGGCCTCGTACCATACAATAATATAAAGACTTGTATTCTCAAAATAAATCCGATAATTCGTCCACGCGCTGTTGGTACTTGCTAAACAATTCAGCTTCGAGTTTGGCACGGTCTTTAACCACAGGAAACGCTCTCAAAATTGCTAGTTTGAAATTTTCGCAAGTGTAAGTCGGCGTTCCTGGTTCTCCCAGCAGACATTTTCCGATGCACTTATACCAGTTCGATGCTTGGCCCCTCAATGCTCCTGTAGCTAATATAACCTTCTGATGTTCCGGAACTGGATACAGCAAAAAATGCGCTTCTAATTTTTCCAGGAATGTGTTCACAGGTCCTCTGGCATCAAAAACTACTGCCGGCTTCATGGCTGCTCTGATGGTTTCCACTATGAATCCAAATCCATCAGGCATTGCAGCTGTATTTTGGGATGTACTTCGCATATTCCAACTTCCTTCCATCATTTTATCTGTTCGGGCGCCAGTATAAGGTTTCTCCTTAAATCCCTAAATCTTCTTGCTAACGCATGCTGTGAAACCCTATGTGGAGGACGGTGAGCAAATCTAGGCTATGTCCTTTAGTGTTGAAGAA